>QLTV01001688.1:989022-1000102 GCA_003457575.1 Thermophis baileyi | reverse complement strand
ATTCTATTCTATTCTATTCTATTCTATTCTATTCTATTCTATTCTATTCTATTCTATTCTATTCTATTCTATTCTATTCTATTCTATTCTATTTTGTGAAATGCTATAGGGTTTCCTGCTTGAGCAGGGGTTTGGGCTAGAAGACCCTTCCAATTCTGTTATTCTGCTGTTTTATAATGCTAGGGAACCCTTTACCCAGAGACAAAGAAGAACATGACGTCATCTGAAAAAGCCATCTGGGGTTGTGTGTTTATCTGTGTGTATGTGTGTGTGTGTGTGGGCATGCGCGTGCGTGCATGTGTGGGTGTCCTTTCAGCTCTTCTTTGCATCTTAGATTGAAAAGGCGGTCTGCTCTTTTGTGATTCCGGAGGAGATGGGACACTTTCTGAGCTTCTCTTTGGTGCCTTTGAACATGCTCAATTAAAGATGGCGGGTGG
The DNA here is from genome assembly GCA_003457575.1 of Thermophis baileyi. Classification (NCBI taxonomy): domain Eukaryota; kingdom Metazoa; phylum Chordata; class Lepidosauria; order Squamata; family Dipsadidae; genus Thermophis; species Thermophis baileyi. The sequence continues at coordinate 999,665 of QLTV01001688.1, read as the reverse complement.
GAAGTTCCTGGGTCACTTGAAGACTTGCCCCTCTTGCAAAACGCAACGCTCTGAAATCCTGGTGGTGGAATGGCGTGATTTCAATTTTCTAGCATGCTCCTTATCTCTGAAAAACAGGCTGACCCGAACTGGTTAAATGCTTGTCTGTTCAGAGAGTTACGTGTGTAATCTGTCAGTTTTTATTGTCTTGCTCGATATCCTATCGGCATTTGGCAGCTGGGGCTACACCCTGATGGTGATGCCCATCTCCTTGGCCTGCTTAAAATTACCCCTTTTGAATGGGGACGCAAGTCACGGAGAGGGCTGGCGCATCTCTATTAAACCAGCTTCTGAGGAGATTAAATGCTTTTCGTTACAATCCAATTAACTCTCAAATTGAATAGCAATGGGAGAATATATGGCGACATTCCCAAGCATGTATGTATAAATATATATATCTCCTACCTCTTTGTTCATCTAGAAGACCATTTGTAAATAGCTGGTGAGTTCACCTCTAGTTTAATCAGATAAAGAACGATTAATTGCAGTTGACATTTACCTGGGTGTATGGAGAGAAGTAGATGAGATGGGTAATTCACAAAGAAGGCATGTCCAGACAAGGAAAGGGGAATTGATTTAATGTTCAGTAATGTACCCTTCCAGGACCCAGCAACTGCTCGGTCTCAAATCCTCAAGGTTGAGTTTCTCCCACCGATGACCAAGTTTGGAATCCAACCAGGGGTGGGTTCCTCCCGGTTCGGACTGGTTCTCCCGAACCGGTAGCGGCCCGCTGGTGATGTGAGGGCAGCCATCTTTTTTTTGAATTTTTTTTAGAATTTTTTTTAGAATTTTTTTCCCTTCTGAGCATGCACAGAAGCCGACTTCCAGCACTGTGCATGCAGTCACCATCTTTTTTTCGGCGCGCATGCACAGTAAAAAAAAATCCAGAAAAACAAACAGTTTTTCCGGATTTTTTGTTACTGCGCATGCGTGCCCACGCGGTGCACCCACGCAGCGCGCTTATGTGGCGTGCCCACATGGCGTGCCCACACAGCACACCAACACGGTGCGCCCACACGGCACGGGAGGGAGCAAACCGGCAGCGAGGTAAGTTGGAACCCACCCCTGAATCCAACCCATGAAATTTGTGTTTGAGTTTGGACGCTTGAGTCATTCGTTGGAATTAAGGAGATTTCACAAAATTCCTATGTGGGTAAAAGTCCCACAAATGCCATTCAACCTCTTCCTGTGAGTAAGTTGGACCACAGCAGATGTCATAGTGTGTTGTGAGACAGCTGCTTGCAGTCTTCTAGTAAACTTCTCCTCCAACACTTGGCCAACATTCCTGGACTACTGGTCATACTCTGACTTTATGAAGTAGTTTTGAGTTTACCCCCATTTAAACCCTTCTCCCAAATATTTTGCAGTTTTACAAATGTTGGATTCCTTCATGTTATGAGACCTCCCTGTTAGGGCACGAATTGTGCAGTTTTGGCTACTCAAACTCTGCATGTTGGAAAGGAAGGGAAAGCTACTAAGTTCTTAATAAGAATCTCCATTTTGAACCCTTAAATTCTTCTCCAGATCTTCTATCTTATACAATCAAAAAATATATTGCTTAAATTTTATAGCAGATGGAAAATAGAATATTTATACAGTTCCAATATCTCAGAGGTTGCCACAAAGAAGAGGGGAGGGGTGTCAATCTATTCTCCAAAGCACCAGAAGGCAGGACAAGAAGCAAGGGATGGAAACTAATCAAGGAGAGAAGCAACCTAGAACTAAGGAGGAGTTTCCTGACAGTGAGGACAATTAACCAGTGGAACTGCTTGCCTCCAGAAGTTGTGGGTGCTTCATCACTGGAGGCTTTCAGGAAGAGGTTGGACTGTTCTCACTGTAAAGAAATTTCTCCTTAGTTCTAGCTTGCTTCTCTCCTTGATTCGTTTCCATCCGCTGCTTCTTGTCCTGCCTTCAGGTGCTTTGGAGAAGAGGTTGGCCCCTGATTCTTTGTGGCAGCTCCTCAAATATTGAACAATTAATCAGTGGAATGACTTGCCTTCAGAAGTTGTGAATGCTCCAACATAGGAGGGTTTTAAGAAGAGATTGGACAACCATTTGTCTGAACCAGTATAGGATCTCCTCAGGGGTGGGTTCTAACTTACCTCGCTGCCGGTTCGCTTCCTCCCGTGCCATGTGGCCGTGCCTTGTGGGCGCTCGCATGCTTTGTGCGCACGCGCATGTGCACTGCAAAAAAATAACCCCCCCAAATAAAGGCTGAAAACAAGATGGCGATGCATGCACAGTGCCGGAAACTCGGCTTCTGTGCATGCGCAAAAGAAAAAAAACCCAGAAAAGAATTAAAAAAATAAATAACATTAAATTTAATTTTTTTTTTAAAAAAAGATGGCGGCGTCCACGGACCGGCACCAACCGAACCGGATCTGTGACGTCATCGTGACGTCACCAGCGGGTCGCTACCAGTTCGGGCGAACCAGTCCGAACGGGGAGGAACCCACCTCTGGATCTCCTGCTTGAGCAGGGGCTTGGACTAGAAGACCTCCAAGATCTCTTCCAACTCTGTTATTCTGTTAATATCCTGCAGGCAATATTTTGCAGAAATAAGAAGCTCCTGGAATGCCAGATATTTTAACGGATGAATGGTGGCCCTTGTTAAGGCCTTGTGTCCTTATGCATGAGGTTAATTCCTAAATATTCCCATTTCCTAAGTATTCCCATGTGATGCACATCCCAGGCCCATCCCTTGCTCTAAGTCAAAAGATTTGTCTTGGCCTAATGGCTCAAGAAAGGCCACTGGGTCAATTCTAATGATCAACTCTCATTCCCAAGCAATTATGGTCCTGTCTCCAAGGAGAAGCTTGATATGGTGCTTGTAATTAAAAGCCATGAAAGCATAAGATTTACACAGGCAAGGCCGACCACTGAAGGCCACTGGCTTGAAAGATTGATTAATGTACCAGGATGTGCTTCAGCATTGCTTATTATGCTCCTCTGGCTTCAAGACCCAAATCACCACCTGCCATTCTTAGGTTGTAAGCATTTGAGAAGTCACTAATCATGGTCACGTTGTGAGAGGCCATTCCCTCTGGCAGGAAACCTATCGCTCTTCTCTGCTGCCCTAGATGGCAAGGGAAATAAGGCTTAGATGATGAAGGGAGAATTTGGCTGAACATTAAAAGCTTCCTTAACAGGATAGCGGAGAAGCCGAAAATTGGAGGAAACATATTTAGCAAAAAAAAGTCTGTAGAGATTCTCAGTCAACCAGGTTATGGTTGTCCCAAAGGTGCTTTTTCAGGAGGCAACTGGACTTCCTTGTTTTTTCTTTTGAAGACGTTTCACTTCTCATCCAAGAAGCTTCTTCAGCTCTGACAGGATAGTGGGGAATGGAAGGATTTATACTCCTTGCAGACAACTGGTCATTTGCATCCTTTTAGAGGGTCTTTGAAGCACTTGGAGGTTTATCTGTGTCCTCAGGGTCACCTGAGTGGTGCTTAATGGTTCCTGTAGTCTGCAATTTTTCCTCTGGAAATCCATCCCTACTCCCACACCATTCCAAGGGTGTTCATCCCAAATTGTACAGCTAAAAGTCTGTAGAGATTCTCAGTCCTCCAGGTCATGGTTGTCCCAAAGGTGCTTTTTTCAGGAGGCAACTGGACTTTCTTGTTTTTTTTCTTTTGAAGACGTTTCTTTTGAAGATATTTAGCAAAACCTTTGGAGAAGCTGCACTTAGGAGAAATTTCCTTAGGGGAATTTTAGAAGATGCTAACCTCTATTCAGGCAGTCCTCAACTTACAACAGTTGGTTTAGTGACAGTTCAAAGTTACGACGGTGCTGAAAAAGTGACCATTTTTCACACACATGACCGTTGCAGCATCCATTGTTAAGCGAATCAGGTTTTCCCACGGACTTTGTTTGTCAGAAGGTCGCAAAAGAGATCACATGATCCCTTTTAGGACACTGCAACGGTCCTAAATATGAGTCAGTTGCCAAGCGTCTGAATTTTGCTCACCTGACCACGGGGATGCTACATCGGTCGTAAGTTTGAAAAATGGTCAGGTCACTGGTTTCCGCGCCATTGTCACTTTGAAGGGGCGCTAAGTGAACTGTTGTAAGTTGAGGACTACCTGTCTATAACAGGAAGGTTGAGTTGAGGGCGGTTCGAATGACAGGCTTGTTCCATTATTTGTATTTCCACATTTTATTGGCACCCCGTGAGGGGTGGGCTGCTGGGGGTTCGCAGGGGTTCGGGAGAACCTCTAGCTAAGATTCTGTGCAGTTCGGAGAACCCCCAAATCCCACTCCTGGCTGGCCCCGCCCGCCGTGCCCCGACCCTCCCAGGAGTCCCCACGCGGCTCGTTTTGGATGCAAGTAAGTGCAGGGCGCGCGCGGAGGCTCGGGGAGGGCGAAAAACGGGCCTACCGGAAGTTCGGAAAGGCCGGAAACGGGCCTCCAGAGGGCCTCCGGAGCCTGGGGAGCCCGTTTTCACCCTCCCGGAGGCTTGAGGAAAGCCTCCGGAGCCCGGGGAGGCCATTTTTGTCCTCCTGGAGGCTCAAGGAAAGCCTCCAGAGCCTGGGGAGGGTGAAAAACGCCCCCCGCCGTGGTGCAGGTGGCTGACTAGGCCACGCTCACCATGGCCACACCCACCCAGCAATGGGGCAGCGAACCCGTTGCTAAAGGATCTGAAGCCCACCCCTGCACCCCATGGTTTCCTTATCAAGACTGGGAGCAAGTCAGACCATGTAAAAGAAGTTTTTAAACTCCCAAATGTTCTTTTTAAGCATAAGTTCCACGGGTTGAAAACTCATCCTCAGCTGACAGCCAAAGAGCCCCAAAGCGATTTGCAAAACAAACAAACCAGCCAGCCAACATACCAGCACAGACCAAGATAGGATAGAAGGGAGCTGAGCTGGAAAAAGACCTCCCCCCCACTCCAATCCCATATGAAAGGTTTTGCACGAAGGGCAAAGGAAAACGGGACTTTTGAAAACCACCCGATCGCACGCAGAGTGAAGATAAACCGCAGGCTGGTGTGAAAATAAAACGCTTTTTAATCCTTGGCAATAACCATCAAGGAGTCAGTTCGGTTTGATTTTTGGCAGTCTTGCCCGTTCTCATCAAATTGAGTTCGGTTTTATCCCCTGATTCCTTCAGACACGGGGTGGGTCAGTTCTTTCGCTATGCCTGGGAACTAATGGGGCATAACCTTTTTAAGTCGCTATGCATCATTTTATGCGAATCCCATTTCAAATGGTTGGGACACGATCTGGGTTTTGCACCTGTGTGCCTTGCTTTTGTGGCTAATAGAGATGTGTAGGTTCCCCACCAATACAAACAGCCTGGTCTTCGTCTCTCTCTTAGACAGAGATACCCAGAGCATCTTGGATTGTCTCTTAGTAGGATGTACGGTAGTTAGCTATTGGCTCAGCTTTGTCCACCCATATAATATTTCACCTGTAAATAAATCTTCTTTTGGTTATAAAACCTTCCTTCCTTCCTTCCTTCCTTCCTTCCTTCCTTCCTTCCTTCCTTCCTTCCTTCCTTCCTTCCTTCCTTCCCTTCCTTCCTTCCTTCCTTCCTTCCTTCCTTCCTTCCTGACATTTCATTACCAAACTAGGCAACATCAGTTGAAGTTTCCTAGTTTGGGTAATGAAACGTGTGCCAGAAAACCACCAAACTCAGAGACCAACAAGGACCTCACAGTAATAGAGGAATGTTTGAACAATCAAGTCAGAGGCACTGAGAGAAAAAGAGAAGAATTATTTCCTTCCTTCCTCCTTCCTTCCTTCCTTCCTTCCTTCCTTCCTTCCTTCCTGACATTTCATTACCAAACTAGGCAACATCAGTTGAAGTTTCCTAGTTTGGGTAATGAAACGTGTGCCAGAAAACCACCAAACTCAGAGACCAACAAGGACCTCACAGTAATAGAGGAATGTTTGAACAATCAAGTCAGAGGCACTGAGAGAAAAAGAGAAGAATTATTGCAACCTTCAAGAGGAAAACTAGCCAATTATTTAGCCCAAGGAGAAAAAAAACCAGTGTCCATTAAACCTGCAAACAGTCCTGATCAAAACAAGACACAGTGTTTTAGTCTGAGGAAGAAGAATGGAAAAAGTTTGGGAAAGGAAGCAGAAGTCCCCCTGGTCCCCTTACCTACAAATGGGACCAAATATATTTATTTATTTTATTTGTCAAGCATGTATAAGATAACAGATATAAGTATAAACATGTTTATGAATACATGAAATGGATACAAATAAATGGGGACATTAGGACAGGGACGGTAGGCACGATGGTGCACTTATGCACGCCCCTTACATCTGAAACCTGTCCACCATAAGGTTGTGGAAACCATCACCCTTCTAGAATTGATAGAAATCCTTCCTTCCTTCCTTCCTTCCTTCCTTCCTTCCTTCCTTCCTTCCTTCCTTCCTTCCTTCCTTCCTTCCTTCCTTCCTTCCGTTGTATTCCTGCTTTCAGGAATGCTAATATGCACACACTCAAGTCCTCAACCTCCCACCCTTCGGAGTTCATAGCTGTTATTAGAGAACCCCCCGCCGCCCCCCCCAAAAAAATGTCTGCTCTTCTATCCTGAAATCCAGTCAAGATTTTGTCTAAGCATCTAATGAGGGAGAACCGTTTCTCCGTTCTCACTGATGGTGCATAAGCAGAGCTGAACCAGATTATCCTTTTACCACAAAGGCTGATTAGCTGTGTCCACGACATTAAGAATCAAGATTGTTAATCAATGGTTTGGTGTAGCAGAGAGATCCTAGCAGAGAAGGGGATCACCATCAAAGGTAACCAAGGAGAGAAGGGTTTTGGGGAAAGCTTGAGATCAGAAAGCTTGAGCTGCACTACAATGTCTCCTTCTGGCCAAGTTGAAAGGACATCCAGACTGAGTCAAGGTGGAGGAGGCTACAGAGACTGGCTGTTGAGAGACCGAAAATATTTGGGAAAGCAGGACCTGTTTGCAAAAGCGGATGGAGTTAGCAAAGATGGCTGAATTGACTGCTTTGATAAAAGAAAAGAAAAAAACTACACAATTGCTTTTGCTTCTACCTGGAAACCGCTTCTGGACTTTGTGCTTGAGATGGGGGAAAAATGAAACGTTGATTTTGCGTTTTACGGATTAGATAGACTTGCTGTTATAGAAATGGCCACTTTATACTACTATGTAAAAGTAAAAAGCTGAGGTTTGATGTTACTCTCTTATTCTACTGCACCAAAGGGAGTTGGAAGTCAATGTCTTTTCTTTCTTTTTCCCTTATTTTTCACACTTTTCTCTTCCCTTTTCCCTCCCCTATCTTTCCTACTATTTTCTTTTGAATTTTTGCATTTTTTATTATAAACTAATAAAAAGGACAAGCATAAAAAGGAAAGCAGTTTCTAATCATCATCTTCTACATGTTGTTGTTGTTACATTATTAATATTATTAATATCCATACATTATTGCTTCCCCTTCCTTCTCTCGGGCATTGAGATGACCCAAGCTTTGGAAGGAACATTGTCCTTAGAAGAGAATGACAGGAAATCTATTTTCTATTTTTAAGGATTCCTACATTGAACCTGATCGTGTATCTTCCTACTTTGACCTGACAGAAGTGAGTATAACCCGTAACATCTGTCTTAAGTAAAAAAAATGGGATCCATCCCAGGGATGGGTTCTAACTTACCTCGCTGCCAGTTCGCTCCCTCCCTTGCTGCGTGGGCGCGCTTCGTGGGCACACGCCCGCATGCGCAGTGCCAAAAAATCTGAAAAAAATTCCCCCCCAAGAAAGCCAAGAACAAGATGGCGGTGCATCGCAGTGCGGGAAACTCAGTTTCTGCGGAATGTGAATAAAAAAAAAAACGAAAAAAAATTTAAAAAAAAAAACAAACCCCAAAAAAATCCCCCCCCCAAAGCCAAAAACAAGATGGCGACGCATGCGCAGTGCCGGAAACTCGGCTTCTACGCATGCGCAGAAGAAAAAAAAAACAGGAAAAAAATTCCCCCCCAAAAAATTCAAAAAAATTTTTCCCCCCAAAAAAAGATGGCGGCACCCACGGACCGGCACCGACAGAACCGGTTCCGTGACATCACCGTGACATCACCAGCGGGTCACTACTGGTTCGGGCGAACCAGTCCGAACCAGGAGGAACCCACCTCTGATCCATCCCATAGATTTCCTCCAAGGTTGTATCTCCTGACTGTCTTCTCCGGTGCTTTTCAGTCATATTCCCTCAAGGGAATTGCTACAATTTCTTCTTTGTGACTCCCATCATGGTGATGTTCATTCTTGTTTGTTTTCAAATCGGGCAACGGGACATTTGAAGACGTTTAGTAGCTTGAGAAATCTATAGAAGCTGGTAGATCATATAGGTTTTCCACATTTTGTGGCAACCTCCCACGCACGGTCTATTGCTCTGGCCACCAAATAGGATTATATACATATTTTCTTTTGTGTGTGTATTTATAGTCAGCCCTCCAACCCACAATATTTAGGGAAAGCAAAGATAGCAGAAGGAAACTATAATACTGCAGGGAGAAGGTAATGTTTTAATGTTGAGCAAATTTTAAAGCAGTAAGGAGGCTCACTAGAGAGAGGGTTAGGGTCCCTTTCCAAGGAAGACCCATAAACATGACAGAACTGATGCCCAAATATGGTGAATGTGTCACAGAATAAAACATCTCGGTAAAACTTCAGAACTGAATAGAGCCTTTTAGCCCTATGTCTAAGATTCAGATGGTCCCACACAGAGGTGGGTTCCTACCGGTTCTAACTGGTTCTTTAGAACCGTTAGTAAATCGGCGATGACGTCATGGAGCCGGTTCTGTCGGTGTCTCCGTGGGCGCCGCCATCTTGGATTTGCGCAGAAGCTATTTTTTGATTGCTGCGGGTGCGCACGCGCACCCGGCGCAACCCTGAGCAAACTGGCAGCAAAAGGATCCAGAACCCACCCCTGTCTCCACACTATTACTTTCTGGAAGGCCTTGAAAACCTGAGGTTCTAGACCAGAATATTAGTGAAGCCCAGAATACGTGGCTAGTTCCACATTTACACAGTCTTTGAGACCAAACTTTGTACTATTGTGGATATTGAAATTTTAATGCTATATATTTTATGACTATGATATTGTATTCTTTTCCCCATTGCCAATTTAGACATCCAGAATTATTCAGTTAAGATGGTCAGATATATCTATAGTAAATAAATAATAAATACTAGTGCCCCTGGTATAGGTAATCATCAGCTAGGTGGCTGCAGTATGATGAGTTGAAATTGGTTTATTGGGTTCCTGCCAACATTCAAAGGCACATTGTAGGTTGTCTAGGGCAGTGTTTCTCCACCTTAGCAACTTGAAGATATCTGGAGTTCAACTCCCAGAATTCCCCAGCCAGCCATGCCAGCTGGGGAATTCTGGGAGTTGAAGTCCACATATCTTACAGTTGTCAAAGTTGAGAAACACTGGTCTAGGGAATTGCTTCGGGGTGAAAGGAGGTCTCTACTCTGGGTACAGAAGAGCCGAGGTGGCGCAGTGGTTAGAGTGCAGTACTGCAGGCTACTTCAGCTGACTGCTAGCTGCAGTTCGGCGGTTCAAATCTCACCGGCTCAAGGTTGACTCAGCCTTCCATCTTTCCGAGGTGGGTAAAATGAGGACCCAGATTGTTGGGGGCAATATGCTGACTCTGTGAACCGCTTAGAGAGGGCTGTAAAGCACTGTAAAGCGGTATATAAGTCTAAGTGCTATTGCTATAGTGCTATTGCTACTCCCCTCCCTGTCTGTGGCCAAGGGAAAAGTGTTTTCCGTCTCGGATAGGTCTTCTATACTCTTGTCACCACCTGGTAGGTAACCATTCACCTGTTGTTGCTTTCCCATCACTCTCTGTGGGCTTTAGCTTACAACCCAGTTGCTAAGAGAAGCTCAGGCTCTTATAGCAACAGCCATTACTGGAATGCACAGAGAGGAAGAGGAGGAGAAGGCAGATCTTTAAAAGCAGATCCAAGCTTCCAGATCTTCTTGCCCCCTGTTAGATTCTTTTTCCCTCCCTCCTCACTGTCTACCAGATAGCAGATCCCCTCCTTAAGTTTTAAGCACTGGGAGATCTTCCTTGTTATAAGTCATCCTACTCCCTTGAATGAGTTCATGTCAAAGTGCACTCGGGCACTTCTGTTTGTGGAAATGCAGACACACCTGTTTGCTTTGTTCTTCTGGAGCTTGTGCGGTTCCTTGGGTGTTGTCATTTGGAAATGACAGGCACCTGGCAACCAGGGCAGAAGCTGTATAATCCACTCCTGCAAAGGCAGGAGAAAGCTGGAAGAAGTGTTCAGAAGGTTTCGGTAGTCTTTCATCTGGGTAGAAATTAGCTGGAGGCAGATCTGGGCTGCTTAGATTCTGCAAATGGCATTGTACTACCGGCCGTTCTCCTCAACAGTGAGTAACCAAGGATTCCTCAGCTCTCAGCTGGCACAGATATTCCCCCCCCCCCTGTGCAGTAGAAGGCAGACCTGTTCACACAAAGAATTCTATTGAATGATATGGAATCACACAATTGAAGAGCCAGGTTTTTTTCCTTCCTTCCTTCCTTCCTTCCTTCCTTCCTTCCTTCCTTCCTTCCTTCCTTCCTTCCTTCCTTCCTTCCTTCCTTCCTTCCTTCCTCCCTCCC
>QLTV01001688.1:974038-986007 GCA_003457575.1 Thermophis baileyi | reverse complement strand
CCAAAAACACCCGCCTTTTCCGGCAGGCCTGGGGCCAATAGTTGCCCTGATTGGCCCCTGCATGGTTGTGTGAATGTTTTATTTTAAATATAGATTTTTTTTAATTGCTTTTATATGTTTTATTTTTTTTTATGATGTAAGCCGCCCATAGTCCTTCGGGAGTTGGGCGGCATATAAATTTTATAAAATAAATAAATAAGAGAAGAGAAGAGAAGAGAAGAGAAGAGAAGAGAAGAGAAGAGAAGAGAAGAGAAGAGAAGAGAAGAGAAGAGAAGAGAAGAGAAGAGAAGAGAAGAGAAGAGAAGAGAAGAGAAGAGAAGAGAAGAGAAGAGAAGAGAAGACTTTATTTAGGCAAGTGTGATTAGACACACAAGGAATTTGTCTCTGGTGCAGAAGCTCTCAGTGTACATGCAAAACAATAGAGTAATAATAATCATAATACCAATACCAATAAGAGTTAGAGAAGATGAGAAGGATAATAATAATAATACCACAGCCCCAAAACATGGATAAATATACCCTACTTAGACATAAGACGCTACTGGGAGTTCTTTACTCAGACTGAAAAGAAGGGCATGAAAGAACAGAGGTCTTCAAAGAATTGTTCCCATCAGGAGCATTTCGATAGCAATTTGCACAGAAAACCACACTGTTCATTTGACTCCAATTTTCTCCTCTTCAGGGGGTGGGGGAGGAATTTTGTGTCTCTGGATATCGATAGCTTCTATATTTCAGCCATTTCCAAATCCACCTGTTGAGGCACTCCCTCAAGCTGCTTAACCTTCCCCAATTGCCGTGTCCTTGTCTCTTTCTCATCTTCCCAGCTGATGGTCACGGTACGGACCAAACAATGAAAAAGGGAAAGAAAAAAAAAAGGTAGATCCATGACATATATCCTTCTGACGGCCCTCGGCCAGGAGCAAGGCTGTGCCAACGTCAACAACATTCTGTACATGCGTCACTTTCTCTCTGGAAGAAACCCAGGAAAGTTGCTGGGATGTTTAAGCCTTGGGTCAACTTGACCGGGGTGACACTGAACCCAACTATCTCCAGCGGCTGACCCTGCTTGTCCCAAAGAACAGGAAAGGAGGCATCATGCCCATAAATCCCAAGAAATCCGTCTTCGTCTCTAAACAAATAAACCAGCCTTATCTCTGGATGTCCCGTTGAAGGCTCAGGCAAGGTTGAGATTGCAGAAGGTCATCAGCCAGGTCCAGGGCAAGGTCTCCACAATCTCACAGCCGTTCTTCTACAAGGCTGCGGCATCAGCCAAAAATCAAGAACTCTGAAGGATGTTGGTTAATGTTATGTTCCACCCAAGGCAGTTTTTAGAGGCTTTTCTGCAGCCCCTGCAGCAACCCGGACTTTCGCTGTGTTCTTTTCATGCGCTGCCTCCTTCCCATAAAACCCTGCCAGAAGAAACTCCATCGCAGAAATAATTTGGGGGCAACAGTGAATCTCCAGTGAAAAATGAATCTGCGTTCAGAAGCAGAATTTGCACATTCATGCTCGCAGAACAGTATGCTATCTAGTCTGGATTTAAATACAAGTTTAAGGATTCAATTAATTTCATATTGCTAGCAATAGTTATAAGATTGCAGTTTTTTTCCTTTTGTTTATGCTGTTAATTTGTCCCTTCCTTTATTTTCTTCCTCCCTCCCTCCCTCCCTCCCTCTCTCCAACTTCCTTTCTTCTTCGCTCTCCTTCCTTCCTTTTTTCCTTCCTTCCTCCTCCCTCCTCCCTCCTTCCTTCCTTCTCTCTACTTCTTTCCTTCTTTCCTTCCTCCCTCCCCATCTTCCTTTCCTTTCCTTCCGTGATTGCTCCTTCCTCCCTCCCTCCCTCCCTCCTTCCCTCCCTCCCTCTATCTTCCTTTCCTTTTCTTTCCTTCCTCCTTTCCTTCCCTTCCCTTCCCTTCCCTTCCTTCCTCCTTTCCTTTCCTTCTTTTCCTTCCTTCCTTCCTTCCTTCCTTCCTTCCTTCCTTCCTTCCTTCCTTCCTTCCTTCCTTCCTTCCTTAGGAAATAGATAATTACCGTGCAGCCATGAAAAAAATGGCAGATGACATCCTGTACTTACGCCAACATATTTCCACGCTGGAGAAGGAAAACAGTGCCTTGAGACGCAACCTTGCCTTGCATGAAGATATTGGCCGGGCGCTTCTCCAGGACATTGATCTGGATGTTATGACCAAGGCAGAAATAGTCGACAGAATATGTAAGAGAATTGTCTCCTCCTCTTTTGCCCACTCAGTTGGGGGAAGGGTTTACTTAAAGGAAAGGAAGGAGAGCACCCCAGAAGTCTTCATTTTCTTTGAAAACGTGCATCACATCCATCCAGGCCAAGGATCTCTCCCTGCAAAAGTTAACTTTGGATACATCAATGGCAAGTTTGCTACATGTCATCCTAAGGCTTCCATCATTGGGTTGGTAGAAGAATTCTGACTATAGGAAGTCCTCAACCTATGACCACAATTGCGCCCAAAAATTTCTGTTGTTAAGCGAGATGTTTGTTAAGTAAGTTTTGCCCCCTTTTACGACCTTTCTTGCCACAGTTGTTAAGTGAATCACTACAGTTCATAAGTTAGTCACCCGGTTGTTCAGTGAATCTGGCTTCCCCATGGATTTTGCTTGTGAGAAGGTCGCAAAAGGGGATCACGTGACTCCAGGACACAGCAACGGTCATAGCACTTAGACTTATATACCGCTTCATAGTGCTTTACAGCCCTCTCTAAGAGGTTTACAGAGTTAGCATATTGCCCCCAACAATCTGGGTCCTCATTTTACCCACCTCGGAAGGATGGAAGGCTGAGTCAACCTTGAGCCGGTAAGATTTGAACCGCCGAACTGCAGCTAGCAGTCAGCTGAAGTAGCCTGCAGTGCTGCACTCTAACCACTGCGCCACCTCGGCTCATTCAATCGATCAATACGAACCAGTTGCCAAGCGTCTGAATTTGGATCACCTGATCATGGAGATGCTGCAAAGGTTGTAACTGTGAAAAACAGTCACAAGTCACCTTTTTCAGTGCCGTTGTAACTTGGAACAGACACTAAACGAACTGTTGTAAGTCAAGGATTACCTGTACCTTCATTGGAGTTTTTGCCTTTTCTTTTTTTTTTTCTCAGTGGTACTCAAGCAAAAATTATCTTCCGGGGCTCGGGAAATGGCCCGGATGAAGGATCGGATACAAAGACTGCAAAACGAATTGATTCGGGTGAGCGTTCTCTCAGTTCTCTTATGCTGCATCTTACATTGGTCTTGCCTTCTTGACAGCTGGACAGGACCACTAAGCCCTCATTTATTTATAATTTTTGTCCCAAATCCATGCTGTTGAATTAGTTCTGACCCCAGGCTGATGAATTTCTCTCTTCTCATTTTATTTTCCTTCCCACAGAAAAACGACCGAGAAAAAGACCTGGTGATGTTACAAAAAGCCCACCAACAACAGCAAACAGTGCTTAAAAAATACCAAGCCAAGATCGCCAGGATGCAAACTCTTGAAGATGCGGTCAGGCAGCAGGAAAAGGTTAGGGCTGCTATCTGATGCCTTCAGCAGTGGGGGAGGGGTGTCCTTAAGGAAAAGGGAACAGGCCTTTTCCTGGACAGTTATGCTCATCCATTTCCACAAAAAGGTAATTGAGAGGATGGAGAGGATGCTGGAAGGGAAGATGAAGGAACGGATCAAAGAAGCCTCATTTGGAGAGTTATCCAAAACGGCTGGTAAGTAAACCACAAGTACAGCAGATCTTCTCTTCTTCATTCCCAAGAGATTTGGCTGCCATCCTGAACGAAATTGCTGGGTAACCCATTTCTGTTCCCAAGTGAAGAAGAGATTCTTGGTACTTACAAAGCTCTTTCCTTCTCTTTTTTGTTGCTGACCATCACATACCTTAACTGTTCTCAGGTGACAACTGGTCCAAAGATGTCTACTCCACCCTGTTGATGGAGAACATGAGGCTACGGGATGAACTGGGGAAATCATCTTCTTTTCGTTCACCCATCATATTGCAGCAACAGGCCTTACCAGTAAGACCATCTGACTTTCTCTCTTTCCCTCCTTTCCTCTCTTCCCTTTACCTATCTACCTATCTATGAGCCGCGGTGGCGCAGTGGTTAGAATGCAGCACTGCAGGCTACTTCTGCTGATCACCAGCTGCCAGCAGTTTGGCAGATCAAATCTCACCAGGCTCAAGGTTGACTCAGCCTTCCATCCTTCCGAGGTCGGTAAAATGAGGACCCAGATTGTTGGGGGCAAGAGGCTGACTCTGTAAACTGCTTAGAGAAGGCTGTAAAGCACTGTGGAGTGGTATATAAGTCTAAGTGCTATTGCTATTTATGGGTATAGCCATCCGTCCATCCATCCATCCATCCATCCATCCATCCATCCATCCATCCATCCATCCATCCATCCATCTCTTTATCTGCTCTGTCACCTCTGTGTATCACTCCACAAGTACCTTCTATTTCTTCCCTTTCCCACTTTGGTCTGTCTGCTTGTAGGTCTATCTATCTAATCTTCCAATTACCTATGTCCCTATTTATCTTATGTATCAACTGCATGTCTTCATATGATGGTTGTTCTGCCCCTGATGGGTCTGATCCAAAAGACAGTCATACAGAATAACAAGGTTGGAAAGGACCTTGGAGGTCTTCTAGTCCAACTTCCTCCTCAAGCAGAAGACCCTTATACCATTTCAGACAAATGGCTGTCCAATTTTTTCTAAAAAACCTCCAGTGTTAGAGCACCCATAACTTCTGGAGGCACCTGGTCTCCAGTGGAGGTTTTCCCCACCATCTGACTCCTTTAACTGAATAGATGGGCCCTTTGTAACCCAAAACCACATGAGTCTTTCTTTGAATCTCTTGGCTTTCTCCTCCATCTGTGAACCATAAACCCTTATTGATGTCCCCCCCCCCCAGGATACGTTTTCAACCAGCACAGAAAAGCTCTCATTGGTTTCAAAGCTGGAGAAGGCTGAGGCACGCATCCTTGCCTTGGAACACCAGGTAACTATCCTCTCACTGGCATGAAGTTTTGACATGATCCCTCCCCAAATGTTCCTCTGAAACCTGAATGAGATCCAACCACTCTTAATCTGTGTTCAGATAGACCAGCGTTTCTCAACGTCAGCAACTTTAAGATGCGTGGACTTCAATTCTTAGAAGTCTTTGCCGACTAGGGAATTCTGGGAGTTGAAGTCCACCCATCTTAAAGTTGCTGACATTGAGAAGCCCTGAAGCAAAGCATTGATTTATAACTGGTACTAACTTTTAGTGTTTTCAGTTTATGGTTGATAGCCAAATTCAGCTGCCTGGCAATGCTCAGAGTTAAATTGAAAAATCATGGTTTTTAAAGCAAAAATGAATTCTGCTAAGTTTGGCCGCTTGGCCAATGCTCCCATATGCCCTATGCTGATGACAGTTTATTTATTAATTAGATTTATATCCCACCTTTATTTGGACAGCTCGTCAGCTGTGTTCATAATTCTATTCCTCCTGTTTCCCCTACCCCCAATAACAATTTGTGAGGTGGGTTGTGCTGTGAAGAGATGAAGGAAGGCCAGACCTTGCCATCTCTCAAATTCTTGCCCAGCTTCTTAACATAGTTCTGGTGTCCAACCATCAAATGCTAAAGCATCTGCTGTATGTCATAATTGGGACTCTAAGCCTGTAAGCATTTCTCTTCTTTGGTACAGCTGGGGGACTCTGCCAAAAATTGGGGGCGAGAGAAGCAGAATTACAACACTCGTCTGCTTGAAAGTGACCTCGGATTAGACCGATCACCATCCTCGTTCATAGTTCATGATATTTTTCCGGTGAGCAATGGACATAAAACAACAGAAACAGTCTAGCAGGAAAGGCTAGATAAAACTTCTAGGTGTCTTCAGTGGTGATACCCATGTGTGTAGAACTATCCAAGATGGTTCTTGGGTTGGGATCATGGGACAGTATCCATCACTGCAGGAGAATAACAGAATTGGAAGGGACCTATGAAGTCTTCTAATTCAAGCAGGAGTCCTATACCTGTGATGGCGAACCTATGGCACGCGTGCCAGAGGTGGCACGTGGAGCCATATCTGCCGGCATGCGAGCCGTTGTCCTAGCTCAGCTCCAGCGTGCATGTGCACGCTGGCCAGCTGATTTTCAGCTCACGCAGAGGCTCTGGGAGGGCATTTTCGGCCTCCGGAGGGCCTCGGGGGGGCAGGGGAGGGCATTTTTGCCCTCCCCAGGCTCCAGGGAAGCCTCTGGAGCCTGGGGAGGGCGAAAAACGGGGCTACTGGGCCCACTGGAAGTCAAGAAATGGGGGAGGGGGTCGTGCATGCATGCATGGGGGGCGGGGCAGGGGGGCAGGGTCAGCGTGCATGTGCAGGGGGCGGGGCGCATGGGGGGCATTAAATTATGGGTGAGGGCACAGATGCATGCATGATAGCACGCACGCGCGCTTTCGGCACCCAAGGGAAAAAAGGTTCGCCATCACTGTCCTATACCAATCCAGACAAGTGGCTGTCCAATCTCTTCTTGAAAACCTCCAGTGATGGAGCACCCACAACTTCTGGAGGGAAGCCATTCCACTGGTTAATTGTTCTAACTGTCAGGAAATTTCTCCTTAGTTCTAGGTTGCTTCTCTCCTTGACTAGTTTCCACCCATTGTTTCTTGTCTTGCCTTCTGGTGCTTTGGAGAATAGGTCGACCCCCTCCTTTTTGTGGCAGCCCCTCAAATATTGGAACACTGCTGTCATGCCACCCTTAGTCCTTCTTTTCACTAGACCGGCCATACCCAGTTCCTGCAACTGTCCTTCATAGGTTGCATATATCGCAAACCTCCAAACATCTATTCTTCAGGAAGGAACCATCTTTTACTACTGTCTCAGATGGACATCTCAGTCTGTGTTGTGACTGGTTGGGCTTGTCCACGTGGCCACTTCTTCCATGGCAAAACACTTTTTCTTCTTTTCTAAAGATAATAAAGTTGAATCTTGCTTTGGTTGACACTCAAGTGTGGAAGAACTTAATCCTGGAAATTCTATGGCTCAAGATTCAATCCTATTTTTCCCCCATCGGTAAAAATGACCTTCCCTTTCACTTTCTATTAAATCCACTATACCAGGGAAGATGTAAGGTTACCATGAAGCCACCATTCAACAGTGGGACATGATCCTCCAAAATGGGAAGTGGAGAATCAGAAGGGAAACAAATTTGGTCAGAATTTGTAAGAAGTTGGAAACGGAGACCAGCTTTTGATACGAAGGAGAATGTTTCTTGTTAACCCATTCACATGTCTTCCCTTCATCCACAGAACGAGAAGGAAAGGAGAGAGGATGAAGAGGAGAAGTATAAAAACTCAGGGAAGGTCATACAAAAGTAGCCAGTTATGGTGCCGAATCTCCTTATAGGTCAGTGTTAATTCTTAGCCACAGTTGTATGCCAAGATTGCACAGCTTTGGGTGGGAGTGGGAGTGGGGGCTGTAGGCCACATTGGTCCTTTCAGGAATGCCTTGTAGACCAGACTTCCAAAGATGGAAGAATCAGGACAAAACTTGAGCGAAGAACATTGTCTTGTATACTTTTTTTAAAACCAACAGTGGAGATAGATGACAAGTGACACAAATGATTAATCTCTGTGTTGACAAAGGTTGTTTGTGGAGATGAATATCCCAAACCAACTTTGTGTGGTATCTGAGGTTTCTCTGAAACCCATTGCTCTTTTGGGGGGGGGTGTTTTTAAAAATTAACCTCATTGAAATGTACCACCCTTTGAATGAGGTGGTTGTATTAGTGGAAGTAAGGGGACGCGGTGGCTCAGTGGCTAAGACGCTGAGCTTGTCGATCAGAAAGGTCGGCAGTTCGGCGGTTCGAATCCTTAGCACCGCGTAACGGAGTGAGCTCCCGTTACTTGCCCCAGTTTCTGCCAACTTAGCATTTCGAGGTCCCTAGAAAAATAGGGACCACCTTGGTGGGAAGGTAACAGCGTTCCGTGCACCTTCGGCGTTTGGTCATGCCGGCCACATGACCACGGAGACGTCTTCAGACAGCGTTGGCTCTTTGGCTTTGAAACGGAGATGAGCACCGCCCCCTAGAGTCGGGAACAACTAGCACGTATGTGCAAGGGGAACCTTTACCTTTATCTTTTTTGTATATTTTTAACTCTCTCTCTCTCTCTCTCTCTCTCTCTCTCTCTCTCTCTCTCTCTCTCTCTCCACTCTCTCAAAACAAAACAGGGGCTCCCAATTTCCCCACAGTTAATGTTTTCCCTTTTCTCTTCCATTGATTATGGAAAATTACCGTTCTTGCCAAACGCAATCAGTCTGAGGGGCTACCATGCGGAGAGGTGGGCTCTCCCCAGCCTTTCTGGGGGAAGAGGTGTAGGCCACGCTGGAATAGTTACAATATTGCTATTCCTGGGAAGGAAGGAGAAAGAGGCTGACATTTTCCTACCATCAGCACTGGTTTGTTGAGATACGGCCAATCCTTAGCTGTGTCCTGAACCTCAGCCAAGGAGTGGGAGTAATCTCAGGGGAAAGAAACTCCTTGCAAGACCTTTTGTGGTGGTTTCATAGAGTCAGCATGTCCTCAGCTCAGCCTGCTTTCATTACGTTGCCATGACTTGGGTCAAAGGCTGTCCACACCCATTGGCCTAGGATGCTTGGGTTGGGTCAACTGGTCCCCAGAGAGGAAGGAGGAGGCAACAGTGAATTGTGTTCTGACACCACTTCTTCCATCCTTCCTAGAAACCGCATTAATCCAACACAACTCAAGAGTCATTGGAATCCACAGCCTTCAACTTAAGTCTGGGAGGGAGACCCTGGAATTCTACCCACTGCAGCAGAACAAAATGTCTATTGCGAAATATATACAGTTATATACCTCTTTCCTGGAGAGATGAGCTGAATACAGACTTCTCTGTAAACTACCTTACAGTGTTGGTGCCTGTTATGTAAATTTTGTACAGTACAGAAGGGGTCTCCGCCTTTTGAGTTTGCAATGGTATGTGAGAATGTGCCTTGGGAGCAGCAGTGAAATCTACTTACCTTCCCTATCGGTTCGGAAGCACGCGCTTTGCGCATGTGCACGCACCACCGTCACGTGTGTGCGCGCACCACTGTCGTGCGCACTTTTTCACCCTCTGCGCATGTGCAGAAGGCTTTGCGCATAGGGTTAAAAAAAAGAAAATGGTTATGTCTGGGCAGGTGGGCGGAGCCTCATGCTGCCGCTGCTACCGGTTCTCTGAACCACAGGCAGCCGCCGCTACCGGTACGGCCGAACCGGTAGCATTTCACCCCTGCTTGGGAGACAGGAGGAAGAGCTACTGGCCAGGCAGCAGTCAGATCAACTGGTTCTACTGCAGCAATGTGGTTGTGGGGAATATCTCCCTAGTTTCTTGGACTATAAAGGGGTGGGGGGGGGAGAGAGAGAGAGATACGTTCAGACTTGCAAGATTCTATTAATGTAAGCTTACAAACAAGCTAGAGCTTCTGGGTGTGATATGAGCTTATTTTTTTCCTAGTTCTGTTCTCATTCATCTGCATTCTTAGCCAATGGTGAAGTCAACGGCTGTTTTGAAAAATGACTCAGTAACAGTCATCTTTCACTGACTTTATTATGATCTTATTTTTCTGACTTGGTTACAGAACACTAAATTTCAAAAACTTTATCAGAGAATAAGAAAAATCCTGGTTGGAAACAAATTGTGGAGAAAGTCTGGCCATCTAACCATGGTTAAATGTCTATGGAGATTCTCAGTCATCCAGGTCATGGTTGTCCCAAAGGTGCTTTTTCAAGAGGCAACTGGACTTTCTGGTTTTTCTTTGAAGATGTTTTGCTTCTCATCCAAGAAGCTTCTTCAGCTCTGAAGAAGCACCTTTGGAGCTAACCATGGTTATTCTAAAACTAAGATTCCTCATTCATTATTTGCCTTGTTGGCCTAAGTTTTCAGGGTGGGCTGTCTTTCAGGAAGTGAATAGTTTTCCTCATCTGCTAGAGGCACCCAATGCGGCAGTTTGTCAGGAGACTCAAAATGAGGAAAAGAATTTTATTTCATCCAACACACATAATTAACATATAATCACTCAGAAGGTTGCAATGGCCATGGCAGAGATCTCATTAGTAAAGGGCTAGAGAAATGGACAGATAAGAGGTCAACCAAAAGATGTTGTCCTTGGCAACTCAACACAGCCTCTGTCTTCAGAAGTAGCCTTCTACCATTGCCCGAGAGGAGAAATCAAGAGTTGAGAGAGTCCCTATGAATGTCACACCTTCTTTGAAAGCTTCCCAAAGGGATCTGGTTGGACATTATGGAAAACACAAAGATGGATGAGATGCAACATCAATCCAGCTAGAAGGTACTTCCATCCAATGAGAAGGAATCTTCTTAAATCTAATAACATCAAACCTAATAGAGTGCTACATGTACAGGAAGTTCTGGGCAGGAGAATCTTCTTTGTTCTTATCTAAATTGTATTATATGAGTAAAAAAACAAGACAGAAAGCTAGAATATCCCCAACCTTGGTTTGAGTTCTATGTTTAGTAAACATCTCACATTGGGAACACCATTGGACTGTGATCCCTAAGAGCGGGCAACTCCATCCCTTCTCCAAGTGTTTTGAAAGGTGCTTCTGGAAAATTTCACCCAATTCACTGATGGGAATGATGAGGCCGTAGCGTCAAATAGATTGGCTTGTCTGGAATCAGGATAAGGCCAAAAGTGGTACCAATCTCCACGCCTCTCTTTATTTCAATCTTGAATTTTTCCAGCATCTGAAGGAGAAGAAGGGGGGGTGGGAACCAGAAGGAAGTCACATAGGGCTGCCAAATCATGAGCCTCAAACTTCAAAACCTGTCTCTACATAGCAAGGATTGGCCAGTGTCACCTGAGCTGTCTGAGCTTGGTTGTTTTCTTGTAGGGGTTTCATGACCTGACTAGGTAACATCATCAGTGCAAGAAAGAAGTGAGAGGAGAAGGAGGAGGGGGGGCAGTGTGGTCCTTGGTGCTCTCTGAGCTCAGTTGTTTTCTTCAAGACATTTCATGACCCAACTAGATAACATCATCAGTATATTTATCCTGAGCTAAATATATTCTCTTCTATCGTCATGTCACCTGACTTGGCTCTGATCTGCCAAGTCATGATTCTAATACAATCTTCTAAAATGGTAGCTGAGGACTTTCCCAGACATATATGTGTAAGGCAAAGTACCAGTCCACCCTCTCTGTATTTCTCCAGCCTGTCTTCCATGATGAGTTGGTGGCAGAACTGGACTTACATGGATTAAAAACAGCTGCATCTCCATCTCGGCAATTCTGCGGCCAAGACACTGACGTGGCCCAAAGCCAAAACTTAATCCTCTGAAATATTTGGAGTCCTCAGTCTTAATCCACCTTTCTGGGTTGAACTGCAGAGGTTTGGAGAAAAATCTGGAATCCCGAAACATTGCATAAAGTCCCACCTGGACTAATATCTGTGAAGAAAAGTTGGGACAGGGAAAATATGATAAATTAGGATTTATGAGTTGTATCTAAACAAGATTAAAACTAGCATCAGCAAGAATGACTTCTGGCAACTTCAGGATGGGTCAGCATGCTATTAATGAGGGCAAGGTTTATCTCACCACCACAATAGATTAGGTGATGCTAGAAGACAACACAAGTTACCAGTGGGAAGATGGTCTCAAATCAATATCAGGGGTGAAATCCAGCAGGTTCTGACAGGTTCTGGAGAACTGGTAGCAGAAATTTTGAGTAGTTCGGAGAACTGGTAGCGGAAATTTTGAATAGTTCGGAGAACCGGCAAATACCATCTCTGGCTGGCCCCAGAGTGGAGTGGGAATGGAGATTTTGCAGTATCCTTCCCCTGGAGTGGGGAGGGAATGGAGATTTTGCAGTATCCTTCCCCTGGAGTGGGGAGGGAATGGAGATTTTGCAGTATCCTTCCTCTGGCGTGGGGTGGGAATGGAGATTTTGCAGTATCCTTATCGCAGG
>QLTV01001688.1:954414-965024 GCA_003457575.1 Thermophis baileyi | reverse complement strand
GTGTACATACACATACAGTATATATAGTAGATAATGTATCTTTTTGTGTGCCTATACACACTCTACACTATGTAATATGTATGTACACATATGTCATATATACATAGGATTAAATAGTATATTTTGGATGTTGAGTAGTAGTAAATAGATAGGGAAATTGTATCTCGTTCAGGCCTTTGAGGCCAGGAGAGGCCAGCCACCCTAACCCTTGACGTGAGTGACCTCAAGTTGGCAATGCCCACCCAGTCACATGACCACCCAGTCACATGATCACCAAGCCACTCTCACCCGGTCACATGGCCGTCAAGCCACTCCCACCCGGTCACATGGCCATCAAGCCACTCCCACAAAATTAAGCCACACCCACAGAGTGGTAGTAAAAAAATTTGGAACCCACCCCTGCCACCATGGGAAACATCTGAACCAGAGGTGGGTTTCAGCAGGTTCTGACCAGTTCTGGAGAACCGGTAGCGGAAATTTTGAGTAGTTCGGAGAACCGGTAGTGGACATTTTGAGTAGTTCGGAGAACCGGTAAATACCACCTCTGACTGGCCCCACCCCCATCTATTCTCTGCCTCCCGAGTCCCAGCTGATCGGGAGGAAATGGGGATTTTGCAGTAACCTTGCCCTGGAGTGGGGAGGGAATGGAGAGTTTACAGTATCCTTCCCCTGCCACGCCCACCAAGCCACGCCCACTAAGCCATGCCCACCGAACCGGAGGTAAAAAAAATTGAATCCCACCACTGATCTGAACTGATCTGAGTCAATCAGCAATGCCCCCTTTTCCTGCAATTTCCACCCATCTCAATCAGCCTGGAACTTTTGGTCAAGAGAGGTCAGCTCTGTTGAGCATAGCAATTGTTCAGACTGCTTAAGACTACAACTACGAGGTCCTTTGAGGTCCCTGGTCTGTACTTTGTCAAATCTTTTCTTCTGGTTTTTTGCAGAGTTGAGGTGTTGTGTATATCAGCACATCTGGTTGGTTTATGCCAGGGTCTCCTGCAACCCCCTCAAATGGATTAAATCAGTGCCACTTCATGTTGGAGGCTGAATCATTCTAAGGCTGGCATATGCTTTCCATATTTCTATTATTTCCTAGAGTTTCTGAGGTGGGAGGTCATAAAAATTGGATAGATGATAGACAGATGATAGATAGATAGATAGATAGATAGATAGATAGATAGATAGATAGATAGAAAGAAAGATAGAAAGATAAATATATAGATATATAGAGAGAAAAGAAGATAGATAGATAGATAGATAAGAGATATAGAATATACAGTGCTGTGTGGCACATTGCACAGAAGATGCTGTAAAAATGGTTTATGATATCAGAGAAAACAGAATTATGTGCAATGGTGGCAGTGAAGGGAGGTTGATTCATTTTGCTAAATGAGCAATGGGCTCTGATAAATGAACTGTCAGCAGTGGGTGGTGATTTGTTTATTTAAGATCACTGAACTTTTCATGGAACTGTTGGCTACAGTTCTGTATTTTTACTTGAGTATACTTTTATAGAAATATATATTTCCTTACATGCCTGCCTGCTGGATGGATGGATGGATAGATGGAGAGAGAGAGAGAGAGAGAGATGATAAGAATTGCTTTAAAATATTAGAGACAGTGCAGAACAGAAAATGAGAGATTACAGTTTTGGAAAACAAAGTACTGAGAAATGTGTGTACATATGGGAACCTGCAAGATAGTGGATTTTATTAATATTGGGTTTGTACGCAGCTTGCCATGAGGACAGTCAGGAACTGATCTGTGACAGATCCTTAACTGGATTATGAATCCACCAGGTAGGCATTGCAATTTCATTTTTCCATGCCTGTCATCCCAACAGAGGAATATTCAGCTATTTGTGTAGCTGGAATTTCTAGCTTTGAAAATGGTATCTTCCAGTTGCATCTCCGGGACCAAACAAGCTAAATACTATTATCCAACACACATCTTGGTTACGCTTTCAAAACTGCCACCAAGGAAGAAAAACTGTGGGTCGCTGTGTTCTCTTAGCACTCAAAAATTGCTGACCAGACAACACATAAATGAGAGGAAGTATAGGGAGGGAAATGGTTAAAAATGAGATAAAAGGATTGGGTTCTTGCCAAAAAGCAAGAGAAGGAGTATAAGAAAAGGTGAAGGGCACTAAGTACTTTACAATTAGAATTTCAAACAGACCACCATCTGTGCCTTAAAGTCCCCAAAAGCTTTGTATTTGCATTCCAAAATGGAGTTAATTTCTTTTGCTGCCTTCAAACCCTACTCAACTCTGTCTCTATTCCACGAGGACAGGAGAGTCCATGTTCAGACCAGTTCTTCTTATTCCTGGTCAATATTCTTCACTTTTTGAAAAGAGAAAATGCAAATGCTTTATTTCTTGGAAGTTTGGGGGTTAAACTTGCGAGACACATGAACAGAATGTTCCACTGAAAAATATTGTGGACAGTTTCAAGACAGTTTCTCATTGCCCAACCTTGCAAGGAAAGAGTTGCACACACACAATATCCCTACCACTTTATGAGCTTTTGGGGAACACGAGTTTCAAAGAAGGGTAGGAACATCTTTCAAAACTCATAATCTTCTTATGGGTCAGGTTGGTACTCACGTCAGTAAGGATTAAATAATTCTGAAGGACAATGTCTTGGCTGGGAATCGTGGTAGTGTCATGATAACCGGGTGCTCTCTGAATTTTTTTTTTTTTTTAAAAATAAAGTTTTATTAATTTTCTATTGTTTACATTTTGTTAGTGCTTAACAAACATTGTGTTGTCTGGGTTATTTTATTTGCTTAGCAGTACAGATTGCGTTCTTAATCTCCACCCCTTTTTTCCAACCACTGGTAGAATAAGTTCCATTTTGATAATATTCTGTATCTTCTTTCTGCTTAATCTTCAATGTAAGTCTGTCCATTTCTGCACAATCCAGTATCTTCCTAATTCTCTCTTCATCTCGTGGTATTTCTTCATTTTTCCAATATTGTGCAAATAGAATCCTCTCTGCTGTTAATACATGCAATATTAAATATATATTTTGTTTATCAAATTTTTCTGGTGCTATACCTAATAGAAAAAATAAACTTGAATTTTTTTCTATTAGGTATAGCACCAGAAAAATTTGAAGTCCTAACCAAGTTCGGGTTAGAAAAGATGATAGGAAAACATGTTTTCTAACCTGAACTTGGTTGTTTTCTTGCAGACTTTTCATGACCCAACTAGGTAACATCATTATGGCTTTCATGTGAAACAGGCCCCAAACTTCATAAGCTCATACAACTTTTGGGCAAAAGCTTCAAACTTTCCCCCAGGTTGAAGGACAACAATTTGGAAAGGCATTGCTTTTTTTTCTTCAGAAGAGCAATATGTTCACAAACCAAACTCATACACAACAAAATATCGTCCCTACGCAGATGTCAGTCCTTGGGATGTCTCTGTTTGGGTTCATGGAGCTTGGAATATCTAGTCTGTCTCCGTAATGTTCTACTTAAGAAAAACAACATGTTTCACTGTGGTATCTCAAGGAAATCAAACCTGGTACCAAAGATCGAGTTTACCAACAGACAAACTTGCTTGAAGAGTTTGCAGGAGGTGAAGATGTCAAATTGTGCACCCTCACTAACAGAATATGTGGTTATACCACCTCATCTAAAACTAGCCAACTTTTTGGGTCCATATGCCATCAATCTGAGAACCAGGAGAAGTATTCTCTCATGTTGTTCTCTAGAAGTATTTTCCTCAAGCAAGGTCCAGGTATTTTTCAGCTGAAAACTACATCTTCAGCCAATTAGATTATAGATTGTTCAGTCCAGAAGAGCTTGCATAGCAACCAGCCAGTATGGACTAGTGGTTAAGGCACCAGGCTAGAAAGTGGGAGATGGTGAGCTCTAGTCCTCCCTTAGTCATGAAAGCTGCCTGAGGTTACTTTAGGTCAATCACCAGGAGACAGTGAGTTCTAGTCCTCCCTTAGACATGAAAGCTGCCTGGGGTAACTTTGGACCAATCACCAAGAGACAGGGAGTTCTACTCCCACCTTAGGCATGAAAGTTGGTTGAGGTGACTTTGACCCAATCACCAGGAGATGGTGAGTTCTAGTCCTCCCTTAGGCATGAAAGCTGGTTGAGGTGACTGGACTAATCACCAGGAGACGGTGAGTTCTAGTCTTCCCTTAGGCATGAAAGCTGGCTGGGGTGACTTTGGGCCAATCACCAGGAGATGGTGAGTTCTAGTCCTCCCTTAGGCATGAAAGCTGGTTGAGGTGACCTTGGACCAATCACCAGGAGACGGTGAGTTCTAGTCCTCCCTTAGGCATAAAAGCTGGCTGGGGTGACTTTGGGCCAATCATCAGGAGACAGGGAGTTCTACTCCCACCTTAGGCATGAAAACTGGGTGACTTTGAGCTAGTCCCTCTCTCAGCCCAACCCACCTCCACAGGGTTGTTGTTGTGGGGAAAATAAGAAGAAGAAGGAGTGTTGGATATATTTGCCCCCTTGAGTTATTTGTATAAATAATAAAGGCGGGATTAAAAAATACATACATAAACTTATTCTTAAATTCTTGGTCGACCTTTTCCAAAAGAATAATTCACCAGTTCCCAGAGCAAAATAAAAAAAAGCGACTCAAGACCATCTATTTTCATTCTGAAGAAACCGATGCCACGAGCAACGTCAGCTGAGAGGCTTTATGACTAAATGTGGTTCATTGGGGAATTCTTGATAAACTTTCAGGGACTCTAAAGCTATTACGGAACTCGGAGTCCCAAAAGAGAGTCAGAAGATCACGGTCCTTAAACTTACCAAATATCTAGATAGTGAGCAGAACATCCTGACTTCCAATAGCCACATTTGAAGATAATTTGTTTCCTGGTAATCAGCGATTATCGTGGTTTTATGCCATGCAGATATGCACACTGACTCATACTCATTTGTGATATAAAATAACCTTTGCTGGTCTAGTAGAAAAAAATTTACATTTCACATTCTAGTGTCCAATTGCCCAAGGTAATGCAATTACATAACCTGATCATCCTCTCTTTTTTATATATTTATATAGTTTTTATATTATTTTATTTTATTTCTTTCCCCCACCTGGTCAGTAATCGGAGAAGTTGCTTAGTTTGGAACCTAGTTGATTTTGAATCTAGTTATTTTGACTGGTAAACCATGATGAATGCCTTAGCATGCTGGGTGAATGTGACAAATTGGGTCATGTGTGATAACTATTGTAGTGTTAAGCGAATTGTATTCTCCAACCTTTGGAGAATAGTAGACCCCCTCGTCTATCTGACAGCCCCTCAAGTGAAGAGTGCTATCATACGGTTAGGGCTGACATGATAGCAGCCTTCCAATATCTCAGGGGTTGCCACAAAGAAGAGGGAGTCAAGCTATTCTCCAAAGCACCTGAAGGCAAGACAAGAAGCAACGGATGGAGACTCATCAAGGAGAGAAGCAACCTGGAATTAAGGAGGAATTTCCTGACAGTGAGAACAATTCACCACCGGTACGGCTTGCCTTCAGAAGTTGTGGATGCTCCATCACTAGAGGTTTTAAAGAATATGCTGGACAACCATTTGTCCTGAATATTATAGGGTCTCCTTCTTGAGCAGGGGGGACTAGAAGACCTCCAAGGTCCCTTTCAACTCTGTTATTCAGTATAAGCCAGGGGTGCCATTCAAATTTTCCCCTACCAGTTCTGTGGGCATGGCTTGGTGGGCGTGGCTTGGTGGGGAGGTCATGTGACTGAGTGGGCATGGCCACTCACGGCAAGGTGGGGCGGCACCACCCCACCAAGCCACGCCCACAGAACCGACAGAAAAGTTTGGCCAAGTCTTCTAGCGTTCAACCTGGCTGCTTCTCGCCTCCTTCTCATGTTTGCTCTGTGTGTATGAGCCCGAGAAGGAGGAGAGAAGGAGTGAGTGGGAAGGGCAGGGCGGGGCGGGGCGGGGCGGGGCGGGGCCAGTCAGTGGTGCAATTTACCTGTTCTCCAAACTGTGCATAATTGCCGCCACCAGTTCTATAGAACCTGTCCGAACCTGCTGAATTTCACCCCTGGTATAAGCGATAGTGTACAAGGCCTGGAAAATTGTGTCTAGACTATGAAGTTCAGTTGGATTTGGTTCTGTTGATCTTTAGACAGAGACTCACGGAGTAAGCCCAGAGTAGGATGCTAAATTGGGAGATGAAAAAATCCCCACCCCTCAAAAGACCACTTCTGTCTTTAGAGCAACATACAAGTACCTGTAATAAGCAAATAAATTCATTTTGTATTGCCATCAATCAATCATCAGTCAATCAATCAAACAAACATTGTTTCCAACTCTGTTATTGTGTCGTTCTGTATCTTAGTCTGATGCAGGATCAAAGAGGCTACTTTCTTTTTTTACCACGAGATGGCAGTAAACATCTGCAAACATCCAGAATCTTTACTAATATATGGTGAGTATTTGTATCTGTCTGCTATTCAGATCAGCAAGAACAGAGGTGACACAGGGATTATAATCCAGGCATTCACCAGGATTTGAAGGCAACAAAAAACTCACACCCACCAGACCTATCAATTGCAGCCGCAACAGCAACGGGAGCATTTTCAAAAGACTGTAGAGAGTGCCCTTCAAATCTAAAGAATCAGCTGGGTAGGGATTTGGTCAGAAGAGTCAAGATAGGGGGCTGTCATGACTTTTTTGGTTTATTATGGCAGAAATGGTTTTTAAAAAAAGTCATTTGGAACTCAGAAGGGAGAATACAATCCATACGAGCAGCCAAAGCATTTCTTTCTCTTTCTTTCTTTCTTTCTTTCTTTCTTTCTTTCTTTCTTTCTTTCTTTCTTTCTTTTTCTTTCTTTCTTTCTTTCTTACTTACTTACTTACTTAACTTTCTCTTTCTTTCTTTCTTTCTTTCTTTCTTTCTTTCTTTCTTTCTTTCTTCTGTCTTCTTTTGTTATTTCTTTTGTTATTTGTTTGTTTGTTTGTTTGTTTGTTTTTTATGGAATTTATATTGCCGCCTATTCTCACATGGCGACTCAAGGCGGCTTACAGAATATAAAACCCTGTATAAAAACAATAAAACTAATAAAAGAAGAGTCATATAATAAATTAATATACTAAAATCACCCCCCGCCCCGGCGATAGCACCTCACACGAGCCATTGGATGGGCTCCATCCCGCTTTGGGTCCCCCAGGCCCACTGGCAGAACCAGGTCTTCAGCGCCTTCCAGAAGAGTATTAGAGTGGGGGCCATTCTAATCTCTGGGGGAATGATGTTCCAGAGAGAGGGGGCCATGACAGAGAAGGCCCTTCTTCTGGATCCCACCAGGTGTATCTCCCTCGGGGATGGGACCCGCAGCATTCCCTGCCTCCCCGCTTTGATGGGTCAGGTAGATATAACTGGCAAGAGACGGTCCCTCAGATAACCTGGTCCCAAGCCATGAAGGGCTTTAAAGGGGACAACCAGCACCTTGAATTGCACTCGGAAGCAAATCGGCAGCCAATGCAGCTCCCGCAGGTGAGAAAGCACAAATGTACAAAAAGAGATCTAAATAATAAGGAGGAATTTCCTGACAGTGAGAACAAGTAACCATCTTGCCTCCAGAAGTTGTGGGTGCTGCATCACTGGCGGTTTTTAAGAGGAGATTGGACAGCCAATCTCTGGAATGGTATAGGGTCTCCTGCTTGAGCAGGGGGTTGGATTAGAACATCTGTGGAGATTCTCTGTCATCCAGGTCATGGTTGTCCGAAAGGTGCTTTTTTCAAGAGGCAACTGGACTTTCTGGTTTTTCTTAGAAAACGTTTCGCTTCTCACCCAAGAAGCTTCTTCACCTCTGACTGGATGGTGGGGAATGGACTGATTTATACTCCTTGCAGACAGCTGGTCATTTGCATCCTTTTAGAGAGTCGTTGAGGCCACTTGGAGGTTTGTCTGTGTCCTCAGGGTCACCCGAGTAGTGCAAAACATTGCAGATTACAGGAACCATTTGCCAAAGTGCATAGCTAAATGCACTTCGACAGTGAAGGGACACAGGGCAGAAAACATCCTGCAGCCAAGAAGGCTCCACACCCATTTGCAGAACTCAGGTGTCCCTGAGGATGCAGACAAACCTCCAAGTGGCCTCAACGACTCTCTAAAAGGATGCAAATGACCAGCTGTCTGCAAGGAGTATAAATCAGTCCATTTCCCACCATCCAGTCAGAGCTGAAGAAGCTTCTTGGATGAGAAGCAAAACGTCTTCAAAGAAAAACCAGAAAGCCCAGTTGCCTCTTGAAAAAATCCTCTTTGGGTTGGATTAGAAGACCTCCAAGGTCCCTTCCAACCCCATGATTCTATGTTCTACTTTTCCTGCAGGACATAAGTACCTCAGTTCCCTGGGATGCGGAGAGCATCAGATTAGCATCAAAAAGTAAAGATCAGACATGTGCAGTGATCAGCAAATTATCTAGACTTTATTACAGTTTCAGTGGCCATCATTATAGGAAGTCACTCACTGGATTTCACTGATAATTGAAATTCAGAAATTTTATTTTAGGGAAATTTTATGGTGGAAGTTCAGCAAGTCAAATACTAAAACATAAAGGCGCAATAAAATATGGTAATTTGTGAGAGCAAAAAATACCTAACAGTTCTGGAGATCCTTAAACAATGACGTTCTTGCTTCCGCAAAATGGACATCACAAAACTATTTAGGGTGTTTTCAGCTTCAAAGGTGTGCTCCTATTTTTAGCCCTCTCCACAGTGGCTTCCTTAATTACTTTCAGGAGTATTATTATAATTACTGTTCTTTCTTTTTGCATAGTTCCCTTTGTACAAAGTTCAACAATGAGACACTCCCAAGAAGGAGAAGCAATACAGTACAATGAAATCACATCAGGGGTGGGTTCTAACTTATCTCGCCACCAGTTCTCTTCCTCCCGTGCTGCGTGGCTGCGCGCGCACTGCCCGCCGTGTGGCTGTGCCACGCGGGCGCACTTCGCGCAGGCGCGCGCACATGCGCAGTGCCGAAAATTTGCAAAAAAATCCCCCCCAAAAGCTGAAAACAAGATGGTGGCGCATGCACAGTGCCGGGGACTTGGCTTCTGCGCATGTGCAGAAGAAAAAAAAAATCCAAAAAATTCCAAAAAAAAATTCCAAAAAAAAAAAATTCCAAAAAAAAGATGGCGGCGTCCACGGACTGGCACCGACAGAACCGACTCAGTGACGTCACCAGCGGTTTGCTACCAGTTCTATAGAACCGTTGCAAACCGGGAGGAACCCACCTCTGAATCACATGTCTGAAGTAGCATCAACTTCCCCTCCATACATTTTTTGACAAAGAGGTAACATTCAATTAAAATTAAAACACAGCTCCTGAGATTACCTAAGTACAACCATGCAGTTTGATTGATTGATTGAGGATTGATTGATGGCAATACAAAATGAATGTATTTGTTTATTATCACAGGTATTTAATTAATACTAAAGCAGTGGTTCTCAACCTTCCTAATGCCGCGACCCCCGCCCCGCCACCGCGACCCCTCCCCGCCCCCTCCCCATGCGCAATGAGGTGACAAAGGGGGCGTGGCACCAAGATGGCAGGCTAGCCCAAAGGGGTCGCGACCCACAGGTTGAGAACCACTGCTCTAAAGGTAGAAGTGGACGTGGAGGTGGGGATTTTTTTTCCAACTCCCCAGCCTAGCCTTTTGCTCTGGGACTTCTCTGTGAATTTCTGTCTACAGATCAATGAAGCCAAACTCATCTGAGCTTCCACAATTGGTCAGGCCTTGTACATTATCACTTACACACAATAACACAGTTGGAATGACCCTGGAGGTCTTCTAGTCCAACCGCTTGCCCAAGCAGGAGACCATATATCATTCTGGACAGATGGCTGTCCAATCTCTTCTTTGAAGACCTCCAATGTTGGAGCACTCACAACTTCTGGAGACCAGCTGTTCCACTGATTGTTCACACCATCAAGAAATTTCTCCTTAGTTCTAGGTTGGTTCTTTCCTTGATAAGTTTCCATCCATTGCTTCTTGTCTGGTCCTTAGGTGCTTTGGAGAATAGGTTGACCTCCTCTGCTCTGTGATAGCCCCTCAGATATTGGAAGATTACTATGATGTCACCCCTAGTCCTTCTTTTCATTAGACTAGACATACCCAGTTTCCACAACCGTTGTTAAAGCTTAAAACTCATCTATTCCTTTTATCATGCTACATGGAATTATAAACAGAGGGAATCCCTTCCAACTAAACTAAACTAATAAGCGTAGGACATAAAATTATCTGCTACAATGTCCTACCTGTCAATGAATACTTCAGCTTCAACCACAACAATACACGAGCACACAATAGATACAAACTTATGGTAAACCGCTCCAAACTTGATTGCAGAAAATACGACTTCAGTAACAGAGTGGTCAATGCCTGGAATGCACTACCTGACTCTGTGGTTTCTTCCCCAAACCCCCAAAACTTTACCCTTAGACTGTCTACTGTCGACCTCACCCCATTTCTAAGAGGTCTTTAAGGGGCGTGCATAAGCGCACCAGCGTGCCTACCGTCCCTGTCCTACTGTCCCCTTTTATTCGTTTCCATTTCATGTATTAATAACCATGTTTATACCTATATCTGTTATCTAATACATGC
>QLTV01001688.1:895771-916032 GCA_003457575.1 Thermophis baileyi | reverse complement strand
TCTCTCTCTCTCTCTCTCTCTCTCTCTCTCTCTCTCCCCTATTTAATTTTGGCTATGGGTGCTCTCTTTCATTCAGCCCAACGGGAGCCAACCAGAAGAAAGCAGCGAGGTTGTGTGGTCCACCACCTGCAACAAACAGGTGGGCAGATGGACTTCCACCCAAGCTTTCTCACAAGGAGGCGCCCAGATCGAACAAGTAGATAGTCAGGCTCTCCTACTCTCACTTTGTCCGTCCAGTTTGGCAACAGGATGAGTTAAGAAGTCAGGCATCTAAAATATAGGTTGCGCATTGTCTGGGGAGTGGAGGCATCACAAGATCTCGTTTGCTAAATAATGTGGCTTTTGACTTTTTTTTTTTTTTGGAAGTATTGTGTCATGATCTCAAGGGACAAAAACAAAGTCTTTCTTCTCTTGGGCCTTCTCAGTCAGCCGTGATGACTAAAGCAGGGAATCCTCCATCCGAGGTAGAAGATGCTCTCTCAACCTGGGTCCCTCAAGGCCTCCGAGCATTTCTGCTTAAGGCTGATCAACAAACAACCTCAGGGCAGCTGGCATTTGACAGATGCTTTGTTGACAAGAGGATAGAAATGCCAGCAGCAGGGAGAGGTGGATCTCCTTTTAAGGTGCTGCCCTCTTTCATCCATCTCAGCCCCCAGCTGGGGGCGGGGGGGGGAACAAAACTTTCCTAGAAAGTTTCATTCAAACCTAGGGGGCTGATGGAAGCTGAATTGCAACACAAAAGAGCAGGAGACCAGGAGATATAATCTTTGGGTGATCTCCTTGGGTGGCCAAGATCTAAACGAAGAACACAACGTTTTGGCAAGACTTGGTCGCAGCGTAGCATAGATGGATCAGAGGCAAATCTACCTGGCTAATGCTGAAGTATTAAATACACTGAGAAGTCTGTACTTGTTGGACATATTTTACCCGCTGACCCAAATTCCTCAATCTTCTTGAGTTTTGAAGTTGGCTGCAAGAAATTAGTGTTTTGACCTGAGGACCACTTTAAATCTTCATAATCCAAAAATCCCCAGGTGCTTTGAGTGACAGATGCTTAACTATATAATTCATGCTACTGAATTCTATCTTCTGTCCATCCAAGTGTTTATTTTGCTTTGCGCTGTTCTGCCTTCTTATCCTATTTAGTCCCAAATTCTAGTCTGATTGTGTTAATTCCAGCCTCTTTCCTGGGTTCCCAATTTGTGAGCCATGGTGGCGCAGTTGTTAGAATGTGGTATTGCAGGCTAATTCTGCCGACTGCCAGGAATTCGATCCTGACTGGCTCAAGGTTGACTCAGCCTTCCATCCTTCCGAGGTTGATAAAATGAGGACTTGGATTGTTGGGGGGGCAATAGGCTGACTCTGTAAACCACTTAGAGAGGGCTGTAAAGCACTGTAAAGCGGTATATAAGTCTAAGTGCTATCGTCACAGTTAATCCTCAACCACAATTGGGAGCAGAATTTCTGTTACTAAGCAAGGCGGTTAAGTGCGTCATGCCCAATTTTGCAACCTTTTTTTTACCGTGGTTGTTAAGTGAATCAATGCAGTTGTTAAGTGAATCGTGCCGCCTTAAAGCGAATCTGGCTGCCCCCAGTGACTTTGCTTGTCAGAAGCTGGCGGGGAAGGTCACCAGTGTTGATCACGTGACTCTGAGATGATACAACTGTCATAAATACACACCAATTCCCAAACACCTGTATTTTGACCATGTGGAGGTTGCAACAGTCATAAGTGCGAGGACGTTCATAAGTCACTTTTCTCAGTGACATTGCAACTTTGAATGGCTGCTAAGCGAATGATTGTAAGTTGTAAATCTTAGTTGCTCTTCTCTGAACTTTTTCCAAAGATGTTGAGACTTTGGAAAAAGTTCAGAGAAGAGCAATTAAGTTGATCAAAGGCCTGGAGACTAAAACATATGAAGAACGGTTGCAGGAACTGGGTATGGCCAGTCTAGAGAAAGGAAGGACTAGGGGAGACATGATAGCAGTATTCCAGTATTTGAGGGGCTGCCACAAAGAAGAGGGAGTCAAGCTATTCTCCAAAGCACCTGAAGGCAGAACAAGAAGCAATGAATGGAAACTCATCAAGGAGAGAAGCAACCTGGAATTAAGGAGAAACTTCCTAATAGTGAGGACAATTAACCAGTGGAATAGCTCGCCTTCAGAAGTTGTGGGTGCTCCATCACTGGAGGTTTTAAAGAAGAGACTAGATAGTCACTTATCTGAAATAGTACTGGTTCTCCTGCTTGAGCAGGGGGCTGGACTAGAAGACCTCCAAGGTCCCTTCCAGCTCTATTCTATTCCATTCTAAGTTGAGGACAACCTGTATATCTCCACTGCCGTGGCTGTCTCCGGCTCATGTAACCAAAGGCGCAATGTTTACAAAGCATATCAAACTGTGGTAGCTTTCTGCTTTGCTCTGCAATTCGGGCTGATGTGCGGAAGACACGGTCCAGCTGCTGAAGGAAGGGATATTATGACACACACACACACACACACACACACACACACACACACACACACACACACCTGATGCATGAAATGTTTGCCACATGCCAGAGGCACGTTTCCTGGTCTACACAAAAGCCAAAGGCTACAGAACACGCAGCGTCAGCTAGTCAAAACCTCCCTGCTCAGCAGAGTAGAAAACTCCCTGCTTGTCTCAGAAAAAGCACTTACAAAGGTTTCATTATTCTTGTCCTCTCTTGCGCATTCCCAACATCGGTTTCCTTTCCTAAAGCAGCCAATTCTGCCCAGTTCCCCATAATCATGTTCTGTCATTGCTTTTAAAAAAAAACAAAAACAGGAAAAAAAAACCAAATCCGAGTGTCACTCAGACTTTTTGAGACTGCCAACTCTGATCTAAGATAGCCGGTCAAGAATCCTGACCTTTGACCTGGGTAAGTTTTTGCAAAAGCCATCGTATTTTAATCGAGCCCACGTTCTGTCCAGCACATTCCTCCAGTTCAGCAAGTTTACACCACAGTCTTCTACGAGTCTTACAAAACATTTTCCTTTAACAGAGCATCAATTCATGCCCGGGGATAAGTCTGGCTTAGAGCCCAGGTATGCCAGTTATCAACAAAACCATAAGTGGAGTGGGCAAAGAGTATCTTCAGCGTCTCAGCTGAGAAAGAGGGCAACGGCAAGCAATCATTTCTTGTTTTCCTGTGTTCCTTCGTTTTGTCGGCTCTGTTCATCAATTTTGCAGGTCATCTACGAGATGCCCTTTGTGAGTTGTTTAGAGCCCCGATCCGTTTGGCACTGGTCCCCAGTTGTAGCTGCCTAGGACAGCATCGTTCAATTGAATCAGAGGACAGGGGCGCCTTCAAAAACCATAATGGGAGGGAGGGGGGAGAGGAGGAGGAGGATGTGGAGGGGGACTGTGGGATCATTGGTGCTCTCTGAGTTTGATTGTTTTCTTGCAGACATTTCATGAACCAACTAGTTGGTTAACATCATCAGTGCTAGTAGGGAATGGGGAGGAGGAGGAGGAGGAGGAGGAGGAGGAGGAGGAGGAGGAACGACGGTGTGGTCCTTGGTGCTCTCTGAATTTGATTGTTTTCTTGCAGACATTTCATGACCCAACTAGATAACATCATCAGTGCTAGTAGGGAATGGGGGGGAGGAGGAGGAGGAGGAGGAGGAGGAGGAGGAGGAGGAGGAGGAGGAGGAGGAGGAGGAGGAGGAGGAAGGAGAAGGAGAAGGAGAAGGAGAAGGAGAAGGAGAAGGAGAAGGAGAAGGAGAAGGAGAAGGAGAAGGAGAAGGAGAAGGAGAAGGAGAAGGAGAAGGAGAAGGAGAAGGGAGAGAAGGAACCAGAAGGACTGTTTACTAGACTGGGAGGTTTTTAAAAAAATGATATTTGAAAAACAAAGATCAACCACGCCTGCATTGTTCCTAAAAAAGATTGCCCAAATGTGTCCAGGAAGCCATCAGGCAATGTCACAGTTTCCAGAGGCACACAATAACTTTATTTTAAAAGCATGCGCGCACACACACACACACACACACACACACACAAATTCAAATCATCGCCAAATTCAGCTCTGCATTTGCTGGTGCTCTCCGCCACTTGCTCAGCTTTTCCGTTAGTGGTCTTTAAAAATTTAAAGCTGGGAACTGTTGTGGTTGCCTCCCTAATGCACCTGCTCAAAAAAGGCTGAGAAGAAGAGCTTGCTGGGGGATGAGAAAGAACCCCATCTGCACTGAGCAAAGGGAAACCATGATGAGTGGAGAACAAGCCACATTTGAAGGAAAATACTAGGGGGGGGGAAATAAGTTAGGGCCTAAACCGTGAAAAGAGAGGAAAGGTTAACTTAGACCTCTATCTCAATCTCCTTATGCAGGTTCACACACACACATTTTAAAGCCACATTTTGCTTAACGGTATTTTGTTGAATAAACCACAATTAACACCCAACCGAGCCAAGAATCAGATCTCTCAACATGGTCAAATGTTTAAAAGGTAAAGGGTAAAGGTTAAAGGGTTAAAGGTTTGCCCTATCTGGTCATGTCTGACTCTAAGGGGAGTGCTTATCTCCTTTTCTTGACCGAGGGAGCCAGCATTGTCCAAAGATATTTTCCGTGGCCATGTAGCCACCATGGCTATATGCCAAAGGCACACAGAACGCTATTTACCTTCCCACCAAAGTGGTACCTATTTATCTACTTGCATTTGCGTGCTTTTGAACTGCTAGGTGAGCAGGAGCTGGAGCGAGGAATGGGAGCTCACCCCATCACACGGCACTTGGGTCTCGAACTGCTGACCAACCGGTCAACAAGCCCAGCATCTTAACCGTTAGGCCATCACATGCCCTTTTGGTAAAATCTATGCTACACAAAGCCTGACTTTCCCTGCAGGATGCAAACAAACGTCTGGACGCTTTTCAAGACCGCCTTGGTTTTCATACTACGGTGGACCTCCACGCCTTGGGGCCACCCATGCTTTCTTGGGTGAATGTGAAGAATCTGGGTGGGCAGAATTATTCACTTGGAAAATGGAAAAACAGCAATGCCCTTGAAGGGTGAATGCAGGCTTTTTCCTTCCAACCTGACTGTCAGCCAAGGGTTACTCAGAGCTGGAATGGGTGAGATTATCAGGCTCTTTCTGAAGAACTGCGGTCAAGAGTTGCTGAATGCCAAGAGTCTAAGAGTCGCTTATGGCTGGTGCAACCAAGCCCAGGAGGGGATAAAGAGAACATTGACCTGTTGTGGAAAAGAGAAGCATTCTTATTCCTGGAAAGGGTCTTCGGGTAAATTTTCCTTTCTGCCGAAGGGCAGAGTATTTCCACCCCGCCTTTCAAAATCAGGAAATTAAAATTTCTTTTCAAAGCAAGATCCTACGCCTACATCTCCAGTCATTGAGGTCAAGGTTTCTTAATCTCAGCGACTTCAAGAGGTATGGACTTCAGCTGATGTGTGGAGTTGAAGTCCATATTTCTTAAAGTTGTTGAGGTTGAGAAATGCTGGTTTGGAAGGTGACACAAACAATCTTTGTTGAGTTAATCTGATGGTCCACCTAATCCAGCATCTTGTCTCCTACAATGGCCTTCTGGAAGCACATGAAGTGCCCAAGTAGGACCTGTCAGGCATTAGACATTTCAACAAGAGAGCATTATTTTGGGATCCTCTAAGAGTGGGATTTCCAAGTGATTTTATTATCCATCATTCCTTTTGGAAATTGTTTTATGTCTTCACTTTTCTGTCAAAACTCATGGCAGCCTTATTAAAGAAATTAAGCACAATTATTTTTATTTCTACTTGGAAACCGCTTCTGGACTTTGTGCTTGAGGTAGAAAAAAAGTGAACCGTTGATTTTGGGTTTTACCGATTAGATGGGATTGTTGTCATAGAAATGGCTAGTTTATACTATTATATAAAAGTAAAAAATTGAGGTATGATGTTATTATCTTATTTTACTGCACCAAAGGGAGTCAGAACACCTTTTCTTTCTTTTCCCCCTCTTTTCTACATCTTTCCCTTCCCTCTTCCCTTTTCCCTTCCCTGTTTCCTATTATTTTCTTTCATATGTCTGTATTTTACATTATAACCTTTTTTTAAAAAAAAAAAACCTTATGGCAGCATTCATCATCTTTTTTCCTCCAATTCTTTCTTGGACCCCAGATCCAGGTTCAAGTCTTGTAAGACAGGAAGAAAAACTTTCTCCATTTCAGCTAAGCTGTCTGGAGGTTCCACCAGCAACATGGTGTTGCAAAGCTGACACAGCACACAGATCTAAAATTAAAATATGTGGTCAAGACCACACCGCTGGCTAGACATGTAGACTAACTTTGTAACGAGAAAGTATTTATCGAGGGAGAAAGTCAACAAGCAGCTCTGAGGAATGCTAAACACCTTCAGAAATAGTTTTTTGTGTTCTGATGCTCTTCAATTCCCAAGGATACTGTGGTATGAACTATAAGGCAGCCACAATCTTCTGTGTAAATAGTATATTTACACTCTTATTTGCAAATAGTAAGATTGTTGCCGCTATGACATTTCTAAACTAGAGCTGATCAGGAAATTCAACACATACTTCCTCATGCACTACAGTGAGACACTCACTAGCACAAAATATACTACCGGTATATTATACAGATGCAAGATTTTCTGTGTAAGACTTTAATTTTCTTTAAAGGTATTACTGTATATCATATTGATGTAGGTTATGACCTGGGAAAACTCATGCAATAAATTGCAATACTTTTAATGTGCACAAAGTTTTGGTTTGACTCCACCCAATTCTGTTCAATCTAGTTATTGAATTTAACTCATTCATGTGTTTGCACAATGTACCAAACCTTAGCTCAACAAAACATTTAGTATCATGTGTCAATTACACCACAGCCAAGATGCAGTTACATAAGAGAAACCATTTGTATAATAATTAGTTCATTCGGATCAAGGATGAAAGGTTCTTGAGGTTATCTTCAGATAAACTGAAATGAAATACATAAAAAAAAAAACATTTAACCACCATATGACCCGTTTCCCAAGAGACAGGGTAATAAAAAAAGCTTTCAAACTGAAAGAAGAAACATGTTTTCTAAATTTTATTATACAATAAGGAACACAACTATCTTCGGGCATCAAAGGTTGCTTTGTTAGCCACAAACTTTGGAAAGTTCTTGTTTCACTTTGAACCGAACAAAATTATTTCCTTTAAAAGGCAACATTTGGAACAAGATAAGAACAAGAACAAACAAGAGAACAAAATATCTCTTTATCGTTTGAGAAATGATTGTGCATCATAAAAGGGTGTTAAATGTTGCTGGGGCATGATTTTCTTTAAAAAAAAAAATGTCTACAGCCAAAATATTACCAGCATGTTCTGAGTAAAAACAACATTGTCCATCAATGTTTTCATTGGCCAAATTCACAAATCACGCTAAATTAACATCAAATTAGGCAGTGTCTGGATTCAACTGATTCAGACATACTAAGATATGGTTGCTTACCCTCAAAATGCTGAATTACAACAACCGAAACCATGAGCCACAGTTTGCAAACCATGATTTTGTTTGTTTGTTTGTTTGTTTGTTTGTATAAACATAACATATAAACATATAAGTGTAAACAGGTATAAGTATAACCATAAGAAATGAGTAGAAATAAATGGGAACAATAGGACAGGGACGGTAGGCACACAGGTGCGCTTATGCACGCCCCCTTACAGACCTCTTAGGAATGGGGTGAGGTCCATAGACAGTTTAAGGTTAAAGTTATGGGGGTTTGAGGATGTAACAACTGAGTCAGGTAGTGCATTCCAGGCATTGACCACTCTGTTGCTGAAGTCGTATTTTCTGCAATCAAGTTTGGAGCAGTTTACTATGAGTTTATATCTATTGTTTGCCCGTGTATTATTGCGGTTGAAGCTAAAGTAGTCATTGACAGGTAGGACATTGTAGCAGACAATTTTGTGTACTAAGCTTAGGTCAGACCGTAGGCGGTGTAGTTCTAGGTTGTCCAGTCCCAAAATTTCAAGCCTGGTGGCATAAGGTATTCTATTGCGAGAAGAGGAGTGGAGGACTCTTCTCGTGAAATACCTCTGGACTCGTTTGATTGATGTCCAATATACAGTGTGGATTCCAGGTTCTTGAAACAGATATAAACTGAGCGATGCTATGGTTTAATATAATGTGTTAACCTAGTCTAGGTTGTTCAACGAAACAGCTAAGCAAACCAGAGGTGGGTTCCTCCCGGTTTGGACCAGTTCACCTGAACCAGTAGTGACCCGCTGGTGACATCACAGTGACATCATGGATCCGGTTTGGTCGGTGCTGGTCCGTGGGCGCCGGTATCTTTTTTTGGGATTTTTTTTTTTGGGGGGGGGGAAATTTTGGGGAATTTTTTTTTTTTTTTTTTTTTTTCTGCGCCTGCCCCAGAAGCCGAGTTTCCGGCACTGCACATGTGTCGCCATCTTGTTTTTTGCTTTTTAAAAAAAAAATTTATTTTTCGGCACTGTGCATGCGCGCACATGCACCCACATGGCGCGCCCACGCAGCGCGGGAGGAAGCAAACTGGCAGCGAGGTAAGTTAGAACCTACCCCTGAAGCAAACCGTGGTTAGCATGAAGGGTGAAGCAGGCTATTGCACAGAAGGCCACAGACGTCATAAAGAATAGAAACAAGAGAGAAAATTGGTCAGTGGGACTTTGGGAATGGAGAAAGACTTCAGCATCCCATCTTATCAACAGCAATGAACATTATTTAACTCAAAATGGAAATATCATATTTTGAAAAAGAACTAGAGGAAATTGACTAATCAAGGAAGGAAGTAAAATAAATAAATAAAGGCTATCTTGAGTCAAACTTGACTTCTTGTCACCAACATGGACATATCTGTGCAATCTTCTTGGCGTGATACAGCAGTAACAGGAGCAATGCTCCTGGCTTAGCATCTTAAAATCATTGCTTGTGGCAAGCCAACCACAAATGCTGGAACAAACAAGCTTTTCTAAAGGACCCTACGTCAACCAGGACTTGATCAGGAGCTTGCATTTCTGATATTTCTTTTGGGGATGTTCTTACACTTTTAATGCTTTTTTTAATGGTTTTATAATTTCAGAACTTTAAACCACCCAGAATCACTTGGTTGAGTTGGCTGGCTATAGAGACTGAACAGATCAGTAAATAAATTAGGGAATGGAACAAGGTCTAGGAAGCAAACTTATCAAGTCCAGAAGGTTTCCTAGAAAACCAACACTATCATGGACATCTGGAGATGCTCCAAGTTCTCAGCTATCTTGCCAACCACAAGTCAACTATGTCCAACCAACATTAGTCATGGTGATCAAGGGACAGTTTGCTGTTTAGTCATGATTCTGTGTGTGTGTGTTTTTCCGTGTGTATCTCACACACACACACATTTCTTCTTCTGCACATAGATCTTCTGCTCCATACTCTAACTAGAAAGTATGGTAGATCGTAGGGCTGGTGAAGGGTTTCTCCATATCTCCTGCACCACATGTGAGTAGTCATGTGGGTTTTAATTACTCGCAAAACAGCCTTTCATTAAAGGTTAAGGTTTCTGTGGCCTTAAGCACCCAGCTCTTTCTAGAAATCCGGTGGTCAGATCTAAGCTAGAGGAAAATATCGGTCAACACCCCATGCTGCTGTGTTCGAGTCAGGTCTGAAAGGAGAATGGGCTTTGTCAAAGTCTGCAAATTCTCCTAGGTTGGAATTGCTTAGCAGGGGGTTGCTGTTGTTTTGCTGTTGTGTGTTTGTATGTGTAGGGGGAATTCAATGGAGCTCAGTTCTTGCATACAATCACTCAACTCAATTACACTCTGCAATTTGTCCAAAAACCGGTTCTTGAGTGATTTAAAACTCTAATAAATAGCATGAGTTTGGGGGGAAAGTATTTATAGATCAGAATTAGTA
Organism: Thermophis baileyi; assembly: GCA_003457575.1. NCBI lineage: Eukaryota > Metazoa > Chordata > Lepidosauria > Squamata > Dipsadidae > Thermophis > Thermophis baileyi. The sequence continues at coordinate 906,151 of QLTV01001688.1, read as the reverse complement.
ATTGGACAAACTCACTCAAAAAGATTCCCTCGGCAAACACAGCTCATTGCATTATTATGAGTGTCTCTCTCTCTCTCTCTCTCTCTCTCTCTCTCTCTCTCTCACACACACACACACACACACACACACACACACACACACATAAACGTATGTATGTATGTATGTAGTAGGTAGGTAGGTAGGTAGGGGAAATGTGACAATTCTATTTATTTCCTGCTGCATCAGGAAATAACACTATTGTTATACGATGAAATGCAGCACAAAAGAAAAACCGTGATCATAAAAGGCTTGAACCAAAGTTGCTTCAGCAGGAAAAAGGAATTCTAAAAAAAATAGTTGTGGTTTCTATTTTTTTGTTTCCTGCCAAGATGCCAAATATATCTATCTATGTAAATAGATCGATCTTGTATCTACTACAGTGCCCATGGGGCACTCTTAACTTCTGTATAAGAGTCTGAGCTATACCAAGTTAGAGAAATGCAAATTTTGGAAGACCATTTGCAAGATTTCTTCCCGTTTTCAGTTTCATCTTCTTCTAGAACTTCAGCAAGGTGGATTCCAGCCCTTTTATAACTTCTTCCAGGCATCTGTTTTCTTCAAAATCAGATAGGGGAAATAGGATGCATTTTAGCAGAATTTCCTCTGATCAGATGTTCTTCAGGAGTTGGCACTTCATGACCCCCCAAGAGGATTATAGGAGTGCCTGTCCATAGCATCTTGAGTAGTGTTTCTCAACCTTGATAACTTCAAGGTGTGTGGACTTCAACTCCCAGAATTCCCCAGCCAGCCATGCTGGAAGTTGAAGTCAACATATCTTAAAGCATGCTGGCTGGGACATTCTAGGATTTGAAGTTCACACACCTTAAAGTTGTCAAAGTTAAGAAACACTGATCTGAACAAGTTACTTTCTATCAGACACAGCTGGATCTGGGATCAGGTTCTTTAACTGCAGTGAGAAGTAGTGTTTACACACCCAGTGTTCGTTTACACCTTTATCTTAGTCAAGCATTCTGCTGAAGATACAGATTGTGCAACAGTTCAACTTTGCAAACCACAACATGTAGGTTATTGGCTGACCCTTGTAAAGTTACATCCAATAAACATTCCTACAGAACATGAGATGATATCCAACAGTTAAGTTCATGTCAAAGAACTATCCTTGCAATGTCAATATTAGGACACCTTACATTTGGACTTTTATACCTTGTGCATTTGTTTTCGTTTTATCTACCACTTCTCAAGGAGTGGGCACAGGCCAACAGTTGGAGAAGAATTGAAAAAAAAATATAATTCTAGAACCAATCATTAAGAAAGACTTCGTGGCATTGTAGCTATTCACTCACCCTTAAATTAAGTAAATTATGCATTTCCCCCCCTCCAAAAGCTCTTTCGGTACAGAAAAAGCAGAAGATCAAGGCTATGTACTAAATTGCAAGATAAACATGGGTAGGAAAGGTTTAGAGAGATGGCCACGTTGGCTTCGGGATAATAACCTTCACCCTTTCAGAAGGAGGTTGAAATAGAGCATAATTTAAACTTTGAGACATAAAGATAACATGGCATAGCCTTGTTCTCCTCAGAATTTTCCACAAGCTGAATTCAGATAAGATAGAAGATCAGGAGGACAACGAAGTAGGAGATAAGGTAAAAAGATGGAGGAAGTTCTAGATTCCTGCAAACCGGTCAGGCAGGTAGTACGTGAAAGATGGACACCCCCACAGAGGTGAAACAGTTCCAGTTAGCCTTTGACCCATTAAAGAGCACTGTTCCACTTCCTAACGCCCACAGCCTGGCAGACGATTGCGTCCTCCTCGTTTCTCAAGCTCATCCACTTGAAGATGGATGTACTTCAACTCCCAGAACTGGGACGTCAACTCCCAGAATGGGTGGACTTCAACTCCCAGAATTCCCCCTCCCTCCCCTGCCAGCAAGCTGGCTAGAGGAATTCTGGGAGTTGAAGTCCACCCATCTTCAAGGGGCTGAGGTTGAGAAACATTGACCTACTGTAGGTTCTTAAAATAAAAAAATAAAAAAATAAAAAAATATTTTTACACTCCTTTAGACCATAGAGTCCTTAGTGAATTCTTTCCCATATTTATCTCAAAAACTGAATTCACATGCCCACACATCAACTTAGGCTAAAGGAATGCTCGGGGGTGGCTTTGGGTGGTGGCAATTCATGCTTTCTTCATAAGGCATTTTGGTTCATGGCTTGAAATATTGAGGCTACTCAACCAAGGATTGATACTGCATGCCGTGATTAAGCCAGTCTCGACTTTATGTCATCTGCTAAGCCAGCCAGGAGTCCCATTTCTGACTAGAAAAAGTGTGGTGGAGTTCACAGCTAAGATTAAGCCACGTCATGAATAAGTGATCTAATTTATCATGAATGATCATGAATTAGTAATCTAATCAACCTACACTACATAAGGAATTACGGTCCCCTTATTCGGTACTTTACTGAATAAGCCAGTCTTGGTAGGTTTACAGAACACACCAAGCCACAAACCAGGATTTACAAGCCAGCATTCCTGGGATCATACCATAGAGTCAACCCAAAGGTTGGTCAAAGGTTGCGTCTGGTCCAAGCTGGTCTTCAGGCAGCTTTGAGGATGTAAAATATGAGCAACTCTGTAGTAATTCTGGGGACCAGGCAGTCTTTCCAAACCCAGAGATCTGAAATAACAATTACTTTGCATCCAACCTCAATCTCTTGAGAAACATTCATTTCCACTTGCTGTTGTAAGACCCAAAAGAGGAACAATTTGGTAAAGATAATTAGTATTTTGACTCTCTGGCACAGAAACTAAAACCAAGAGAGACAAACTTTTGCAGAGACCCTGGTTATTTTCTGTCTTGTTTTCTAAGTCTGACACAAAGCCAGTTTGAAGGCTATGGCTACCATTTTCATAGGTGGTTTCTCTCAAAGAACCAGGAATTAGCAATAGCAGTAGCAGTTAGACTTATATACCGCTTCATAGTGCTTTACAGCCCTCTCTAAGTGGTTCACAGAGTCAGCATATTGCCCCCCAACAATCTGGGTCCTCCTTTTACCCACCTCGGAAGGATGGAAGGCTGAGTCAACCTTGAGCCGGTGAGATTTGAACCGCCGAACTGCAGCTAGCAGTCAGCTGAAGTAGCCTGCAGTGCTGCACTCTAACCACTGTGCCACCTCGGCTCATTGACTTAGAATAATTGGTGCTACACTTCTGGGGCACAATTTTCCAAGGAAATATGGGGATCAAAAAGTAAACAGATGGCTCTGGAGCCCAGGTGGCATAGTGAGATTAAGTTTGCAAATTGTAGTGTACAAAGACACTGGTTTGAAGACACTTGTGAGAACCCAATACAGGTAGACCTCGACTTATGACCAAAATGAGCCCAAAATTTATGTTGTTAAGAGAGACATTTGTTAAGGGAGTTCTGAGTCTTAAAATATACTACGAGCCAATGGCCTCCTGAGACGACTTGTGGCAATTCGTGAGTTGTGGAATGATGCCAACACGTTAAATTGTTCAATGTGAAACTGTAATTTTTCTGCCTCTTGACTAACCTCACCAAAAAACATTTTACTACGTTTCTCAGAAATATTTCAGGCAAATCTTGGCCTGTTCCTTATTGTACCATGTACACACTTATCTGTGCAATGTAATAAAGGAAGGAAATCAGATCAGGGTTGTTCAACTTGCATGTAACAACAACAATAAAAAAAACCAAGAAGAGCTTTAGTACAAAATTACTAAATTTGGGAGCAGGAAGAAGGAAGACGTATGTTGAAAGCAGATCAAATATTCTTTACGTACACAAATTTCCCCCACAATGCTTCTCTGCAAAGCAAGTTTCTGCTAACACTGCCTTGTCCTTTTAAGAGTCTTTATTTCCGATTTGTTATATTAGTTGGGGGTTTGGACATCCCTTTGAGGTAGGCAAGGATCATAGGAGTGGTACTTTATTGATGTATGGGTGTAGTGACAAGGAAGGAAAGAAGAAAGAAAGAAAGAAAGAAAGAAAGAAAGAAAGAAAGAAAGAAAGGAGAGAGAGAGAGAGAAAGAAAGAAAGAGGGAGAGAGAGAGAGAGAGAGAGAGAGAGAAAGAAAGAAAGAAAGAAAGAAAGAAAGAAAGAAAGAAGAAAGAAAGAAAGAAAGAAAGAAAGAAAAAAAGAAAGAAAGAAAGAAAGAAAGAAAGAAAGAAAGAAAGAAAGAAAGAAAGAAAGAAAGAAAGAAAGAAGGAAGGAAGGAAGGAAGGAAAGTCTTTCTGACCCATCATACACTAAATAAAACCAAGACATGCTTCTTTTGAATTTCTTTTTCACACTTGTTTCCCCTTTCTGTTTTTCCATTGTGATGGGTTTGGTTTCACAGGCCTGCTTCTATATTTCAAATATCCTGGGTCTGGAAGAAAGAAAGAAAGAAAGAAAGAAAGAAAGAAAGAAAGAAAGAAAGAAAGAAAGGAAGGAAGGAAGGAAGGAAGGAAGGAAGGAAGGAAGGAAGGAAGGAAGGAAGGAAGGAAGGAAGGAAGGAAGGAAGGAAGGAAGGAAGGAAAGTCTTTCTGACCCATCATACACTAAATAAAACCAAGACATGCTTCTTTTGAGTTTCTTTCTCACACTTGTTTCATTCTCTGGACAGTGTTATCCAATGTTTCTCAATCTTGGCACACTTAAGAGGGGTGGATTTCAACCCCCATGCTGGCTGGGGAATTCTGGGAGTTGAAGTCCACCCCTTGGAGAAGAGATGACACTGATGTCACCACTTCTCCAAGGAAATCAACTTTTGTCCAGGAAATCACCTCCACAGAAGACTAAAACTACGATGACCGAGAAAGGCTCTAGTTTATTTTATTTATTCGTTCATTCAATTTAAATGCCGCCCATCCCATCTGGAGGCAACTCTAGGCGGCTTACAATCATAATCATGTTGTCATATAATAACAGAATCCTGCAGGACTGATTGTGCTGTGCCACCTCCTCCTTCTTATAGGACGTATCTAACTGGGATGTTCCCCAGGACTTAAAGAAAATTTCAGCCTTGTTTGGCCAGTTCTTGCATATTTCTATCCAGGTCTTTCCCTCTATAATATCTTTCCCTGGTCCTATCTAAATTCTGCAGGTTGCAGATCCAAGAACCGAGTTAGCCGTGGGCAGAGGGATCCCTGTAAAATGGACTTATTAAAGAGATTTAATCAACGTTTCCAAGTCCGTTTATGCCTGGGGTTCAGCACTGAGATCAGAGAGCAAAATTGCTACAGAAGGTTGCCATGCCAAGAAATAAGATCATAATCCTTTCTTGGTAAGCAAGGTTGATTCAGCTGGCACGGAAATCCTTCCGAGACCTCGTAATCCCATCTTGGGAATCAGGCTGTGTCTTTATTATGTCATTCCCATCTGGGCTTGGCAGCGTGATCTGACATAACTCCTCTAACAGAGATTAGAAGCAACAATATGCAGTAGACAAATATACAGCACTGACTCTCACAGTTGTAATTCTCATCCAGATTCAGAAGGGCTCTGGATCAGGGACCCCCAAGGAGGACAAACGGAAAAGGCCTAAGTTAAATTAAAGGGTCCTGCACAAGAGATCCAAAACCTCCAGCTTCAGGAGCAGTCTACCATTGAATATCAAAGCCTTGATATTCATTCCTTCTCTCTTGTGACCCTCTGACCTGATTGGCTGAAGGGGGGGGGGGTGTCGATTTCCCTCCCAAGAGGATTTAAAGCCACATCCAACAAGCTCTTGTTAAGTGGAAGTGAAATTGCCTTCATGTGGTCAAAATATGTACCGTGTTTCCCCGAAAATAAGACCCTGTCTTATATTTTTTTGAACCCTGAAATAAGCGCTTGGCCTTATTGCCATGCACTCAAAAGCCCGATTGGACTTATTATCAGGGGATGTCTTATTTTGGGGAAAACAGGGTATTTTGACTTAAATATTTGATTATGGAGAATCGAAATCACGTGAAATATTAGTACCGCTTTATAAAACCTTAGTAAGACCACACCTGGAATATTGCATCCAGTTTTGGTCACCGCATTACCAAAAAAAAAAAAAATGTTGAGACTTTGGAAAAAGTGCAGAGAACAGCAACTAAGATGATTAAAGGCTTGGAGACTAAAACATACAAAGAACAGTTGCAGGAATTGGGTATGGCCGGTCTAGAGAAAAGAAGGACTAGGGGGGACATGATAGCAGTATTCCAGTATTTGAGGGGCTGCCACAAAGAAGCAACCTATTTTCCAAAGCATCTGAAGGCAGGACAAGAAACAATGGATGGAAACCGATCAAAGAGAGAAGCAACCCGGAATTAAGGAGAAACTTCCTAACAGTGAGGACAATTAACCAGTGGAACAACTTGCCACCAGAAGTTGTGGGTGCTTCATCACTGGAGGTTTTTAAGAAGAGACTGGACAGTCACTTGCCTAAAATGGTATAGGGTCTCCTGCTTGAGCAGGGGGTTGGACTAGAAGACCTCCAAGGACCCTTCCAGCTCTATTCTGATTGGTCATCCTTGATTTCTTTGGGCCAAGGTGTGAATTGATAATGTTTATTGAAATTGATGGTTGTACAGATCCCTATGTATGCCTCCTACTGAAGGTAGAGATCTTGGAAGCAAGGTGAGTGAGAGAAAGTTTGCCTCCTTAACACATTGTGGAAATACACACCCCCACACACATTTTAGGAAAACATTAAAATATTCTCCCCGACAATTAAACTGCCAGTGGCCAAGTTAATGGAAGTAACCAGGGATGGATAAAATCCCTTTTGGCAACCCTGCGCAACCACAAAAATATAATAGAAAGAGAATGCATCCAAAAAAAAATAATAATCAATAATCTCAGGTACATTCACAGATCATTTTGGCCCGGCTATAAATCTCACATCATCCGCGAGACTTTATGGGTTCAGCAAACCCATAAAGAGCACCTTAAAGAAGACATTATTTTGACCTCTTAAAAAGTAAAGCTACAGGTGAGTTAAAAGCAGGCTAACCAAATAAACCTCTCCATCCACCTGGCATCCCACGTACCTAGAAGGCCACGGATGAGAAAAAGTTCATCCAGTATATGAACCTGTCGCTAAAGAAATCCATGCACGAACCTCCCTTGGTGACCTATTACAAAGAGTATTGAAAAGCACGCAAATCTCTCTGGGCTGAAATGAGAGAGCGATCAAGGATTTTAGAAAGACAGACGCGTTTTCTAAAATCCTCCCTTGTTCTCTCGTTTTCCAGCACATCCCTTAGAAACACACACACACACACACACACACACACACACACACACACACACACACGTGGATGTCTCCTCACCTTGCCAGCTTCCGAGCTGGAAAGGTAAGTGGTTTGTTTTGGGTTGTTGTTTTTTTCCTGTTCCCACCATCAAAACAAAGGTTTTTTTTTACGAAAAGAGATGCTGCAGAGAAAGTTTATCATTATGATAATGAGCTGAGTCAACAGGGTGGACTAAGTTTGTGGCCGACGCAAGCAGGCAGAGGGCATGTGTTTCTTCAAATGAGGGCAAAGCCAACTCGCACTGATGATGTTGCCTAGTTTGGTCATGAGACGTCCGCAAGCAAACGACCAAGCTCAGAGAGCCCCCAAGTGCTTTTAATCTGGTTCCATCTCCCAGTTTGGTTCAGGATGATGGACCCCGTTTCTGCCTCTTTCTTCCTAATCCTAAAGGATGACTTTGAAGGATGGCGTTCGGGTCCTCTCTGGTAGGGAAACAAATAAGGCGCCAAAGCCACAGCAACTCAGGGCTCCCAGATCCAGACCTACCAAAGGCCAAGTCATCATCAGAACAGCCAGCTTGGGATTGGGATGTTTGGGATTGATAGTCCCAAAACACACTTACCCACCCTGGATTTAATCATGGTTATCCTCCCCCCACCCCATGCATTCATTTCTTGGACTCCTGCAAACCTTTTAGAGGAAAATAGGTGGAAGCAAACCCCAGACTCAAACTCTCCAGGAGTCTTGAGTTCCAGCTCCTATCTGCCTATGTAGCCTTCAAATGACTCCAAAAATATTTGTCCAGTGTGACTCCAAGCCTTCCTTCCTTCCTTCCTTTTTCTTTCTTTCCTATCTTTCTTTCCTTCCTTCCTCCCTTCTTTCCTATCTTTCTTTCCTTCCTTCCTTCCTCCCTTCTTTCCTATCTTTCTTTCCCTTCTTTCCTTTCTCCCTCTTTCCCTCTCTCCTTCTCTCCTTTCCTTTCTTTCTTTCCTTCCTTCCCTCTCCCTCCCTTCTTTCCCATCTTCTTTCTTTCCTTCCCTCTTTCCTTCCTTCCTTCTTTCCTTCCTTCCTGTCTCCCTCCCTCCTTCCCTCCTTATCTTCTTCCTCCTTTCCTATCTTCTTCCCTCCTTTCCTATTTTTCTCTCTTTCTCTTTCTTTCTTTCTTTCTCTCTTTCTTTCTTTCTTTCTCTTTCCTAGCTTCTCTCTCTTTTTTCTTTCCTTCTTTCTTTCCTATCCTTTCTTTCTTTCTTTTTTTCTTTCTTTCCTCTCGTCTCTCTCTCTCTCTCTCTCTCTCTCCTTCTCTCCCTCTCCCTCTCTCCCTCCCTCTCTCTCTCTCTCTCTCTCTCTCTCGTCATTTATAAACCGTCCATCTCGCTACCCAAAGCGACTCCTCTCCCAGCCTTCCCTCCCTGCGCGCCACTTTAACCTCGCAGCCCTCGGCACCCCGCGACGTGATGGATTCCCCCCCCCCAAAAGTCACCTCTCGAACCGAATAGGTGCAGGAAGGGTCTCCGCGTCCCCAGCAGCGCCGCGCCCGGACCTCCCACCCCACCCCGAGCGCCCCGAAGATGCTTCCCCGCCCGGCTTACCCAGCGCAACTGTCAGGATGCGGGGACTGGCGGTGCGAGGGACGGCGGTGCAGCGCAGCAGCAGCGGCGGCAGCAGCAGCAGCAGCACAAGCAGCCCCGGCGGGCGGCGGCGCTCCGGAGGCGGGAACATGCTGAGCGTCTCTAACTTCGGGGGGCTCGTCTCGAACTTCGCTTTGGGACCCGGAGTGAAACGGACAGAAGCTATAAGAGCTGGCCAAGCCCCCGCGTGGGCGGGGCAGAGGTTGGCTCTTATAGGTTCCCTGTCTACAGCGAGGCTCAGTCATCAAAGTCTTGGAGAGTCTCAGTCATAGCCAGGTCTTGGTTGTCCCAAAGGGGCTTTTTCAGGAGGCAACTGGACTTCCTTGTTTTTTTCTTTTGAAGACGTTTCGCTTCTCATCCAAGAAGCTTCTTCAGCTCTGAATGGATGGTGGGGAACGGAAGGATTGATACTCCTTGCAGACAGCTGGTCATTTGCTCCTTTTAGAGGGTCTTTGAAGCACTTGGAGGTTTCTCTGTGTCCTCGGGGTCACCTGAGTGGTGCAAATGGTTCCTGTAGTCTGCAATTTCTCCTCTGGAAATCCATTCCTCCTCCCACACCGTTCAAAGGGTGTTCATCCCAAATTGTACAGCTAAAAGTCTGTAGAGATTTTCAGTTCTCCAGGTCATGGGTCACCATGTCCCAAAGGGGCTTTTTTCAGGAGGCAACTGGACTTTCTTTGTTTTTACTTTGAAGACGTTTCGCTTCTTGGATGAGAAGATCTGGCAGAACTGAAGAAGCTTCTTGGATGAGAAGCGAAACATTTTCAAAGGAAAAAAAAAAAGACAGTCCAGTTGCCTCCTGAAAAAAGCACCTTTGGGTCATTCAGAACATGGTTGTCCCCAAGGTGCTTTTCCAAAAGGCAACTGGACTTTCATGGGGTTTTTCCTTGAAAATGTTTCGCCTCTCATCCCAGAAGCTTCTTCGGTTCTGCCAGATGTCAAAAAACAAAGATGTTAGAAAGCATCTTTGGGAGGGCCTCTGTATGAACGCTCCCACACCTCCACAGCCCAGGCAGATAGGTAGATAGGTAGACCCAGACATAGAATCTATCTATCTCTCTAGCTATATCACATAGGTATTTTAAGGCACTAGCTATCAATAGGGGAGGGAGGGAGGGAGGGAGGGAGGGAGGAAGGAAGGAAGGAAGGAAGGAAGGAAGGAAGGAAGGAAGGAAGGGAGAGAGAGGAGGAAGAGAAAGAGAGAGAGAAAGAAAGAAAGAGAGAGAAAAAGAGAGAGAGGGAAGGAGAGAGAGAGAGAAAACAATTGGCAATGTTAGGATGTGCGTGTGATTTTTTTTTAATGATTTTCAAGCATCTTTCAAAATTTAAGGACTGTTGGGTTCTCCAAATTCTGAATATTTCTATCTACTTACTTGCTCTTCATCTCCTGGTTCAGGCTTTTATGAGAGAAGGAAGGGGAATGAGAGGATAAATTAGGATGACAAGAAGGAGGAAGGAGAAGATATATAAGGAGGAGGAGGAAGTGGTGGAGAAAATAAAGGAGGAGGAAAAAGGGGAAGGAGGAA
>QLTV01001688.1:865672-880333 GCA_003457575.1 Thermophis baileyi | reverse complement strand
TAGTGTCCTGTTTTAGTATTAAGATAAGGCAGCTGAGTTAAACCCTGACTTAGTCATGTTTGGAGTAGATTTATTTAAATAATTGGGAGGAGTTAGTGTGATTACATTTAAGAAAACTTTCTGGCATTAATATACTGCCATAATGTACATTTCTCTAATTCTTTGCTATTTCTATGGGTCAGGCACACATGCACAGAATACAGCAAACAGTGTATATCATCTGTACTGTTTGCTGGGAGGCAAATTGCTGGGAGGCAGAGGCAGATTTTTTTTCCTTGTTTTCCTCCCCCAAAACTAAGGTGCGTCTTATACTCCGGTGCATCTTATACTCCGAAAAATACGGTAAATAAAAAGTAAACAACCGCTTGCAATTCGAGAATTACCTGCAATGATCACCTAAATAGCAGCAGCAAGAAACAAACACGGGATTATCTGGAGGAAACCAGATTTAATGAGACAGTTTAAGAGTCCAGCAAACCACACGGGATCTTGGCCAGGGCAGGAATAAAACCACCACAAGGAAGAGGGGGAAAAATGAGCGCATTCTGGACATTATCAAGGAAGCCTTTTCGGGAGGCGGCAAAGCTGGGTCATTTCTGGAGCAGTCGACAAAATTCTGATCCTGGAACGTTTCCCCATCTTAAGGCAGCCGTTTTGCTAAACTGCAGTCCGATGTTCAGAGCTCCCCGTTGCAACGGCCGTCGTCCAGAGGCCAGGAAAAGGAGATGGACACAACATTCTGGACTCCACCATGTGAGGAGGAAGAGCACGCCGGGGAATGGGGAGGCGACGCGCGTCGAAGGCTTGGTGGGGCGGAGGTCGGATGCATACCATCGCCTCCTGCGGGATGGGGGCAGGCCTTGGGGATGGTTAAGGGGCTCCCCCTGCGAAGATGAGCTCCAGGGCAGCCTGAATGTCCCCCCCAGTGGCCTGCAGGGCACGGAGGCTCAGCTCGTCGTCATGGATGCCCATGTCTCTCAGCTGCTGCAGCTGGGGCTGCCACTGGCTCTAAAAGAGGTAAGCGAACAGAGGAAGAGACACCAGGTCAAACACCGTCATGGACACAGATATAGCCGGGGCCCCCGGTGCAAGATTCAAATCTCTCTCGCGCCCGTCACTGTTGAGCCTTACCTACCTCGCTGGGGCGTTGGGAAGAAGCCAGCAGAACTGGATATTTAGACAACTGTGAGGTCCTTGGGGCTCTCTGAGCTTGGTTGTTTGCTTGCAGATGTTTCATTACCCAACCAAGTGTCATCATCAGTGTGAATGAGTGTGGAGTTTGCTGTGTTTATGTACAGGGAACTTGCTGTATCCGTGAAGGGGGTGGGGAGGGGGGTTTCCTTGGTACTTTCCTTGGTAGTAGGGAATTGTTTTCTGCTTGTTTGTCTGGTGTTAATCTCTGCTTATCTGAGAGTAAGGTACCAAAGAGGGTGCATTCTGCTCTTTTTGTTTCCTTAGCTTTTTTTTTATTGCTTTTGAATGGTGTGGAAATGTAATTTATCTCTGTGTGTCTGTTGATGGCTAATTTGTCTGGATGCCAGGAACTCCCAGCATTTTTGAGATTTAGCTTAGTGGTCTAGGATGCCCACAGTTTCCAAATTTAGACTACTGGAGGGCTGAACTGAAATGCAGGGACATGAATGAATGAATGAATGAATGAATGAATGAATGAATGAATGAATGAATGAATGAATGAATGAATGAATGAATGAATGAATGAATGAATGAATGACCATCCCAACTTCCTGGAGGTTTACAGACCTGAAGGTTAGGCTGTCCTGATGCCTGGAGGGCGTGCTGTAAGGCCTGGCTGAAGAGGTCATTGGTGATGGGTGTTCCCGACTGCACGCTAGAAGACATGGGAGACGTGCCGGAAGAATGGCCCTGAAAAAGGGGAAGACAGAAGCTGTCAATCAGGAACAGACCCCGCGTCCCTAACCTTGCAAGATCCGCTCCTGGCTTATCAGCCAACTTAGCACCAAGGAAGGTTATAAGTGTAACAAAATTCACAACTCAAGCTTATCCACATATCTACCCAAGTTTTTTTCAGACTTTTCTGCCAGCCCGAAAGAAAGATGCAGCTGCTTTAAAAGGCATGCTAAAGTCGTGCTGCTTGAATGATTCCATTCATTAAAACAGCTATATCTTTCTTCTCTTTTTACTTGTGAGGAAGCCTGAAAGAAGACAAGAGGCTTGCACAAATTCAAAGCTCTTCTTCCAAACCATTTTATGAAACCCAGCGCTGCCCTAATACCAACAATTCCTCAACCCTCCAGATAAATTGGACTGCAACGCCTGCAACCCCAGGCTGGCTGGGGAATTCTGAGAGTCGAAGTCCACAAAGCTTTAAAGTTGCCAAGGTTGAGCAACACCAAGACCAACTCTTGCCCACTATCAGTCTCCTCTGCCACCTCTCAAGAGGGACTAGAACAGGGGTGTCAAACTCAAGGCCAGGGGGCTGGATCTGGCCCATGGGGCCGCCCTGGAAATAGTGAAGGACCGGCCCGCGGTGCCTCTGCCCGCGAAAACAGAGCTCGCGAGGGCCGCACACGGTCCTCCCGAGCTCTGTTTTCGCAGGCAGAGGGTTGCAGGTCGTCCCAGCCGAAAACAGCGCTCGCGAGGGCTGCGCGTGCCCCTCCTCCCCCGAGCTCCGTTTTTGCTGGCAGAGTGTTGCAGGAGGCCGTGGCAGTCGAAAACGGAGCTCGGGAGCCTGTTTTCGCTGGCAGAGCGCTTGGGCCACCACAGTGGCCCCCGACACGAGTGGCATCAGGCTGGGCACGCCCACCCTGGCCACACCCACCCCGGTCCCCCGAGGTCATACACACAACCCTGATGTGGCCCTCAATGAAATCGAGTTTGACACCCCCTGGATTAGAAACTCTACTGGTGGCTTTTCAGATCAGCCAAACTCTCTCTGCATCCAGCTGACCTGCGTTCCGGGCGTTGGGGTGTGTGAGCTACTCTCTGGGGTGCTGGCCAGGGCAAGGGCCGTGGCCAACTCACTCTGCGTGATGGGCCGAGGCCCCGCTGCGCCGGTGTAGCCAAGAGACGCCGGCCGGGATCCAGAGGTGCTGCTGGATGGAGTGGTCCTTGTGCTCTGTTGGGAAAGGAGAGGCCTCACTCAGAACAATGCTTTGGTAGAAATCCTTAAGCCCTGCTCCTACAGATGACAAGGGGAGGCTGCTGAGAAATTCAGGAGTTTTTAAAAGCCACATTCAATCATCATCTTCTTTTAACGACCCCATAATCCCTTGCGGGGTGGAGTCTGGGCAACTGAATGGAGCTAGCAGAGTGTTTACTGGCCAGATGCCCTTCCTGTCGCCAATGCGGAGTTTTGTTCAGCAGATATAATCTCAATGTGCCCAGAGAGAGAAATATCTGCCTCTACCTAGGATTGAACTCACAGCCTCCTGATTGTGAGGTGAGAACTCCACCTCTAGGCCACCGCACCACTAAAAGCCACATTTAATCCCAGAAAAAAATGGGAATAATCCCCTATTACTCCCAAGAGAAGATCTAGGGAAGGACCCTTCAGGCAAACAGGCCTTCTCAGGGGCAGCCTGAATTTATGGTGCATTCTGCTTCCAGAGGTAGAAACGAGCCCAAATATGTTCGCATTTCTTGAAGGACACAAAGAGGTACCTCCTCAACTTACAGAAGACCTCAGAAAGAAGGCTGAGAAGATACCTGCAAACACCCACATATCCTGGACACAAACTGTTTCAACTCCTCCCCTCAGGATGCCGCTACAGAGCATTGCATGCCAAAACAACTGGACACAGGGACAGTTTTTTCCCCTCGTGCCTTCACCCTTGCTGAACATCCGATTCTCACAGTGCTGCCTAATATCTATTAACCCATGTAGCGTTGCTGTAGTTCTGCTTATCCTTATTATATTCTTTGCTCCCCCCTCTTATTAGTATTATTGTTGTGGTGATGATTATTCTGTTGCTTTGCATGTACTCTGAGAGCTTCTGCACCGGAGACAGGTTCCTTGTGTGTCTAATCACACTTGGCCAAATGTTCTGTTCTGGTTCCTATTCTACGGTAGTCTAGTCCAATTTCTATTCTTCTTCTTTTTTCTTTCTTTATTAATTTTCAAATTTTTTCCAAAAGTTACAATAAATCCTTAAACAATTCTACATCTACTTATTTACATTGATTTCCTATTTGTACCATACGATATTTACAATATTTACAATATTTACAATATTCTATTTCTATTCTCTACTCTACTCTACTCTACTCTACTCTGTATTCTGTTTTCTATTCTTATTCCATTCCCTTCCACCCCACTCCATCCTACTCTATTCTTAGCATTGGGCTTCCCTTCTTAGAGATGCCCACCCCATCTTCTCCCGTTACCTGATGGAAGTCGTCTTCATCATCAGAGAGACCTTCAAAAAGGAATCCTCCTGGAGGAGAGAGAAGGAGAAGGAGGAGGAGGAGGAGGAGGAAAGGGAGAGGGAGAGGGAGAGGGGGAGAGAGAGAGAGAGAGAGAGAGAGATGGAATAGAGAGAGAGAGGGAGAGGGAGAGAGAGAGAGGGAGGGAGGGAGAGAGAGAGCACAGTGAACCTCATCTCAAAGTCAGGCCTCTCCCACCGGACACCAACGGCCAAGATCTGCAACTTCAGTGACCAGGTGTCAGCACCATTCATTCAACGCCACTGTCACTTCAAATGGTCTCTAGACGAATGGTCCTTGAGCGAGGACGCCCTGTAGGAGTCCCCAAATATTAAATCTGGCAATTTGTGCTCGGTGTCATAGCATGTTCCTTACCCGGCATGTCGCGGTAAGAGCTGGAAGGCATGCTGCTGCGCGAGGAGGTCTCTGCGGTGGGCAACGGGGCGCTGCCTGCCACAGAATGAAGGACCAGGACGATGGCATTCACCAACGCGGGATGGCTTGGGATGAGTCTAGAAAAACCAGCGAGAATGAACTGGGGAGGAGGGCTAGAGTGTCCCTGAATCATAGAGTTTGGATGGCCTCGAAGCTCACCGAGTCTGCCCCTCAGTCTAAAATCTGCTGGATTTCCAGGATATAGGTGGTCCCCAACTTACAACAGTTCTTTTAATGACCATTCCAAGTTACATCGGCACTGGAAAAAGACTTATGAACGTTTTTCACACTTATGACCATTGCAGCATCCTCATGGGTCAGGTAATCAAAATTCAGACGCTTGGCCACCGACTCATATTTATGACGGTTGCAGCATCCCGGGGGTTGCGTGATCCCCTTTTTGTGACCTTCTGACAAGCCAAGTCCATGGGGAAAGCTGGATTCACTTAACAAACGTGTCAGTAAGGTTAACAACTGCAGTGATTCGTTTAACGACAGAGACAGGAAAGGTCGTAAAAGGGGCCAAAACTCATTTAGCAGGTATCTCAGTTAGCAACATAAAGGTTGGCCTCGGTTGTGGTCATAACTCAAGGACTATCTTATTATCAATTATGCAGTTTTACCTTTGAATGTAAGCCGTCCAGAGTTACCGTATGGCAAGATGGGAAGCTAATAAATTTTACAAATAAATCAATAAATGAAAGAGAAAAATGGATTAAAAAAGCATCTGTAGCACACTTACTTGATGCGGGTGAAGGAGAGTGCAAAAGTTGGCTTGAAACTCGACATTAAGAAAACTAAGATCGTGGCACCCGGCCCTCTCAATTCCTGGCAAATAGGTGGGGAAGAAATGGAGGCAGTGACAGATTTTGTTTTCCTGGGCTCCAAGATCGCCACAGATGGGGACTGCAGCCAAGAAATTAAAAGACGCTTTCTCCTGGGGAGGAAAGCTATGGCAGATCTAGACAGCATACTAAAAAGCAGAGACATCACCCTGCCAACAAAAGTGCGTATAGTCAAGGCTATGGTTTTCTCCTGCGAGTCCCTTGGACTGCAAGGCGATCAAACCGGTCAGTCCTAGAGGAGATCAACCCTGACTGCTCTTTAGAAGGCCAGATCCTAAAGAAAACACAAATACTTTGGCCACCAAATGAGAAGGAAGGACTCACTGGAGAAGAGCCTAATGCTGGGAAGGATTGAGGGCAAAAGAAGAAGGGGACGGCAGAGAACGAGGTGGCTGGATGGAGTCACTGAAGCAGACGGCGTAAGCTTAAATGGACTCCGGGGGGATGATAGAGGACAGGAAGGCCTGGAGGAACGTTGTCCATGGGGTTGCGATGGGTCGGACACGACTTCGCAGCTAACAACAACAAATACACTTACGTGTCCAGCATGGCTGGGTCAGCAAAAACAGAGAAGAGGTCTTTATCCTGCAGGACCCCTGTGAGATCAAGAGGGCGGGATCAGTAATGAGCAAATGCAGGCAATACAGGTAGTCCTTCACTTACAACCGTTCGTTTAGCGACCGTTCAAAGTTACGACAGCACTGGAAAATAGTGGCTTATGACCGTTTTTCACACCGATGACCGCTGCAGCATCCCCATGGTCATGTGACTTACCATCAGATGCTTGACAACTGACTCCTATTTATGACGGCTGCAATGTCCCGGGGTCATGTGATTTCCCCCTTTTGCGACCTTCCGACAAGCAAAGTCAGATTCACTTAATGACCGTGTTACTAACTTAACAACTGCAGTGACTGACTTCACAAACGTGGCGAGAACAGTCGTAAAATGGGGCAAAACTCACTCTACCCACTGCCAGGAGTTTGATCCTCACGGGCTCAAGGTTGACTCGGACTTCCGTCTTTCCGAGGTCGGTCAAAGGAGGACCCAGATTGTTGGGGGCAAGAGGCTGACTCTTTAAACCGCTTAGAGGGGGCTGTAAAGCACTGTGAAGCAGCATATAAGTCTTATTGTTTTCTTCCTTCCTTCCTTCCTTCCTTCCTTCCTTCCTTCCTTCCTTCCTTCCTTCCTTCCTTCCTTCCTTCCTTCCCTTCCCTTCCCTTCCCTTCCCTTTCCTTTCCTTTCCTTTCCTTCCTTCCTTCCTGTTAGAATGCAACATTGCAGGCAAACTCTACCCACTGCCATGAGTTCGATCCTGACCGGCTCAAGATTGACTCGGACTTCCATCCTTCCGAGGTCAGTCAAAGGAGGACCCAGATTGTTGGGGGCAAGAGGCTAACTCTGTAAACCGCTTAGAGGGGGCTGTAAAGCACTGTGAAGCGGCATATAAGTGCTATTGCTATTTGTCTCTATGACTCACCCAAAGCGATGGGATCACTGCTGAGGCCGGGGGTAGCCACAATGATCTGATCCAGGGATTCCTTATTCCCTAACATCTTGAAGACCTGTGTGGGAAACAAAAGGGAGATTGACACTAGGGAAACAGTGGACTGGATCCTGGAAAAGTCCAGTTGTGTGTTTGTTGGGGAAGCAAAATAAAAGGCCCAGAAAGAACATCAGAGTTTTGTAGCTCACCGAATCTCTGAAGACAGGGCTGCTGTGTAAAGCAGTGTGTAAGACACGAAACTCTCGCACAGCCGCCATTTTATCCACCGGTTCTGTAGAAGACACAAGCCGTCAAGAGATTGGACACCGTAACTCTCGAAAAAGCTGCACAGAACCAACCCTCGCCTGGGGATTCCCCCATCGGAGGAGGTAGGCCAGTCCTCAACATACGAGAACTGAGCCCCAATTTTTTTTTTCATATATTCTTATTGTTTAAACATAAATATATTGAATTCAGTGCAGTTGTCCTGGCATTCCACTTGCCATGAAACAAAGGTGAAAACAAACTAACATATATACTATTTTAAACAGTGCTAGTGCTGTAGAGTTATTTCTGACCATCATATTCTAGACTCGAGTATCAAATTTATCTTTCATTCTAATACCTAAATTCTAATACATATATAGTATCTCTTTCCATTTCCACCTGACCTGATTCTATCGCATTCTAACTTCCAACCATTAACAGAATCTATTCCATGTAGCATAGTATTCTGTATCCCCTTTATCTTTTATTTTTAACGTTAGTCTGTCCATTTCCGCACAGACTAGTATCTTCCTTATCGTCTCCTCCTCTGAAGGGGTGTTTTCGCTCTTCCACTGCTGCGCGTATACAATTCTTGCTGTGGTCAAGATGTGTAATATTAGCTATATTGTCCCTTTATCATAACCGTCTGATATAATGCCTAATAAGAATTCTGACTTAAACTCTATATGTTGTCTAGTCATTTTTTGTAACCACATATGAATTTGTATCCAAAATTTCCTTGCCTTTATACAGGTCCACCACATGTGGTAATATGTGCCAGATATTTGTTTACATTTCCAACAATTTGTGGACATATTGTTAAACATTTTGGACAATCTTGCCGGGGGCAGATGCCACCTATAGAACATTTTATAGAGATTTTCCTTGTATGATGTGACCATTGTCAGTTTCCGATTTCTGTCCCAAAGCTTTTGCCAATTATCCAACTCTATGTTATATCCAAAATAGAACTGAGCCCCAAATTTCTGTCGTTACGTGAGACATTGGTTAAGTGAGTTTTGCTCCATTTTACGACTTTTCTTGCCCCAGGTGTTAAGTGAATCACTCCAGTTGACCCGTTCGAAGTTACAACAGGACTGGAAAAGGCGACTGATCACACTTTTTTTCACACTTATGACCTTTCCAACAAGGGATCAAAATTTGGACGCTGGGCAACTGACTCATATTTATGACGGTCGCAGCGTCCCGGGGGGCTCATGCGTTCCCCTTTTGCGACCTTCTGACAAGCCAAGTCGAAAGGGAAACCAGACTCACTTTACGATCGTGTTATTCATTTCACAACTGCGGGGATTCATTTAACAAACATGGCGAGAAAAGTCGTAAAATGGGGGCAAAACTCACTTAACAAAATTTCTCACTTAGAAACATACATTTGGGGCTCAATTGGGGTCGTAATTCAAGGACTACCTGCCATAAAACCATTAAAAAGCAGTTTGAGATCCAAAGTGGGGAAGTTACCGGGTTTTTGCTCCGGTTCGGGCCAGGATTTTCGGAGGACATGGATGGTGGAGCCGGACTGAATCCCGTAGAATTCGAGAGTTTGTTCATCCCGCAGCTTCCGCCCACAATAGATCAGATCTGAAAGGCAGATGAGACTTATATTCAACTCCCCCTCCCATAAAACCTGGCTTACTGCACACTAGATTGATACTAGTAATAAATATTCCCCATGCTTAACAAGGCCAGTAAAAAGAAGAACTAGAATGAGAAGGCACTAGAGATAGTCCTTGACTTCCAACTGTTTGTTTAGTGACCACTCCAAGCTACAATGGCACTGAAAAAAAGTGACACAAGCATTTTTCACGCTTATTTACCATGGCAGCATCCCCATAGTCACGTGATCAAAATTGGCAAACTGGCATGTATTTCTGACAGTTGCATGTCCCGGGGTCACGAGATCCCCTTTTATGACCGTCTGACAAGCCAAGTCAGCGGGGGAAGCCAGATTCGCTTAAGAACCGTGTTACTAACATCTGCAGCGATTCACTTAACAACTGTGGTTAAGAAAAATTGTAAAACTTCTACCCTCAAAACGACATTATAGAGCATTGCACACCGGAACAACTAGACACAAGTACAGTTTTTCCCCGAACGCCATCACTCTGCTAAACAACTAATTCCCACAACACTGTCAAACTATTTACTAAGACTAGTAGTAAGTAGAAATGGTGGTAGACTTTAGGAGAAACCCTCCCATTCTACCACCTCTTACAATACTAGACAACACAGTATCAACAGTAGAGACCTTCACATTTCTAGGTTCTATCATATCATAAGAGCCGAGGTGGCGCAGTGGTTAGAGTGCAGCACTGCAGGCTACTTCAGCTGACTGCTAGCTGCAGTTCGGCGGTTCAAATCTCACCGGCTCAAGGTTGACTCAGCCTTCCATCCTTCCGAGGTGGGTAAAATGAGGACCCAGATTGTTGGGGGCAATATGCTGACTCTGTGAACCGCTTAGAGAGGGCTGTAAAGCACTATGAAGCGGTATGTAGGTCTAAGTGCTATTGCTATAGTGCTATTGCTATATCTCAAGACCTAAAATGGACACCTAACATCAAAAACGTCATCAAAAAAGCACAACAAAGAATGTTCTTTCTGCGCCAACTCAGAAAGCTCAAACTGCCCAAGGAGCTGCTGATTCAGTTCTACAGAGGAATTATTGAGTCTGTCATCTGCACCTCTATAACTGTCTGGTTTGGCTCTGCAACCCAACAAGACAGAAACAGACTTCAGAGAATAATTAGAACTGCAGAAAAAACAATTGCTATCAACCTGCCTTCCATTGAGGACCTGTATACTGCACGAGTCAAAAAGAGGGCTGTGAAAATATCTACAGACCCCTCCCATCGTGGNAAAGACAAATTCCTTGTGTGTCCAATCACATTTGGCCAATAAAGAATTCTATTCTGTTCTGTTCTGTTCTGTTCTGTTCTGTTCTGTTCTGTTCTGTTCTGTTCTGTTCTCTTCTGTTCTGTTCTGTTCTGTACTGTTCTATTCTATTCTATTCTATTCTATTCTATTCTATTCTATTCTATTCTATTCTATTATTCTATTCTATTCCATTCCATTCCATTCCATTCCATTCCATTCCATTCCATTCCATTCCATTCCATTCCACTCTACTCTACTCTATTCTATTATTATTCTATTCTATTCTATTCTATTCTATTCTATTCTATTCTATTCTATTCTATTCTATTCTATTCTATTCTAATCTAATTATTATTTCTTGTTCTGTTCTGTTCTGTTCTGTTCTAGTCCAGTCCAGTCTATTCCAGTCCATTCTTCTATTCTATTCTATTCTATTCTATTCTATTCTATTCTATTCTATTCTATTCTATTCTATTCTATTCTGGGGTAAAACTCACTTAACCACTGCCTTGTTTAGCAGCAGAAATGTTGGGCTCAACTGTGGTTGTAAGTCAAGGACTAGCTGTATGTTACACCATTGCATTTCCAGTTCTTTGATCTGAGGCCCAAGATTAAAAAAAAAAAAAAGGCAAGGAGCTGGCTGGGGAATTCTGGGAGCTGAAGTCCAAGTATCCCAGAGTCGCTGAGGTTGAGAAACAGTGGCTTATAGCTCTTCCCCAGGGCCATCAAGCTCAGCCTTGGAGAGCAACCAGGGTCTCTGATAAAACTACGGTGTGCCAGCTTACCAATGAACTCTGGGTCAGGGATGGACTCCTGTAACTTTCCTGTAATGAGCTGTTTCAGGTACGAGATGCTGCAACCCCCCAGCGGGCACTCGCCCAGCTCGCTTTCCGGCAGCCGCAAGATGGATTTGGGAGCCAGGGGTTGGTCGGCCAGCTTCACCGCGATGTAACACTCTGAGAGAGACATGGTGGGGCTGGGGTGGCTTGATTCTCTGAGGTCCCAATCTGAACTCCAAGCAGAATCTGGAAAAGAAACCATGTCAGAAACAGGAGCGTCCGTCCGTCTGTCTGTCTGTCTGTCTCCTTCCTTCCTTCCTTCCTTCCTTCCTTCCTTCCTTCCTTCCTTCCTATCTATCATCTATCATCATTAGTATCTCTTTTCATTTGTTGTCTGTCTGTCTGCCTCTCCATCATTATTTCTTCTCCTTCTCCTTCTCCTCCTCCTCCTCTTCATCTATCTATCTATTATCTATCTATCTCCTCCTCCTCCTCTTCCCCTGCTTTCCCCTCTCTTCCTCTCCCTCTCCCTATTCCCCTCCCCCTCCTCTTCTNATCTATCTATCTATCTATCTATCTATCTATCTATCTATCTATCATCTATCTATAATCTTCATCATCAGTATCTCTTTTCATCTTTGTTGTCTGTCTGTCTGCCTCTCTCCATCCTCTTTATCTATCATGTCTGTCTGTCTGTCTGTCTGTCTCTGTCTCTGTCTGTCTGTCTGTCTATACAGCATCCATCCATCTTCTATCTTATCTACCAATCTATCTACAGCATCCAGCTATCTATCCAGGTATCCATTTATCATCTATCTACAGCATTCATCCATCTTTCATCCATCTTCCATTTATGGTCTATGTATGAATTGATCAATCAATCTATAGCATCCATCTTCTATCTATCCCAAAGGTCCTTTTTCAAGAACCATGACCCGGATGACTGAGAACATCCATCCACCCACCCACCCACCCAAATTTGTCTTGAACTCTGTACTGTGTCTGTAGTCTCTCTCCCTATCTAAAAATAGCTCCAATTCTATGCATCCAGGCCAGACCAGCTTCTTCCAGGCGAAAATGAGACCAGTTGGCACAAGTTGGCCAACCTCGCAGGGTTGTTATGAGGATAGACATTAATGGGAGAGTGGGCAGCCTACTGAAGCTTCCTTGGAAGAGGATCAGAGTAAGCCATGCAGGAAAATAGAGTTAAACCAACGATAGGGATTGGGTCTCCCCCCCCCAAAAAAAATAAGACCACACTCGTCAGCTCTACCCATTGGGCAGTACTGCATTCCTTTATAATAATAGTGGCCCAGGCGAGTAATGGCCCCGCAGATTCGCTGCTATGCTTTCTGGGAGGAAAAAAGGGGGGAGGGAAAGGGACACCCCCCCCAAGAGACCCTCCATATCACACACACCCCAACCTCCCCTCCCCCACTAACCTTTATTCCTCCTTACCTGGCTGTTTACGACCAGCCGGCTGCTCCAACCGGAAACGCTTGCCCGAGCCCGCGCGAGGCATGCCGGGGGTTGTAGGCGGCCGGAACGAGCCCTTCACATTCCCTGCTAAAGCCAAGCCGCGCCGGGTGGAAAAGAAGAGTCCGCAAACGAGGCGGGCGCGAACCGCGGCGGAAGCTCCGCCCCTCCGTCCGCCTGTCAAGGATGCTGGGAACTGCAGTCCTGAGGGAGGCGGCCTGGGAGTCCAGGCGGGCGCATTGTGGCGTCGCGGCCTTCCGCGTCCTCGCCAATCAAGAGAGAGAGGGAGGTAGGAGGCGGCCAATGGGCGCGCGGGATTCCGGGGCGCGCGGAATTCAAAAATGCTAGAGCAGGCCAGGGGCATCCTTTGCTATTAAGCGTTTATGTATTTCACGCAAGATAACGTGTAAAAGGTTTGCAACCCTCGGAGGCAAGGGGTGTGGAACCTTTTATTCCTTGTACAGTAGGACTACATAACCCATTTGGGATAGGAGGGGACTATTCCTTTTATTGTCATTAATTTTAAAAACAGCCAGTTTTACTTATATTACTTATATTTACTTATACTGTATTAGAAAACAAGTCACAAAGCATATATCAAGGTCTGCAGATTCTTCAAGTTATTTTTTTTAAATATTACTTTGTAATTTTTAAAATTACTTTATAATTTAGTATTACAAAGATACTTCTCTTGGTGGATCATGACTGAACCAATTATTCGTTTATTAAATTTATATGGTTGCCCACCTTACACATAGTGACTGGGAGGCTTACAAATATTAAAAATCCACAGTTCAGAAACCCATATTACGCCGAGCATGTAGATGCAGAAAGGATTATTTGTCAACTACGGTCAAAAATCTCTTTTCTTTAAAAAAATAGTATTGGTGACATAATAACCAGAACATAAAGAGTAACTATAAATGTAACAGGGCTAATAAAATCAGAAAGTAATATACATAGTCATTAAATGAGAGACAGTCGAAGAAACTAAAAGATATCTCCATAAAGCTCAATCCATTTATTTATATAGAAGAATAGAATAGAATAGAATAGAATAGAATAGAATAGAATAGAATAGAATAGAATAGAATAGAATAGAATAGGAATAGAATTTTTATTGGCCAAGTGTGATTGGACACACAAGGAATTTGTCTTGGTGCATATGCTCTCAGTGTACATAAAAGATACATTCGTCAAGAATCATAAGGTACAACACTTAATGATAGTCTGGGTACAAATAAGCAATCAAATCATATTAGGAAACAGTCAATATCAATCATAAGTATACAAGCAACAAAGTTACAGTCATACAGTCATTTGTGGAAGGAGATGGGTGATGGGAACGATGAGATGATTAATAGTAGTGCAGACTTAGTGAATAGTTTGACAGTGTTGAGGGAATTATTTGTTTAGCAGAGTGATGGTGTTCGGGGGAAAACTGTCCTTGTGTCTAGTTGTTCTGGTGTGCAGTGCTCTATAGCGTTTTGTTTGTAGGAGTTGAAACAGTTTGTGTCCAGGATGTGAGGGGTCAGTAAATATTTTCACAGCCCTCTTTTTGACTTGTGCAGTATACAGGTCCTCAATGGAAGGCAGGTTGGTAGCAATTGTTTTTTCTGCAGTTCTAATTATCCTCTGAAGTTTAGACCCTATTGCTCCATTTTGTCAATTTTGGTATATAGTTTTTTTTAATGCAATATTGATAGAAAAAATTATATTCCTAATACTTTAATAATAGTGTATTAATTAATAATAAAGTGCCTTAGAGTACTGAATATAGATAAGAGGGGAAAAAGTAGATATTGTAGCAATATTGTTTAAAGATTCAGATATTGATGTTACTAGTATGATGATTACTCTTTTTTTTTAAGTTTCCATCCTTAGTGCCTTAGGATCACAGAGGCAATATTCCAAGTGATTTACAAACTGGGACCCCTTAAAAAAACCATTACTTTGCAGGTTGCCAATTCCATAAAAAAGGGTAGTAATAGCAATAGACATATACCGCTTTATAGTGCTTTTACAGCCCTCTCTAAGCGGTTTACAGAGTCAGCCTCTTGCCCCCCAACATCTAGAG
>QLTV01001688.1:837446-854683 GCA_003457575.1 Thermophis baileyi | reverse complement strand
CCCATCCTCACCAGCCCCCCCCCACCCGTCTCATCCTTGCCAAGCAAGTGGGGAAGATGATGGGAGTTGTAGTCCAGAGCCCTAGATAGCCCCAGGTTTGGCGGGATGGGGGGGGGTGAGGGGATGATCAACTGTCCCCAACCTGGCGCCCTCCAGAGATGTTGCAATGGGCTCCCGCTCTTTCCGCCCCTCCCTCACCCTCAGCATATCCCCCCCATCCTTGCCAAGTAAGTGTGGAAGATGATGGGAGTTGTAGTCCAGATAGCCCCAGGTTTGGGAGCTCTGGGGGTGATCAGCTGTCCCCAACCTGGCGCCCGCCGGAGGGGTTGCAATGGGCTCCCCCTCTTCCCTTCCCTCTCCCAACCTCAGCAGCCCCCCCCCATCCTTGCCAAGCAAATGAGCAAGATGATGGGAGTTGTAGTCCAAATAGCCCCATATTTGGGGGGGGCGGGGAGGGATGATCAGCTGTTTCCAACCTGGCGCCCGCCAAAGGGGTTGCAATGGGCTCCTGCTCTCCCCGTCCTCCCCTCCCCTGTCCTTACCAAGCCAGAGGGCAAGGTAATGGGAATTGTAGTCCAGAGCCCTAGATAGCTGCAGGTTGTGGGGGGGGGTCTGCTGCTGCAGTATCAGCTGTCCCCAAGCTGGCGCCCACCAGAGGTGTTGCAATGGGCTCCCCTCCCCTCCCCCACCCTCAGCATGTCCCCCTCATCCTTGCCAAGTAAGTGAGGAAGATGATGGGAGTTGTAGTCCAGAGCCTTAGACAGCCCCACCTTTGGGGCAAGGGGTCTGCAGTGTCCCCAACCTGGCGCCCAGCAGAGGTGTTGAAATGGGTGCCTGTGCTTCTTGCCGGACCCCTCTCCTTGCAATGATGTGAAGATGATGGGAGTTGTAGTCCAGAGCACTAGACATCTCCAGGATTATGGTGGTTGTGGGGGATGGGGTTCTGCAGCTATCCCCAACCTGGTGCCCCCAGACTTACTGCAATGGATTCCCAGGTGGGCTGGGCTGAGAGGGAGGGACTGGCCCAAAGTCACCCAGCTGGCTTTCGTGCCTAAGGCAGGACTAGAACTCACTGTCTCCTGGTGATTGGCTCAAAGTCACCCAGTTGGCTTTCATGCCTAAGGCAGGACTAGAACTCACTGTCTCCTGGTGATTGGCTCAAAGTCACCCAGTTGGCTTTCGTGGACAAGGCAGGACTAGAACTCCCCATCTCCTGGTGATTGGCTCAAAGTCACCCAGTTGGCTTTCATGCCTAAGGCGGGACTAGAATTCCCCATCTCCCAGTTTCTAACCTGGTGCCTTAACCACTGTACCAAACTAATAGGCCACAACTGGTGAGGACAGCAAACGTTGTGCTTCCATTGTACGGCGCTTTTAGTCATGGTTTACGTAGTGAAGACCATCGCCCTCTGTTCCTGCCCAGTCTTTTGGGGAGTAAACCTTGAGTGCTGCTTGAATAAGGACTGTGTGACTCTTCTCTTCAGCCTGCTGTTAATGAAGTCCCTTTCAGTTGCCAAAGGTACAAAATAGAGAAGAAAATATTCTTCTATCCATCAGAACTTTATAAACCTGCTATAATGAAAGAACGGACCGCTACTGAAAAGCTCTGCATTGCCGATACAAAGGCTGGGACTAGCCAAGCCTCCAAGTTCCATGTTGCTCTGCCTGCCAAGCTTGGCTATGAGTTGAAAGTATTTGTTGCCTTTTTTGTTTTGAATTAACTGCTGCTTTGAGTTATGTCCATACTTAGAATCTAGTGGCTAATTTGGGCCTTTGAGATTTTTCAAAGCCAGCCTGTATCATGTCACTCAGCTGTGGGTTATATCATTATGCACAAAGAAAGTATTAGCGCTGGGAGGGGATAAGTTATCGTAATCCTATTAATATGCAAATGTACCTCTTGCACAACTGAGGTTGCCAGGCCAGGAACCTCAGTTTAGGCTGCCTGCAGTGGAATGAGAAGATGTTTAAAAAGTGTTCATAAGATTTTCTCTGGAAATTATTTTTTATCTGTTGCAATGTATTTTAAACTTGCATCCGGAGTACAGCAATGTAGCTATTATGTAGGCAGTTTTATGTACAGGCAGTCCTCAACTTAATGACTGGTGACTTAGCAATCGGGCAAAGTCGTAACAGCCTGCCCACCAAAAGATAGTTGTGACCAGATTTTGATGGTTGCAATTCGGGAGCGGGGGGGGGGGGATTGCAACTATCAGAAGTTCAAAATCTGGTCATAACTACCTTTTGGGGGAGGGATGGGGGGCTGTTGCAACTTCGTAACGCTTGTATTTGCAGCCACTTCCTGTCTTGTGGCCAGGGGGATGCTGCCATGGTTTTAAGTGTGAGGACCAGTTGTAAGTGATTTTTTTCCCAGCGCCATCATAACTTCAAACGGTCACTGAACAAATGGTCAATAAGTCAAGGACTAACTGTAATTTAAGCATGTTTCAAATAGTGTTGTAAACCTACAGAATTTTAGCTACTACCATTGTGGCTGTTAGAACTGATACTTCAGTTCCTGCATGCATGCATTGAATTGTCTTTGTAGTAAAAAAAAAAACAACAACTATAAATTGGTAACAAGTCTGAGTGTTAACAGGGTTGCTGATGACCTTCCAATCTGGTTTCACAGAACATTCAAGAGAGTCACGGGAAATTCTTGATGATTCGGTCTTTCTTAAAATAGCAGAGGGGTTATTTTATTGCCGGTGGAGATGGCATATTTAATTTTAGCAAAACATCCTATTGCTCTTTTGGAGGGTCTGTTTTGCTAAAGTTATGCATCTTATCTGGGTGAAGCTAAGTGCTCCGGTGCTGGCAGCAGAGTAGCTAAAGCAAACAAAAACAAAACAAAGGGAATTGTTCTTCCATTCTCCTTCGCAATTTGGTTTCTCACCACATCAAGAAATTATGTTCCAATAATGATTCCCCCCCCCCCCCATGTATTTCCGCCCTTTAATGATTGTGTGGCTGTTGCCTTTCATCCTTTGACCATCGGCTCATTCATTATTTATTGTCCCCTTATTCATTATCTCCCTGTAGATGGCACTTCACGTGCCCCGTGGTGTTTCTAAATTAAAATTGGACAGTAGGGAAATGAAATAAAACTTCTCTGGAAGGCAGAAGTGACAAACAAAGGAAAATGGGTGCCCTAAAGCACAGTCATGGCAGAGGGTGGGGATATGATGGCTTATGTTTAACTTTAAATAGTAGGTAATTCATCAACTCTTGTTATTACATCTGAAAGTCACAATTGTTTCTTGGGTGGGGGGAGGAGAGGATGATGGCGGACAGACACTTGAACTCATAATTGCCAGCTGCAAAGAGTTTTCTTGTTGCTTCTTGCCAGCCACACAAGATCTGCAAAATTCACTACAGATAGTCCTTTACTTACAACCATTCGTTTAGTGAGTGAAGTTACAACGGCACTGGGGGGGGGGGAGTGACTTACAGCTGTTTTTCACAGCCTCCCCGTGATCACGCGATCAAAATTCAGGTGCTTGGCAACTGTCTGGCCTGTATTTATATGGCGGTTGCTGAGTCCCGGGGTCACGTGATCCCCGTTTGCGACCACCTGACCAACAAAGTCAATGAGGAAGCCAGATTCGTTTAACAACCGTGTTAGTAACCGAACACGCTGCAGTGATTCCCTTAACAACACCGGCAAGAAAGGTCGTAACACAGGACAAAACTCACTTAACAACTGTCTTGCTTAGCAACGGAAACTTTGGGCTCAATTGTGGTCGTAAGACGAGGACTGCCTGTTTTTCCCCCCCCCCCCCTCTACATCCCAGTGAATGAATGAAACAGTTTTTGCCAGTATTAGAACCAGTTGCCAAGGGAGATGGAACTCACTTTCTGGATCCCTGTGGTTGCCACAGGGTGGGCTAAATGCCAGCGAGACCCTCTCTGCCCCCTTCATTCTGTGTGCGCGCACCCACCCCCTGTTTTTCAGAGGCATTTTGCCTCTCATTGTAGTTCTGCAAAGCCTGTTGCTGTGGTAGCAAAGGAAAGGGTACCGGGATTAAAGACAGAGAGACACACCAAAGATGGATGGGACAGGATGGGATGGGGAGGGAGATTCTCATATCCTTAGTTTGCAAACTAAAATAGAATAGAATTCTTTATTGGCCAAGTGTGATTGGACACACAAGGAATTTGTCTTTGGTGCATATGCTCTCAGTGTACATAAAAAAAAAAAAGACAAGATACATTCGTCAAGAATCATAAACTACAACACTTAATGATAGTCATAAGGTACAAATAAGCAATCAAATCATACTGGGAAACAAACAATATAAATTGTAAGGATACAAGCAAGAAAGTTACAGTCATGTAGTCATAAGTGGGAGGAGATGGGTGATAGGAACGATGAGAAAATCTTCTCATAGGAATAGTAATGCAGACTTAGTGAATAGTTTGACAGTGTTGAGGAACTACCAAGCATTTGAACCTGCCTCGTGGTATTTATGGCGAGAGGATGCACCTTCAACGTTTCTTTATTTAAAGGAGAATATTTGTAGCTCAGGCTTGAAATGAGGGGTTCTTGGTGCTCTCTGAGCTTGGTTGTTTTCTTGCAGACGTTTCATGACCCAGCTAGGTAACATCATCAGTGGGGGAGGGGAGTGGGGGAGGAGGAGGTGTGTGGGGTCCTTGGAGAATGAATTACTGCAGTTGTTAAATCACTAACACGGCTCTTAAGTGACATCTGGCTTCCCCATTGACTTTGCTCGTCAGAAGGACGCAAAAGGTGTTCACATGCACCCGGGACACTGCAACCGTTATAAATATGAGTCAGTTGCCAAGTGTCTGAATTTTGATCACATGACAATGGGGATGCTGCAACAGACGTAAGTGTGAAAAACAGGCATATGTCACTTTTTCCAGTGCCGTTGTAACTTTAAACGGTCACTAAATGAACGTAAGTTGAGGACTAGCTTGTAGTTAGTCTTTCAGTTGCATTGGCTTCTTGAATTTGAACTGCCAAATACTCTGTGTGCATTCAGCCCCCCCCCCCCCATTTTTATCCTAACCCTGGAGTTAGAGCAGCATATCGCAACGGAGGAACTAAGTTGGCTCTACACATTTCTGAATAAAGATCTTTCTGCATGCCTTTCTTAGACTGTAATGCCAGAACAACAATTGGTGGACATTGTGGGTTTTGTTTTTTTTCTCCCCTTTCCCTGGGGTTGTAAATCCTATTTTGTTCTCATTATGCAGGAACAGACCATTTGCGTAGCATTAAGAGAAAGTGACAAAAGATGTTTTCAAAGAAAATATGGCAGGAGGAGAAAGTGTCTCGTGCCCCCATACGATACAATCATTTCTGATGCTGATTTGGGGTGGGGGTTTTGTTTTGTTTTTAACTACAAGGAAGTCATTGCTTTGCAGAGAAATCTGGAATTCCATTAAAAAAACAACAACCATGGAATTGTGCGTGGGCTTTCCCCGGTCTGCTTTCATTTTTGCGGCCCGGTGGAGGAAGAAGTAATTATCCAGGCCCAATATTTGTGTTTCAGATATTCTGCGAAGGCTTCGTCTGGAGCCGCGTCCATCCGAACTCCTTTCTCCGCACAGCCATGATAAGCCCAGGATGAAGCTGGAGGCAGTCGTGGAACAGCTGCAGAAGCAGCAGCAGCAACAGCAGCAGCAGCAGCAGGTGGGCCCTCTCCCGATGGAGTCCAGAGACCGGTCCCAGAGGCAGATGAGAGACGCTCAGCTGCAGTTCCCTCAACAGATGACGGTCCAGCAAGCTGGCCTGGCTGCCACGTCCGGCAAAGTTTCCGGTGGGCCCATCCTTGGACCTTCCGCTAGAATGCCCCCCGTCCTGGGGGCTTCTCGAACATTTGATCAGAGTGCTCTGAACTCGGAGGAAGAAGAGGAGGAGGAGGAAGAAGAAGAAGAGGAAGAAGAAGAAGAAGGGGAGGAAGATTCAGAAGACGGTGACCTGGAGGACAACGCACCCGGAACTGGTGGCCAGGATGCGCGATCGGCTCTCAAATACTTTCACGCTTCCAAAGCGGTTTCCCACAACCAAAGAGTGACTCCTTCCTCTAAGCCTCTCCCAGTTCTGGGGGCCCAGCGGAATCTCCAGGGAAAGGACCAAGCGGAGAAAGAAGCTCCCAACTTGCTCTATTCCAGGTCTTCCTCTGGGAGACCGACGTGGAGGCTGGAGGAGCAGCACAAGCAGGTCAGTCCAAAGGTTTTGCCCCCCACCCCCACCCCCCGGGGATGCCGTTGGAAGCTTGTGGGTTTCGTTGCGTTGTGTTAGATGTGGCTCTTCCATAGTTACGCAGGGAAAGCCATGCACCGTACTTGGGCGTTAGTTCCCTTTTTACTTATAGTCCTCATCTTACGACCAGAGTCGAGCCCGACGTTTCTGTTGCTAAGCGAGACCGCGGCGAAGGGAACTTTGTCCCGTTTTACGAACTTCCTTGCCGCCGTTGTTAAGGGAATCGCCGCCGTTGTTAAATTAGCAACACGGTTGTTCAGCGAGTCTGGCTTCCCCACGGATTTTGCTTGCCAGAAAGTCGCCCCAAAAATCGCCCCAACACACCGCCACTGTCGTAACTATGAACCCAATTGCCCGGCATCCAAATTTTGATCAACTGACCATGGGGGGGTGCTGCCACGGTCTCACGTGTGAAAAACTGTTCCCAAGTGCCGTTGTAACTTGGGATGGTCACTAAACGAACTGTTGTAAGACGAGGATTGCCTGCATGAAGTTGGTCCCTTTGTTTTATTTATTTATTTATTTTTTAGCCAGGCCTCTGTGAGGTAGTTGGGCCAGAAGATATCCAGTGGGATCCATTGGGGAAGCAAAAAAACAGGAATCTGGCTCAGAAACCTTAAATAAATCAGCCTTTGACTGCAGTCGAGCCTTTGATAATTCTGAGCTCTGGGAAGTGAGCAATTTCATTTCTTAAGCCATCTCCTCTTCCTCCTCTTCCTCCTCCTCCTCTTCCTCCTTCTCCTCCTTTCCTCCTCGTCCTCCTCGTCCTCCTCCTCCTCTTCCCTTATTCTCCCCCCTCCCGCTTAGCAGCAGCTCCTTTGCACGTTTCCTCATTTTTTTATGAGCAGAAGCCAAAGTGAGAAACCTTCGGAGGCTCCTGACTGCCACCGTGAATTAAGCAAGAGGGAAACGCGCATAGAAAAGAAAAGCAAAGAAAGAAAGACGGTGGGCTTCCTATTTATACAGACCCTGGGAAGCCTCTCCCGTTTCCCCTCACAAGTTGTGTTTGCAGTTCACACACCAGCAGCTCCAGGACGGCCCCGGCCTTGAGAATAATAACGGGGCCCTTGTGCTTTCGGTGGCCAAAGAACCTTTGAAGTGTTGCAGTTAAAAAGCAGGCCGGCTGATGCAACTGGAAAGAGTATTTGGCTCCTCCTTGGTGCAATGAGGCCTTTTGGCACACCGAATTCCAGAATCTCAAGTGAGCGAGTGGCACCACCGGTCATGTTTACCGTTTCTGGGGTTGTGTACCGCCTGCACATTGCACAAAAGTGTGCAAGGGCTGAGGGGTAATTGTGTCGGATTCTTACAGCAATTTAAAAAAAAAAAAACAACCCAGCACTTTTTCTGGCATTTGAGTGCGTAATTGCATCCGCTTTTGTGGGGCAGTGGTTGTGTCATGCTTCTTGTGGTGTCTAGTGCTGTTGTGGGTGACTTTTTTGGGCGGTTGTGAGCCTTCCCTTAAGTACCTAAGCAAGCATCTCCTGGGCTATTGTTAAAAAGCTATATTGAGAAGACAACCGAGTTGGCAATCGATGGCAAGCAGGTGAATCTAGGAAGACTCACAGCTCATTTTCAGAAAAGTAACTTGGCTGCTTTTTCCTTCTACTTATTTCCCACCGTATTTCAGTGCACCCGTTTTGTTGCGCAGTCTCTCAGATGCTGAGCAAACTGGTCCTTTTGGAGAGCGGGTGCTTCAATTCCAGGATATTTTGTCCTCGCTTTTGCATTAAATTTCTGCTCTGCATTCGTGCTCAGGAATGCAGCTCCAGAAATCTATAAAGACCCATTTTCCAACCAAGCTTTTAAAAAATAATTTGATGTGCAAGTTTTTTTTTTAATTCTGTACCTATAAAAAAAAAAAAACACCAGAAGTTGCCTTAGAAGTGCAGGCAATCCTCCGCTTACAACAGTTCACTTAGTGACTGTTCGAAGTTACTACGGCACTGAAAAAAGCGACTTATGACCGTTTTTCACACTTACGACCGTTGCAGCCTCCCCATGATTGCATTCGGATGCTTGACAACTGACTCACATTTGTGACAGTTGCAGCGTCCTGGGGTCAGGTGATCCCCTTTTGTATATAGGGTCTCCTGCTTGAGCAAGGGTCTTGGACTAGATGACCTACAAAGCCCCTTCCAATTCTGTTATTCTACTTTCTGCCAAGCCATTGGGGAAACCAGATTCACTTAACAACCGCATTACGCATTTAAGAACCGCAGCGATTCGCTTAACAAATGTGGCAGGGAAAGTCGTAAAAGGGGGGGCAAAACTCATTGAGCAAAATTCCTCACTTAGCAACATAAATTTGGGGCTCCGTTGTGTTCATAAATTGAGGACTACCTGAAAAAAATGGTTATAGTCATAAGAATAATGATGAGATCGTGAAATTCTGCCTTCCTAGATTGTTTGACAGTGTTGCGGGAATTAGTTATTTAGCAGAGTGATGGCAGGGGGGGAAATGCCAGTGGATTGCAAAATATCCTTCTCGTTTTGCATGTTTGCTATAAGCTTTGAGGGCTGGAAGCTTATTCATGTTACCGTAATTGAGGTTTACGCAAGGGATATTTATACCCCACGTGTATAAACGGTGCGCTGTGTGGGCTACGCCGGAGAAGGGCTGCATTGAGAACAAACTGCTTTAGTAACACAACTGTTTGCTTTCTGAACCCTTTCCCTGAAAGCAAAAAAAGCAGGAAGTGCAGGTGGTCCTTGACTCACGTCCATGGCTGAGCCCAAAAGTTATGTTGCTAAGTGAGAAATTCGTTAAGTGAGTTTTGTCCCCTTTTTACGACTTTTCTTTGCCACAGTTGTTCAGGGAATCGCTGCCGTTGTTAAATTAGTAACAGGGATGTTAAGTGAATCCATTAATGCGGTTCTTAAGTGAATCCGGCTTCCCCCGTTGACTTTGCTCGTCAGAAGGACGCAAAAAGGGGATCAATCGCGTGACCCCGGCACATGTCATAAATATGAACCAATTGTCAAGCATCCGAATGTAAGTCCCGTGACCATGGAGATGCTGCAACGGCCCTAAGCGTGAAAAACGGTCATCGGTCCCTTTTTTTTTTTTCAGTGCCGTGGTAACTTCGAACAGTAACGAAACGAACTGTAGAATACTTTCTGCAGAATACCTGGAGAAACCTACCTGTCTCAGCCATTACGTGAAGTAATCTTTTTTTTGTTTTTTCTGTGCTGTGAGAAATGGTGGGTTTTCTGGAAAATTTTGAATGAGAAGAGTAGCTTTCTCCTCTTCCTGAACTTGCTCAATTCCCCCAGCCATCATGACTGGGGAATAAGAAGGATGAAAATTGCTTCCCTCCGTCTACCGAATTCCTGTCCCTTAAAAAAATAGCCGCAGTTGGGATTGTTTGCATCGGTCTCCATCTTAGTTCTTCTGTCCAGTCCCATGAAGCCACTTTGCGGGGGGGGGGGGGGTTGTTTGTAGTTTCTAAGAATGTTTCCAGTTTAGCCTTTAATGAGGAGCTTCTTCCTCTGTGGGGTCCCTCCCCATCGCTGTAAAAGAAAAGCCGTGTTGTGGCATGGTGTCAAATTCCACACCTATGACACCGAAAAGATCTGGCCAGAATTTCTTTAGTGACTTTGTTTTAAGATGCTCATAGGAGGGAGGTTCTGTATGCATTGGAGGAGTTAAAAAAAAAAAAAGTCACGCGGGGTAATTGAATATACTTCTGACCCTCTTTTTTCTTCTTAAAAATCAAAGCAGTAACAGGAAAGTGAAGGAAACAAGCAGCAAGCTACAGTATAGTTAGTCCTCAACTTACGACCACAATTGAGCCCAAAATGTATGTTGCTAAGTGAGAAATTTGCTCAGGGAGTTTTGCTCCCTGAGTTTTACGACTTTTCCTGCCCCATTTGTTAAGTGATTCACCGCAGCTGTTAAATTAACTAACACGGGTTGTTACGTGAATCTGGTTTCCCCATTGGCTTGGCAGAAGGTAGAATAACAGAGTTGGAAGGGGCCTTGTAGGTCATCTAGCCCAACCCCCTGCTCAAGCAGGAGACCCTATCCAAAAGGGTCACATCACATGACCCTGGGACGCTGCAACCGTCATAAATGCGAGTCAGTTGTCAAGTATCCGAATGTAAATCACATGACCCTGGGGATGCTGCAACGGGCGTAAGTGTGAAAAATGGCCGTAACTCACTTTTTTCAGTGGCGTAACTTCGAACGGTCACTAAACGAACTGTTTTAAGTCGAGGACTACCTGTGTTCTGAGTGTCTCCATTTTAGTGGGTTAGGTAATTATGAGTCTTGTTCTGTGCTGTCAGCAAAACTACCTTCCACTTCGGGGGGGGGGGGGGAATACAGGAAACACCGTTCATTTAGTGACCGTTCGAAGTTACAAAGGCACTGGAAAAAGAGACTCATGACCGTTTTTCATACTTACGACCCTTGCTGCATCCCCACGATCACGTGATCGAAATTCAGACGCTTGGCAACTGACTCATATTTACGATGGTTGCCGTGTCAACGGGGGAAGCCAGATTCACATAACAACCGTGTGACTAACCTAACAGCTTTAATGATTCACTTAACAACTGTAGCTGGAAAGGTCGTAAAATGGGGGGGGGAGAAACTCACTGAACAAAAGTCCACAAGTCTTAAAGTTGCCAAGTTTGGGGACCTCTGATTTAATCCAAAGGAGAACCTCTGTTTGCCAGGAATTCTTTGCAGGAACATTCAATAAAGGCTTTCTCCACCCACAGTTCATTTCACTAACCCAGGATTGTGGTGTCTATTAATAGGCAAGACTGACATTGGGGTGGATGTCAGTCACTCATTTTGTAAGACGAGAGAAAGCAAGAGTCCTATTTTTGTTCCGGGCAAACACTCTTATCCCTTAATGTGTCGGAGGAATTAATCTTTTGCCAGCCCTTTGTAATGTTCTCCTGTCAAGGGCTACTTAAATTTGCATTTTTGCATCGACCCAGAATGGTGGATTGTTCTAAAAATGGCTTTCTGCATAAGGTTATTTGCAATTGAGGCATTCAGAGCTAAGAGGTGTCCTTGGTGTTTCGTTTGTTTTGGGGGGGGGGTTTGGTTATTTTCCTCTTCACTTCCCCGTTTTGTTTCTTTCTTTCTTTCTTTCTTTTAAAAAAACCCCTTTTCTTTGTAGAAAAGTCATCTTAAAGCCCCCTTGAACACTTTCTGTTAGCAAAGACTCAAAAGGAAGGAGGCTGTTGGGTGCTTGTCCGCTTTGAGTTCCATTCAGCGTCCCACCACCATTTGGTCTCAATTGGGTCGTAAGTCGAGGGCTACCTGTATACACCATCAAGAGAGCAACTTGGATAATTTTATTGGATTTATTTTAAAAAAAAAAGGCTTGTTAAAGGCTTGAAGAATTTAAAGGCTTGAGGAAAAGTCGTAAAACGCGGCAAAACTCACTTAACAACTGTCTCCCATAAGCAAGAGAAATTTGGGGCTCAGTTGTGGCCGTAAGTCGAGGGTTACCTATACACATTTTTTACCTGTCTCTATAAACCAGAGAGCTGAAATCCGTTCTTATTGTTTAATCCAGAGGTTGGGGGGGGGGTTTGGTTATTTTCCTCTTCACTTCCCCGTTTTGTTTCTTTCTTTCTTTCTTTCTTTTAAAAAAACCCCTTTTCTTTGTAGAAAAGTCATCTTAAAGCCCCCTTGAACACTTTCTGTTAGCAAAGACTCAAAAGGAAGGAGGCTGTTGGGTGCTTGTCCGCTTTGAGTTCCATTCAGCGTCCCACCACAAAGTAATTAATTGTCCGACACTCTTGCGGACAAAAGAGCGGCTCAGCTTATGACAGAGGAGGCGGTGAGAATATTGTCAACACCGAACGAGGAGGAAGGTTTGCCTGTCTTTCAAGGGACTGGCAAACCCTCAAAAGAAAAGTCAATTTAGTTTCTTTTCTCCCTTTCTTAACACTTCCCAAATTCATGGCAATTTAAGCCACAAAGGCCGTAAGAGCGATAGGAAATAAGAGGATATAAGAAAAAAGCTATCTTGATGACGGTTGTTAAACAAAGTAGAAATAAAAATAAAATAAAATAAATAAAATCGGGTTGAGATTTCTTTAAGTTACAGCCACAATTGAGCCCAAAATTTATGTTGCTGAGTGAAACATTTGTTAAGCGAGTGTTGCCCTATTTTACGACTTTTCTTGCCACAGTTGTTAAGTGAATCATTGCATTTCAGTTACTAATATGGTTGTTAAGTGAATCATTGCATTTCAGTTATTAATATGGTTGTTAAGTGAATCATTGCATTTCAGTTACTAATATGGTTATTAAGTGAATCATTGCATTTCAGTTACTAATATGGTTGTTAAGTGAATCCGGATTCCCCATTGACTTTGCTTGTCAGAAGGTCGCAAATGCAGATCACATCACCCCAGGACACTGCAGCCGTCATCAGTATGAGCCAGTTGCCAAGCGTCCCAATTTTGATCATGTGACCACGGGGGGGGGGCCGCAGCGGTCGTGTGAAAAACGGCCATAAGTCACTTTTTTCAGTGCCGTTGTAACTTTGAACGGTCAGTAAATGAACTGTTGTAAGTCAAGGACTACCTATATTGGATAGTTGTTTGTGCATCACTGAGTATCTGCTTTATCTACGTTAAAAACACCATTAAAAAAAAAACCACCTGGCTTTCTGATATTTAATTGGGATTCCCCCCCCCCCAGCCCCCATTCCATCTGGATGCCAAGGACAGAATCCTGAAATAGTTTCTAGA
Source organism: Thermophis baileyi (assembly GCA_003457575.1). Taxonomy (NCBI): domain Eukaryota; kingdom Metazoa; phylum Chordata; class Lepidosauria; order Squamata; family Dipsadidae; genus Thermophis; species Thermophis baileyi. The sequence continues at coordinate 841,725 of QLTV01001688.1, read as the reverse complement.
TAATGCACTGATTGACTTAACAAGAAATGTTCCCAGCCTCTGGATGATTTTGGCTGGCAACTCTTACGTTGAGGATCAATAAAATGACCTATAGCTGCAGTCATGCAGTCCAAACTGTGTTGTGGAGGAATTGTGTGTAAGCCATCCATACCAACAACAACCAGGACTCGGGGGGGGGGAGGGGGGGGGAACCCAACAGAGACCTTTGCAACTAGAGGGTCTGCCTTTTTGTAACAACCTGTTGTATTGAGAAGTCCGTCCCACACGATTATAGAGATTCTCAGTCACATCCAGGCAACTGGACTTCCTTGTTATTCTTGGAAGAGGTTTCGCTTCTCATCCGAGAAGCTTCTTCAGTTCTGACCGATGACTAAGTCAGAACTGAGGAAGCTTCTTGGATGAGAAGCGAAACCTCTTCAGAGAATAAAAAGAAAGTCCAGTTGCCTTTTGGGGGGGGGGGAAAAAGCATACATCAGCCTTGGGGTGTTTTGTTTTGTTTCTTGCTTGTTTGTCCCCCACACCCAAATTTTGCAATGAGAATAAAGCCCTTTGGATGGCTCCTTTCTGTGGAAAACAAGCTGAGGTGTTTGGTGACAATCCATCATGAGATTCACTCTCCGTATCGGTATTAAAATACCCTCTTCTCCAGGAGCAGGTCCTTAAAATGATTGGCAGGGTTTTTTTTCTTTTGTCAAATTCCAAAATCATCGGAGGAGTTGGGGGGGGGGCTTACAATCACGTTAGGAATTTCTAGTGTTGCCCTCAAGGAAAGGTTTTAACAGGCTTTTTGCAAGGTGGGGGTGCGGGGGGGGAGTGGGAAGAGAAAGAGAGAGAGAGACCGCAATTGTTTTGGACCTCTGAATTCCACTCTAATAAGATACTCCAGGTGGCTTGAGAGTAATCCTAAAATAGCTGCCTCTCTTAATTGCTTCTGTAAAATCAGGCTTGCCTGCTCTGGGGAAGGGGCCGACATGCTGGGATAGTTAACTGGAAGGTGCGAGTTGGGGTGGGGGGGGGTGCCAACAGCTTTGGAGATGCCTGGAGGACTTAATCTCCTCCCCTGTAGAAGAACAACACTTCCAAATCCTTATTTGGACTCGCCCGTCCTTTAAGAGCTGACTGCAGAGTATGTGCATGCCCTCACATGCCGGCTTAGGACAACAAGCGCACGAGTGAATTCTACCCAGTCTTGATCAGAGACGCAATAGAATAAAACGTGTTCTGTATTGGGGTGTCCCTTCAAAATCCCAGGAAGCCTACGACAAATAGCTTGCAACCAGCTTGTAAAAGTCTACAGGAGGGGTCCCCAACTCCGGTGGGGGATCGGCACCGGTCGGTCCGCAACACGCCAGAAACCGGGCCACGCAAACGAGTGAAGCACACGCGAGATACAGGCGGTGCGTGAAACCATGCCTCTTCCGGTCTGCAGAAATCCACTCTCCACGGAACCGGTCCCCGGTGCCAAAAAGATTGGGGGGCAATGGTCTACGGCAGGGCTGTCAAACTCGCGGCCCACGGGCCGGATGCGTCACGCGCTGGCCACGCCCACGCCCGGTTTAGCGAAGGGGAAAAAAAGTCCCGATACGTCACGTGACGCCGCGAGTTTGACACCCCTGGTCTATGGCATTATTGTCCAGCCTTGGCAACTTTCTTGTGGACTTCAACTCCCAGAATTCCCCAGCCAGCATGGATTCTGGGAGTTGAAGTCTACAAGTCTTAAAATTACCCAGGTTGGATACCCCTGGTCTACAGGACGAGTTGGGGACAAAAGACCACCAAGGAACAGGAGGCGGGGGGGGAGACAGAAAAGGAATTCCAGTACTTGTTTTGTTTTGTTTTGTTTTGTTTTGTTTAAGGGAAGAAAAAAGCAGCTAGAATAAATGTTAAAAAAAGATGTGCAGGAAAGAAATGTTTATCATTGACTGATGCTAAGGAAATATAAACTAATTCTTCTGCCAGCTCTGGAGAAGCGGAAATACTGTAATTCTACTGTATTGGAATTTCCCACCATCATTCAAATATTAGGGTGATTTGGTTTAAATTGGCAGTTTTTAATAAACTGCATTCCCATTTTAAGATCGCTTTTAAGAAGAGATTGGACAGCCATTTGTCCAGAATAGTATAGGTTCTCCTGCTTGAGCAAGGGGTTGGACTAGAAGACCTCCAAGGTCTCTTCCAAAACTCTGTTATTCTATTATTAACAAAACAACTCCCAATTGGTCACACTTAAAGTGGTTTGAAAATAAATGCAGTAGAGCTTTGAAACAATTATTCAGAGTTACTGACTAGACAATTCTCATTTTTGTCCCACAGTGCAAAGCCTATTCATTCATTTGCCGTGGCAGAGAAGGCATTGTAAAATTGATAGGTTTTTTTTTTTATACGGTACTTGGTTTCCTGTATATATACACAAAATGCTAAGCATGGTCACTTCCTTGAAGATAAAGGCAGAGCTGATTTTTCTCTTAGGAAGGCTGGTCACTGGAGAAATGTTTTTGCCCTGTTTTGAGATATCAACAGCAACAGTGTTTATTTCCTATCATAAACATTCGAAATTTGCTACTGTAATAAGTGCACTAGTTGCAAGCTATACACACACAATAAAAGATAAATATTTTCCTGTGTCTTGGGTGAATTTAAAAAAACAATCCCAGAAATGCACATGTTAATATTGTGTGGTTTTAATAGGAGAAATTAAATCACACTTTTGACTAAATGAGGGAAGAAAATGTTCCTTTTAATTCTGTCCCAGCTCCAATTGATGCAGCTTATTCCATTGTTCTGTACCTTGTTAGTTAACTTGGAACGATCAGGTGGCTTGTGGGACCGGATCTATTCTGGTAGTCCTCCACTTATGACCACAGATTTCCGTTGCTAAGCGAGACAGTTGTTAAGTGAGTTTTGCCCCATTTTACGACCTTTCTTGCCACAGTTGTTAAGTGAATCCCTACAGTTGTTAAGTTGGTAACACGGATGTTAAGTGAATCTGGCTTCCCCATTGACTTTGCTCGTTAGAAGGTCGCAAAAGGGGATCACGTGACCCCGGGACACTGCAACCGTCGTAAATACGAGTCAGTTGCCAAGCGTCTGATTTTTGATCACATGACTATGGGGATGCTGCAATGGTCCTAAGTCACTTTTCAGTGCCGTTATAACTTCAAACGGTCCCTAAACCAACTATTGTAAGTCAAGGACTAATTGTGCTTCTATCTATTGGGATGTAAACTTACATTTTGGGATGCCGGTTGGCCGGTATTGTGAGTGGCCAATTCGGTTGCGTGGAGAAGCTTTGGCGGTCCTGCTTGTCCAGACAATATTTGTATCTGTAGCTCTTTCTGAAGTTGGCTCAAGAGAGGCAACAGCTGTAACAAACAGCTGACATCACAGAAGCAAGTCATAATCCTCCATTAAATATATTTGGGCTGATGGGCCTCACTGGATAATTGACTTTTCAGCCGGAATTGCTGGCTCAAATAAAACCAGCAGGCTTGAAAAGGCAACCTGTGCCATTCAAAAGATTGGGGTGTGTGTGTGTCATTCTGCCCGTCCCTGAGCTATTAATCTGGTTAATTCCGTGTGTGTGTGTGTCGGTGCCAGATGACACTAAACTGTAGGCATTAAAGTGGCTCTAATTAAAAAAAAAACTGTTTTTGTTTGGAGATCCCTCCCTGAATTCAGCGGCTTTTCATCCGATTTTTAAAATCCTGTGTGCTTACCACCAGATGGTGGGTCACACACACATCCCCTGGCATTTGACCTTATTGGTTTCGCTTTTTGACTGTTGCCCGGGTATTTTTGCATTGCAATGTTTGCACTAGGGATGGCTGTAGGAGCGCCCTCCTTCCATTCCCACAATCATTAGAAAGTCAGGAGTACTCTTCTGTAGCCTGCTGGTGTGATTGCTGCTAGGGTTGTGATAGAAATCCCTGGGAGAATGGAGCCTCTTTAACTGGTAGTTCTCAACCTGTGGTCCGTGGACCCCGGGGGGGACATGATGTCATCACTGGGGGCCATCAAGGCTTGAAAAAATGTTATGATTTAAATCTTAAGTCTTGAGGGTCTGTGGCCCTGGTCCGTGGCCACAAAAAGTATTTTAAAGGGGGCCCATGCTGAAGAAAAGATTGAGAGCTATTGTCTTAAACCAGAGGTAGGGAAAACATGGCCTCTTTATGACTTGTGGACTTCAACTCCCAGAATTCCTAAGCCAGCATGGCTGGCTCAGGAATTCTAGGAGTTGAAGTCCACAAGTCATAAAAGGACCATCGTTCTCCACAGAAGG
>QLTV01001688.1:804834-825143 GCA_003457575.1 Thermophis baileyi | reverse complement strand
GAAAGGAGGGAGGGAAGGCTGTGTCAACCTTGAGCCAGTCAGGATCGAACTCCTGGCTGTGGGCAGAGTTAGCCTGCATTCTAACATTCTAACCACTGGGAAGGAAGGAAGGAAGGAAGGAAGGAAGGAAGGAAGGAAGGAAGGAAGGAAGGAGAAAGAAAGAAAGAAAGAAAGAAAGAAAGAAAGAAAGAAAGAAAGAAAGAAAGAACCAATAGCACTTAGACTTATATACCGCATTACAGTGCTTTACAGCCCTCTCTAAGCTGTTTTACAGAGTCAGCCTCTTGCCCCCAACAATCTGGGTCCTCATTTTACCCACCTCGGAAGGATGGAAGGCTGAGTCAACCTTGAGCCTGGTGTGATTTGAACTGCCAAATTGCAGGCAGCCGGCAGTCAGCAGAAGTAGCCTGCAGAACTGCACTCTAACCACTGCGCCACCGTGGCTCATAGGTGAAATACATGGATTCACCCATCTTGGCAGTGTCTCTCAAACTTGGCAACTTTAAGACGGGTGGACTTCAACTCCCAGAATTCCCCAGCCAGCGTGGGGAGAAACACTGCATCTTGTTAAGCCTAAGGTTGCCATGCAGGACCAGAAGGCCTTCACAGAATCCCTGGGTGACACCAGAGTCCCTTCGGAATAGGTGGAGCCACAAAGCATGGGAGTTTTAAAGCAAAAAAAATCTTGGGTGCTTTCTTTTTGTTGAAGGTCTCTGTTTTAACAACCCTCTCCTACAAATTAGGCTTCGGCCCTCAACCTGTCATGCCAAAAATTGGCCTACGTCTTTGGCCGAGTGAAGTTGCTCCCTTCCATGCTAAGCAACCCCATTGTTTGTCTGTGGCACATAACAGGGGGAGGAAACCCAGCAGTTGGGTTTGCGGATCATGGCTTCCCTCTTAGGCCAGTACTCATTCAACAGTGGTTTATTATCAGGTGTGAAGAATCGGGAGCACAAGTTAAGTTTCAGCCAAGCTAATGTATTGCTCATGCCTGTACGCAAAAATCTATAGTCAATTAACGGTTCGGACTAAATTGGCACTAGATAACATTTAAGAGGGATTGAACTTAGACCGTTTGTGACAACGTAAGGATGCCAGGCTGCTTCTTCTCTTGACTCCTCCCCCAGGCTCTGCCTCTTCTTGTCCTGCATTTAGCAAGATGCGTTGCCACTACATCTCGTTCTCTTGCACCTCCTGACCCAGCTGAGCCTTTTCTGTTTCTCTCCCAGGTATATGAAGTACCTCTATGCCTACGAATGTGAGAAGAAGTCCTTAAGCTCACCTGCTGAGCTGCAGGCCGCCATCGACGGCAACAGGAGGGAAGGCCGGCGGCCTAGTTACAGCTCCCCCTTATTCAGCTTCTCCCCTGCGACCCCGGGACCGCCTTCGCTCCTCTGTCCCCCCAAGATCCGCTTCCCCCTTGTTAGCCTCACCCCCAGCAGCACAACTAGCAACCCACACCTGTCTTCAGCAGGCCCTCTCAGGAAAGGTCAGCCAGAGCCGCCTTATTATTGTTGTTGTTGTTGTTGTTATTAATTCATTGAACATGAAACTCAGTCAACTGAACATTCAAAAATGCATCACAAATACCATTGACTGGTGCTAATGGTTGATACGGGTTGCTGCCAGCATCCTAGGTATCAACCAAGTACCTTCTTAAGATGTACGATGTTCCGAGTAGCGCAGTCTTTTGCAGTTCCACTGGTGTTATTGCAGGAAGCTGCAATTTCTTGATGTATTTTATAAAATTCTTGGACATGGTACCAAGTGCCCCGATGACAATGGATATCACATGTTTCATCCATAGTCGTGTAATTTTGATGGCCAGGTCGCGATATTTCATAATTTTTTTCCTATTATTATTATTATTATTATTATTATCATCATCATTATCATTATTGTCGTTTTGTTGCTGTTGTTATTATTATCTCTTTTATTCATTAAAGATGAAACTCAGTCAACTGAACATTTAAAAATGTATCACAAATATCATTGTCTGGCGCTGATGGTTGATACGGGTTGCTGCCAGCATCCTAGGTATCAACCAAGTATCTTCTTAAAATGTATGATGATGATCTTAAAATGTTTGATTCTTCTTATTGTTGTTGTTATTATTATTACTATTATTATTTTCTTAAAGACTGTTAAGCACCTAACCAGTCTTGGCTGATTTTTTTTAAAAAGAAAGCCAAGCAGGGCTGTGTCGCTGCATCCGATTGGGGTTAATCCAGGATTTTAGGGCAGGTGGGAGGATGCTAAACTGAGAAGTCATAAAGCTTTTAAGAAACTGCAGTGGGAAATACAGTAGATTTTGGATGCCTGGCAAGAAATCTCTAGTTGTTCTGTGTACCGTGTTTCCCCGAAAATAAGACCCTGCCTTATATTTTTTTGAACCCTGAAATAAGCGCTTGGCCTTATTGCCATGCACTCAAAAGCCCGATTGGGCTTATTATCAGGGGATGTCTTATTTTGGGGGAAACAGGGTAGTTATTAGGAGTCTACCCTTGTTGGGCACCCCCTGCATCCAAGGCGTCCAATCATGGCAACTTTAAGACTTGTGGACTTCCAACTCCCAGAATTCCATTCTGGCTGGGGAATTCTGGGAGTTGAAGTCCACAAATGGGCAGAATGCCATTTTAGAGACTTCATGTTGGCCATCCCTGTCCTAAGTCCTCAGCTGTCTCCATGGCTGATTTTGCTGTCCATGTCAGGCCCATCTTTATAATCTAGGATAAAGCATGGCCTGTTGGTTTCATGGTTACTTGTTTATTGAGGGAACCGAGCTGCTTCTCCCCAGAAGGATACCTTCTGGAGGGTCCTGAGAACTTCTCTCCCTGCTGAAGGTGATGGCTTGACTTTGACCACCTCCGCGCCAAATCGTCTCGCCATGCCTGTGAGCTTGGCCAACCAGCAGGCCACGGTAGCCGTGGCGGCAGCCACCAGAACGGCCACCTTGGAACAGTTGAAGGAACGGCTGGAATCTGGAGAACCGGCAGAGAAGGTGGCACGGATGACAGAGGAAGAACAGCGCTTCGTCCAGCAGGCCTTTCAGAGGAACCTCTTCAGCATGGCCAGACAGCTTCCCATGAAGATTAAGATCAACGGCCGAGGTGAGCCCACTGCGGTCTCTGATCCCCTTGCTTGCTCCAATCCAGTGTCGGCCCCCATGGAGTCTCTGCTCCATTTTATCATGGTTTTTTTCCCCCACCAAAAAACCAAAACAGCCATAGTTTTCCATGGGAAGGATTCTTATTATTAATTTCAAGGTTTTGTTTTAAATCCATACAATCCCTTAGGACAGAGGAAGCGTGGAGACAGAGTCAGTCTCTCTTGGCTTCATCCAAAGGGTTTGAGCCATGGGGTCTTCCATTCCAATCTTAAGGAACACCTGAGTCCTTCAGATTTTTCCCCGCTCTCCCACGTCCCCAATAACAAGATGTAGGGTTACCGACTTTCACTGGGTGGGGAAAGCGAGTCTTCCTTTGGGATTGACTGCATAATGAGCCACGGTAGCGCAGTGGTTAGAGTGCAGTACTGCAGGCTACTTGTGCTGACTGCCGGCTGTCTGCAATTTGGCAGATCGAATCTCACCAGGCTCAAGGTTGACTCAGACTTCCATCCTTCCTTCTGAGGTTGGTAAAATGAGGACCCAGATTGTTGGGGGCCAAGAGGCTGACTCTGTAAACCGCTTAGAGAGGGCTGTAAAGCACTATGAAGTGGTATATAAGTCTAAGTGCTATTGCTATCTCTAGCCCTGGTTGGGTTATTGCATTATGCACCGCCATCAAATTGATTGTTTGTGGCTTAGCAGGTCCTATCGGTAAATCTGATTCATAGCTTGGCCTGCTTTGCAAGCCAAAGAGCGGTGGGTCATTCAACCAACCACACTTAAGTGCCCCGTGGCTTAAAGCAATGTGGGAACCAGATCGTGGATTTTTTGGCAAACTTCCCTCTTGGAAGCTGCTCCAGGTAGCAGCTCGGTGGTGTCTGGTGGGTGCTGGGATCAGGGTGATCCTCTGTAAAAATCCCATTCCAGATGTTCCTGTCTATCTGGTAGTTTTAGTTACTCCATATAGCAATAGCACTTAGACTTATATACCGCTTCACAGTGCTTCACAGCCCTCTCTAAGCAGTTTACAATATTACCCTATTGCCACCAACAATCTGGGTCCTTTTACCGACCTCGGAAGGTTGGAAAGCTGAGTCAATCTTGAGCCGGTCAGGATCGAACTCCAGACTGGGCAGAGTTTGCCTGCAATGCTGCATTCTAACAGGAAGGAAGGAAGGAAGGAAGGAAGGAAGGAAGGAAGGAAGGAAGGAAGGAAGGAAGGAAGTAAGGAATGAATAGCACTTAGACTTATATACTGCTTCACGGGGCTTTACAACCCTCTCTCTCTAAGCAGTTTTACAGAGTCAGCCTATTGCCCCCAACAATCTGGGTCCTCATTTTATCCACCTCGGAAGGATGGGTCAACCTTGAGCCGGTCAGGATCGAACTCCTGGAAGTGAGCAGTGAGTTTGAGAAGGCAGGGAAGAGACCAAGGGTGAACTTTTTTTTAAGAGTAGATAAGCTGTTCTATAAGTTACAAGCGTCAATCAGCCCTCCTTAGTTTTTCTGCTTTTCTTTTTCTCTCCCTTTCTTTCTTTCTTTCTCTCTCTCTCTCTCTCTCTCTCTCCCTCTTCAGAAGATAAGGCAGATCCAGCAGCAGCAGCAGCTTTAAACTGGACCCCTTCTGGCTTTGGCAGCATCAATATGTCAGTGGAAATCAACGGCACAATCTATGCTGGTGAGAGCATTTGGAAGTAAGCCCAGGGGTTGAAATTGGAGGTGTGGGTTCAGAGAAACATCCCCAAACCACCTCTTTGGGGTTGATGGAGTTGCCATCTCTCTCACCCTTCTTCCCAGCACATGGGGACCGAAGGTACTGCAAAGGGGAGCTTCCAGACCAGGGATCCCCTCTGGGCATAGAGGCACAGAAGGGGTTTCCTTCTGGAAGATGCAGTTTCTCCTTCCCACCACTCAGGTCTTGTTGGGAGCATTGACAAGAGTTTTGATGGTCCATCTACTGCTGTGTTTTTCTCAACCTTGGCAACTTGAAGACGTGTGGACGTCAACTCCCAGAATTCCCCGGCCAGCCAGTTGAAGTCCACACACCTTAAAGTTGCCAGGATGGAGAAACATTGACCTACTAGCTCCACTAGTGACTGGTCCATCTGGCTTCACCCAGTGAGGTGTTTCTGGCAGGCATAGGGTTCTCCACCTTTGCCTGGTGTCCCACCTGGCAAAGGATCTTTCCACCAGTCTGATCCTGAATCTTTTTGACCAGGATCTGGGTTGAGGTTTTGGACAATCCATAGCACACCTTCTCCCACTGAGTTTACAAACACCATCAGTGACTCCGGAACCGTGATGGCGAACCTATGGCACGCGTGCCACAGGTGGCACGCGGAGCCATATCTGAGGGCACGCATGTGCGCGCTGGCCAGCTGATTTTCGGCCTTCCAGAGGGCAGGGGGGAGGCCGTTTTCGCCCTCCCCAGGCTTCAGGAAAGCCTCAGGAGCCTGTGGATCAGGGGTGTGTTCCTCCCGGTTCGGACCAGATCGCCTGAACCAGTGGCAACCCGCTGGTGATGTCACTGAAGTGGATCGGCCGGTGCCGGTCTGTGGGCACCGCCATCTTTTTTTGTGAATTTTTTGCGAATTCTTTTACTGTTTGGAAGGTTTTTTCTCTTCTGCTGCTTGAAAAAGGGCCCTCCCCCCCCCGGGTTTATACTGACCTTTATTCCTTCGCCTGAAGCTGATCAGCTCCTCAGCTGTGTTTTGGGCTGATTGCAGCTACTGAGCATGTACGGAAGCAAAATTGCGCGAGGGAACATCGCAATGCGAACCGGTGGGGAAGGTAAGTGGAGCCCACCCCTGGAAAGTACCGTATGTTTCAGAAAACTTGTTTAAGATTTCTGAATGTGGATTGGTAGTTAACAATTTATCTGCTACTGTGACCTTTATTCCTTCGCCCGAAGCACAGCTGATCAGCTCCTCAGCTGTGTTTCGGGCTGATTGCAGCTACTGAGCATGTGCGGAAGCAAAATTGCGTGAGGGAACGCGCGTGCGTGAGCGGAGCTAGCGCGCGTGCGCAAAACATCGCGATGCGAACCGGTGGGGAAGGTAAGTGGAACCCACCCCTGCTGTGGATGGTGAAAAACGGACCCAACAGGCCTACTGGAAGTCCGGAGGCTTCAGTGAGGCCTGTGCGCATGCACGGGGGGCAGCGCGGGGGGGCGGTTGTGCGCGCATGCACGGGGGGAGGGCATTGCATTATGGGTGTGGCCACACGCGCACGCGCCCTTTTGGCACTTGAGCAAAAAAAGGTTCGCCATAACTGCTCCAGAAGAACCTGGATGAGGAACACCTGGAGAATGGGCAGGTCCTCCTTCGGTTAGTGACGGGTCTTTGACGGAGGTCCAGGAGAAACTAGGGCCAAGTGGGGAGAAGGTGCCTAGCCTGCTGCCCTTCCCATCTGCAGAGATGCAAAACTCCCATCCTGGGATGGAAAGGAATTTGGTCCAATCTCCGTATTTTGTGCCTATGCAGATTCTCAACCCTCCAATCCTCAATCATGGTTGTCCCAAAGATGCTCTTCAAAAAGGCAACTGGACTTGTTTGTTTGTTTGTTTTCTCCTTGTAAACGTTTCGCTTCTCATCCAAGAAGCTTCTTCAGTTGTCAAGACAGAGAAGGAAAAACCCTGCAGTAGATGGACCATCAAAGCTCTTTTCAATGCTCCAAACAAGATCTGGGCGGTAAGAAAGAAGCTCTGAAGAAGCTTTTTGGATGAGAAGTCTGGAGAGATTCTCAGTCCTCCAGGCCATGGTTGTCCCAAAGGTGCTTTTTTTCAAGAAGAAACTGGACTTTCTTGTTTTTACTTTGAAGACGTTTCACTTCTCATCCAAGAAGCTTCTTCAGCTCTGACTGGATGGTGGAGAACGGAAGGATTTATATTCCTTGCAGACAGCTGGCCATTTGCATCCTTTTAGAGGGTCGTTGAGGCCACTTGGAGGTTTGTCTGTCCCCTCAGGGTCACCTGAGTGGTGCTTAATGGTTCCTGTAGTCTGCCCTTTTATTTTCCTCTGGAAATCCATTCCTACTCCCACACCATTCCAAGGGTGTCCATCCCAAATTGTTTAGCTAAAAGTCTGTGAACTAAAAGTCACATCTTGGATGAGAAGTGAAACATTTTCAAGGGGGGGGGGGGAAAACCCAAGAAAGTCCAGTTGCCTTTTGGGAAAGTACATTTGTGATTCCTACTTTGTGAGTCTTCCAAAGGAGAAACTTTGGTCACTCACTGAGCTGCTTCAAGCGGTCAACTAACTCTCCTCCTCTCTTCCCACCCGACAGGCGTCCTCTTTGCTCAAAAGCCCGTCGTCCATCTCCTTGCCGGCTCCAACGCCCAGAGCACCAGCGGCGGGGCAAGCAGCAGCTCTCCCAGCCCCACCTCCTCCAGAGGCACCCCCAGCGCCGAGCCCTCCACCAGCTGGTCTCTTTGAGGGTCCCGGCGGGCTCGCTCTCCAGCCTCAAGTGGCTCCTCTGTCCCCAGGAGAAGTCTCCCCCCCCTCCCGGCCGACCTGGCCCCCAAGGAGCCCCTCCTGCCCCCAGGCCAGCCGCGGAGAGGAGCCGCCACTGTCTCTGTGCTGGCGAGTTTCCCATCTGGATGGACCTCGCTGGCTTTTTAAGCCTTTGTTTTCAGGTCTTGCTGTGTCCTCAGTGAAGATAGGGATGGGTGGGGAGGGGAGGGGAGGAGAGGGGAAGGGGACACGAGGCGTGTTTCAATCAGGGATTCTCTGGAGAGGCTAAGCATTTTTGTAGATGACTGACCATTGCCAGGGTTAGGGCGGCAAAAGGCCCTGACAAAAATACCTGGAAGCCTAAAGGGGGCGCTTTCTTTTTCTTTCTTTCTCTCTCTTTCTCTCTCCTCCCTTTTCTCCCTTTCCAAATACGACTGCCGTGTATTGACAATCCTCCCCCACACCCCACACTCCAAGGCAGGAGAAAAATGTCTCAATCCCCTCTTATTATCCTTGCTTGGCATCCTTACCGCGGCGCTCTCCCCTTTATCCTTCCATCTCTCAGACTCCCTGCCATTCCCTGAGTTTGTTTGAAGAATTATTTCAGCACAAGAAGTTCCTCGGACGGGACCTTCATTTGCAGCAGTTAAATCGTAGCTAGCTTCTTCTTTTTAAGAAACCGAGATGCAGCAGAGAAAGTGATTTCCTAGGCGGCCTGTTTCTGGAACCGCCTCCAGTCTTACCTGCAGTAGAAGGTCTCGCATACCTGCCAGAGGCTCTTCTGAAGATGCCGTGTTTCTTTGCTTCGTCCTTCCTGTTTTCGGACCTGAGCGGAGGAATAAATGGGAAGGAAAATCCCGCCGATCGAAAAATAGCAGCAAAGGCAGAAATAGAGTCTGGGTCAACACTGGGCTTTGCTTTGAGCGAAAGAGGTGGGTGCATAGATAGCATCAGTCTTGATGACTTCCTTCGCAGAATCCCATGTAGGACCCCGTCCGTTTGCTCAAAATGAAAAGGAAACGGGCTGTTTTCTGAGCCTTTCTGGTGATGAATCCCAGCTCTGCAGCCTGTGACGTTTTCCTGAAATCAGGATGTGCTGAAAACTAGTGTCTGCTTTTGTTTCCCCCCCCTCCCGCCAATGAAATCATTTCCCCTCAAATTCAACTTCCCTCAAATCCAACTAAGATCATCTTGGTTTCTCGGTTGGTTGTTTTTAAATATAGCCGCTTTCCGCTCAGATGAGCAGCATCTCACCTTAAGGGAAAACGTCCCATCCTGGTCAAACTCAGTCATCCTACAGAACTGCGACAGCTTCTTCCGAGCAGATGAAATACCTCAAAAAAAAAAATGTACTTATTGCTGTGTTGTTGGGTGGGTTGGGGTTTTGGTTTTTTTTTTCCCCCTGTTTGTTTTGTTTTTCCACCTCTTCTGGAAGGATTTGCGTATGTTAAAAGCTTCTTTTTATATGTCTTGTCGACTGCTTTTTAGTTTGAATTTTATATATTGTAGCACCAAAGAGACACCAAACGAGAGAGGGAGGGAGAGAGAGCGAGCAAAAGAGGAACAAAACTTTCCCCCTGGCTTGAAGGAATGGGGGTTTTGATATTTTCAGTAGGCTTGGCACAAACCGCCTCTGGCGTGGGAGAGAAATCAGCATTGGTGGCAGGTTAATTCCTTTTCCCCCCCCTCCTTAACCCAGAAAAGGGCTTTACTCCCTTCTTCTACAGCGGTGTTTCTCAACCTTGGCAACTTTAAGAAGAGTGGACTTCAACTCCCAGAATTCCCCAGCTGAACTCCACTCCTCTTACAATTGCTGAGTTGAGAAACATGACTCTACAGCATTGTGCTTTCTAAATGTGCAGGAATTCCAGAATTCCTAACAGACGCCAGTTATAATTCTTGTGTATCTGAAGAGCACTCAAATGGAATCTGATCTGCCAAAGCTTGCTGAGAACACCCCAACACGGCCAGTAACGAGGGGCTGGATCCCTCCATTTCTATTTTAAACAGGTCTTTTAAGGATCTTCTTCCTCTTCCTCTCTGGCCAAAAGGAGGCTGCATTCCATCCGAGTGGACAAACGTTTTAGCCACGCAGCTCCTTGAAGAATGAGATGTTCCTGAACAGATTCTCCGGTTGCTACGTAGCAGAGAACATGATACCTTTGGACAGATCTACCCAATGTGGGTCAGATATCTTGCAAAATACCCATATCTTGGTCTCCCCTCCCTCCCTCCCTTTCCCAGTCCTGCCTTATTATTGGCCAGTTGTGAGCAGTCCACCCATGTTTTCATCAACCGAGAGAGAAAAATTCTTGAAGCGAATCCATAGATAAGTGTGAATTGGTCTTTGGCCTTTGTATCAAGTGGTGGACACGCCAAAGGACTCACGTCCCTTCAGCGCCCCCCTGACAGGCAAGAGGCCCAGATTGCAAGGAGGACAGACCATATTATCTCCCGCCCTGTCAACCAGAGCACCGAATGGCCATTCTCAGTCCTGGTGGCCAAGATAAGCTATGCTGGCGAGTCTTATCTGCAACCAGAGTAAAGGGGCACCTCCTTCGCCGTGCTTGGCCCTTCGTCCAGAAAGCAGCCATCTTTCTCACTGAAAACATGCGACTCCGAAATACGTTCCAATCTGCCTGGTCCATGTCTAGAGGTCCCTTCCTGCTTCCATTCCAAGGGAAGGCAGGCAGCCCAAAGATTGTGCTCCGTGGGGCCATTTCTTCTACCCATCTTTCTCCGGCTAAAGGCTGCATAGATAGCAAAGCCTCATGGTTAATGGAGTCTTCTCATTAAGGCAGGCAGGCAGAGAGGCTAAAAAAAGAACTAGCGGTCCGGGATCTGCCAACCTTTCCTGGCGATTCGTGGCTTTTTAGCAGATTTTTTTTTTCCCCCATTAGGATTTTTGGATGAATCCTCTGCATTGTTTAAAGCAGGGGTCTCCAACCTTGGCAACTTTAAGCCTGGCGGACTTCAACTCCCAGAATTCCCCAGCTGGCTGGGGAATTCTGGGAGTTGAAGTCCGCCAGGCTTAAAGTTGCCAAGGTTGGAGGCCCCTGGTTTAAAGTGTCTCTGTGAGTGCGTGCATGCGTGCATGTGTCCATCTAAGATTGTCCCATCTGTTACGTTGCTTAGAAAACCATCTTAGCCCTCTCCCAGCTTGCAAAACCGAACCCTTGGCGGTTGTTTGAAGGAATCCTGGCCATCTCTGCCTGGAGGAGACCTCTTCAAAGCACATCCCATAATTGTGATGGTTTTTGCGGGCTGGCAAGAGCAGAGAGAGAGGGACAAGGGAATACTTTTGCCAAACACCTGTGGCTTTTTAAACTCTTATTTATTTTTAAGCACGCTTACCCCCTCCAGCAATTTTACCCCACCTGGAGCCTTCTTGAATATCAAAACTTGGCCTGGAGGTAAAACCCATTTGGGGGGGGGGGGGGGGGGGGGGGAGGTAAAAATCGATGGAAGTTTGCAATCCCATGTGATTATTATTTTTTTTTCCCCTTTGTCTCGGGGAAAATTAACCTCCCACCACGGCTGTCGTCTCTTCAGTACATCTCAGGTCCGTGTTTAAAAAATCATTGTGCCTGCCCCAGCCATGCCCAAGTTTGCATGCCTTGCAGAGAAAGCTGTTTGAGTCACTGGAGTGGCTTTCCCAGGGCGGGGGCGGGGGGGCAGCCTTCATTCCTTTTAGCAACTGAATCCAGGCAGGGGAGTAAAAGAGTTTGTTCTTCTCCAGGGTTTTGGGGGGGGGGGGGGGGGTGGGCTAGGTGTGGGGGGGGTNCTAGATTTCGGGAGGGTTTGTAACGATATATATATAAATATATAAATATAAATATATACCTCATTCAGATAAGCTGCGGCATCACACGTTGGCTCTGTTAATTGAGGGGGGGGCTCTGTTATTTTTGCTCTGCCTGCCGCTTTTTCTTTTTTACTGTGAAGACGGGAGCCCCTTGGTTTCAGAGCTGCCCACCGTGGTGGTGGTGGCGGCGTTCCTCTCTTCTGTGGGATTTTGGGGAGGGGTCTGTAAGCCAGCAGCAGAGTACGCCTCAATTGAGGAGAGGGGTGGGATTGTTGGCAGCAATCACTCTTACCTTCCCTAACTCGGGATATTAAAAGATTGTATGGCACTCAGGACTTTTCAGTACGACGGGAAGGGCAGTTTTTCCAAGGACAGATCTGTATTTTCAGAGGGTGGCTTCCTTCCCACCCCCTCGCCATCCAAAGGCCTCATGGCAACTTGGGCGGGCGAATTGGGCATTGAGGGGAGGTCCGGCCCTAAAATACCTAAATCATCACCTTGAACCTGGGCTGCTCCACACCTGCTTTCTGGCCGAGGATCTTAATTCGGTCCAGCCAACTCCTCAACCTTTCGGGCAATCCAGAAGATCTCTGATCTTGGAATGCCAGCCGAGGGAGCAGGGCTGCCCACAGGGGCTTCCATCAGATGTTTCAAGGGTCTTTCCCCCCCCCCCCCGTCCCTCCCCACTTTTGCCCTTAGTCCAGCAAACGGGCCCCAGCGCTTTTTGGTAGCCCCAGAAGTCGGATGGATGTGACCCATCAGAATGGAAGGAGTAGGGAGGTGTCCCACCCCACCCCACCTCACCCCACCCCAGAAGGATCTGGACACAAAACCCTACACAGCCCTTTCTGGCTGCTGCTGTTCTTTTCCTTTCCTTCCCAAGAGGTTAGAAAGAGAAAGGAAGGTAGTAAAATCTAACATCAGGTCACTACAGCAGCCTTGGAACTAGTTCGTTCTTAACTATTTAAAGAAAGAAAGCAAAAGTGATAGCCTAGATGGTGAATAACTAAAATACCTCAGATGTTTTTCCTTCCAGCAAGTGTCTGTATATGTTGTCGTTGGGTTTTTTGTTTTTTTTTCTATCTTAACAAGTTACCTGAATGTTTATATTCCAATAAACTTCTACCTCTTCAGATCGTGGCTGTCGTCATCGTCCTTGATTTTTTTTTGAGTACGTATTAAGTACTCAAATCCACTGAAAAAGGTGGCAGGTATTTTGGATGCATCGAAATCTTATTATTGTAAGATTTATATGATTAAAGATTAAATATATATGATTAAATATAAAGATTAATATCTTTACTATCAAATATTTCATAAAATGGCTCTTTTATTTTTTCTTTAAATGATGTTGCAGTGTCAAAAAAAAATATTGCTGGTTTCACTAAAGCCAACACAGGCTTCTGCACCCCAATAGAAACCAGCGGAAGCGGTTCTGTGAACTGCAAAATAGCATTGAATAGTTGATCCGAATTAGCGAAGCCGGATTCAAACAGATCTGTACTAAGGGCAATGAGCATTCTGCTCACCTTTGGCCGCCAGATTTGGGCAATGCAGTGTTAACGGTCTCTTTGGCACTCTTTTAGTCATTTAAAAAAAAATCCTTTTGAAGCATTTTAATCTTATTGTTTAGCTTGCTTGTGTTAATCTTGTTTGTGAACTTTGCACAATAGGCCTGACTTAATTGGGGGCTAATTTGTGGTTCTGAGTATGCTATGTGAAGCCAGCAAGTGGGATTAATTAATGGGCAACGAAGATAAATGAGTAACCAGTTAATCCTGGTGCCATCCTCCTGTCCTTTTGAAGTGAGCAAATGCCTCTTTGCACTTTGGCAAAACAACAGTTCCGAGGGAAATTTAGATTCTGGTCTAATCTGACACTCAATCCATGGTTACTTTCGATTGATACAAACTGGGTCATTGGCGCTCTGCATCGTTGGCTAGATCCTGGCCCAGCTCAAAGGTTTCTGGAGGCCCTTTGTAAAACTGAGTTTTCAGGAAGCCATTCAGAGTGACTGACTCACTAGAAGGGCTACAGAATTCTCTTCCTTTTTCAAATTTCGATGGTGAACCTACCAGGAAATCTCCCTCCAGCTGAACAGCAAACAGCTTTGTTGGAATCGATGGGGAGGGAGGGGATGTTGGGTATTGAGTTCCACCCAGGGACATAAACAGCAGCTGGCTGTGTATCTCGAGCATCTTGGCAGATGAGAAGAAGCTCTGGAGATATGACGAGCACAAGGACCAATCTTCTCCAAACCCAAGAGAATTTCAAGAGGAGAGAAAATCCAAGGCTGCAAGAGCCAGACTCTAATCGGAGACCCCAGCTGAGCTCTGAAAAGTAAGCCAACTTCCTGCCCTCCTTGTGTTTATGATGGTTTCTTATTGTCACATCCCTTTCTGCCAAAGAGAGAATAGATCTCTCCCCAACAGTAGTAGCTTCAAGCAATCTTGTTGTCAGGGTTCCAAATAGCATCTAAATTCAAATCGGAGTCCGAGGCAACGCATTCCTCTAAATTCCAATTTATTAATAGAGCCATGTTGGCATGGCTGTGAGAAACCCGGATCTGAAGTCCCCGGGGTTTCTCCAGCCAGTTGAAAGTTCAAGCCCTCGTCCCCACACCCCCAAGTCCATCACATGAACCAATCTTCATCTGGCACTTGGCAGCAACTCCCATCTCCTTCCGTGCAGGTGCAGGACAAAGGATGACCTTGGCAATCTGAAAGGAATTTGTTATGGCTACGTGCAGACATCCCTCATGCAACAGCCCCTCCCAAATTCCCATAGCAAAGCCTACATTCTAAAGCATAAAGTGTGGCAGGCCAAAGTCTCTAATAAAATATGGCTTCGGCCTGACACTTGTGATTAGAAGAAGCCCTGAAATGGGAATATGATATGCTTATCATCAACTTGGAAATCTTCCATAACTAGGCAAAGATTAAATCCAATTAGTTTTTTTATACCATAATATACAGCCGGTTCGGAAGAACCGGTAGTAGCGGGGTGCAGGTGGGCCCACCCACCTGCCCCGGCGCTATGCCGTCCTACTAAGCCACGTTTTCAAGCCGTGCGCATCAGCGGTGGGTTGTTCCTGGTTCGGCCCGGTTCTTAGAACCGGTAGTGGCGGCAGGAGGCTCCGCCCACTCGCCCGGGAAGCTTCTGCGCATGCGCGAACTGGTAACAAACTAATTTAGAACCCGCTACTGGCGTGCATGCGTACAAGCCATGCGTGCGAGCAAAGCGCATGCACGGAAGGCCGCACGCGCACGCTCACATTTTCGGTGCTGGGCGAACCGGTAGGGAAATTATGTGAATCCCACCTCTGAAAATATATTTTAGAAAGAGAAGAAGCCCCATTAGAAGCAGGAGAAAAAATCTCAGTGCAAACACAGAGCTTTCCTTCTCAAAGTCGGATCCCCTGCCTGATGTTTCTTCTGTTCCAGGAACCAACCCTGGTTGTTAGAGGTCTCTTCTGTTGTCTGGCGATTCGGCCCTCTCTCGGAAAGGGGACCATGGTCTCGGGGGCCCAAAAGGCTTGGGGGACAAAAACCCTGGGCTGCGGGGGCTGAGTAAAGCTCCTTCATCCTCCACATGCTTTAGGGGGCCTTTGGGAGAAGCCACGGGGGCTAATAAAAGCTTGTCAGATGCTGAAGATGTATCGGAGAGGGTCCCGTGTGGTTGAGGAGATGCGTCAGAAGGGAGAAGCGAGGGGCCCCTTTGCACCATCCTGATGTTCGAAGAGGGGTCACTTTGCTCCTCCTCAGTGCAGGCTTGAAACTCTTCCTGTATCTCTTCGTGATGGGAAGAGGATGGAGCTTCATCCTTCCGTGAGGAAACCTCCAGAATCTCATGGCAATGAGCCCTTCGCACAATATCTCGGGGCCTGGTGGAAAGTCTTGGAACCTGCAGCTCCTTGCGACTCTTCTCCGCCGTTCGCTTTGAAAGCTGGCGGATCTGCTGAATCTGTTCCTGGAATCTCAGTTTTGCTGTTGGGAGGAAAGCCAAGCTTCGTTTTAACGGCCATCCATTCACTACAGGTAGTCCTCGGCTTACAACAGTTCATTTAGTGACCGTTCAAATGTCTATGGAGATTCTCAGACATCCAGGTCATGGTTGTCCCAAAGGTGCTTTTTTCAAGAGGCAGCTGGACTTTCTGGTGTTTCTTTGAAGACGTTTTGCTTCAAAGCGAAACATCTTCAAAGAAGAAAGAAAAAGAAAGAGGGAGGGAAGGAAGGAAGGAGAAAGAAAGGAAGAAAGAAAAATATAATTAGAAAAAAAATAAAAAAAAAAAAAAAAAAAAAAAAAAAGAAAGAAAGAAAGAAAAGAAAGAAAAGAAAGGAAGGAAGGAAGGAAGGAAGGAAGGAAGGAAGGAAGGAAGAAAAAGAAAGAAAGAGAAAGAGAAAGAAAACCAGAAAGTCCAGTTGCCTCTTGAAACTTTTGAAACTTTGAGACTTCAAAGTTACAATGGCACTGAAAAAAGTGACTTATCACCGTTTTTCACACTTACAATTGTTGCAGCATCCCCAGAGTCAGGTGATCAAAATTCGGATGCTTGACAACTGACTCCTATTTATGACGGTTGCAGTGTCCCGGGGTCACATGATCCCCTTTTGCAACCTTCTGACAAGCAAAACATCAATGGGGAAGCCAGATCTACTTCACAACGGTGTTACTGACTTAACAACTGCAGTGAGTCACTTAACAACTGTGGCAAGGAAAGTCAGAAAACCAGGCAAAACTCACTTAACAAATGTTTCACTTAGCAACAGAAATGTTGGGCTCAATTGTGGTCGTAGGTCAAGGACTACCTGTACATCCTGCAGCTCTTACACCAAAAGTCCTCAGAGGAAGCAGCCAAGATTTTTTTTAAAAAAAGTTTTCAATAAAACATTGGATGATAGAGCTGACCTTTCAATGGCTGAAGATTTCTCCAAACAGAGTGTGTGTGTGTGTGTGTGTGTGTGTGTGTGTGTGCGCCCGTGTTTCCCTGAAAATAAGACCCTGCCTTATATTCTTTTGAACCCTGAAATAAGTGCTTGGCCTTATTGCCATGCATTCAAAAGCCCGATTGGGCTTATTATCAGGGGATGTCTTATTTTGGGGGAAAGTGTGTGTGTGTGTGTGTGTGTATACAGTATATATAAAAGTTAGAAAGCATTTTAATCTCTCTTCGTCTTGCAGTAGAGACCTCACTGAAATAAGAGCTAAAAGCTCCTCACCTTGCATTAAGTTCTCATTTTTCTCTTTCAGAGTTTGAATTTCACAGGCCATGGCGGAAATCTGGAAGTGAGAAAGCAAAATTAACAGAATGCTGCAAAGAGGGAGCTGAGAACCTTTTAAGAGCCTGCAGCCAGATAATGAAAGTAACTCTGCTTTACTTTTGGGTCTTATTTAAATTATTTTGATCCTGCCTTTTTTTTTTTTTTTTTTCAAATAAACTTTTCTCCCAAAGCTCAAATCAGTCATTGAATGCTTGCAACAGCCTTCTCCAGGTCGGAGGAAAACCCGGGAATTATCGTTTTAACTTCACCAAGGAAAAAGAAAATTAAACTAACATCATACAAAAATGCAACCCTCAGTATGTTTGCGTTACTCAATCATGGTTTAAATGGGTGGAATTCAACTGCAAGTCTGATGTACAATTTTCAATAACGGAGAATTTAGGGGGGGTTGCAGCAGCGGTGAAATCCAATTTTTTTTACTACCGGTTCTGTGGGCGTGGCTTGGTGGGCGTGGTGTGGCTTGGTGGGTGTGGCTTGGTGGGTGTGGCAGGGGAAGGATACTGCAAAATCTCCATTCCCTCCCCACTCCTGGGGGAAGGATATTGCAAAATCTCCATTCCCACCCCACTCTGGGGCCAGCCAGAGGTGGTATTTGCCGGTTCTCCGGACTACTCAAAATTTCCGCTACCGGTTCTCCAGAACCTGTCAGAACCTGCTGGATTTCACCCCTGGGTTGCAGTCTAAACCCATTTCAAGAACCCCAAGTTAAGAAAGGAATTGAACGAAAATAAAGATAGTCAATGAGAAGAAATCTCTGCCTTGCTCTTGAGTAAGCTCCAATCCTCATCCATCTTTCTTGAGTCTCCAGGCCTTACAGCAATCCCATACTTCAGGGGTGTCAAACTCAATTTCATTGAGGGCCACATCACGGTTGTGTTTGACCTTGGGGGGGGCATGGCCATGGGGGGCATGGCCAGCTTGACGTCACTCGTGTCGGGGGCGCCTGTGGTGGCCCGAGCACTCTGCCAGCGAAAATAGGTTCCTGAGCTCCGTTTTCGGCTGCGACGGCTTCCTGCAACCCTCTGCCAGTGAAAATGGAGCTCGGGAGGGCCGCCCGCGGCCCTCCCGAGCTCCATTTTCTCTGCCAGAGGGTTGCAGGAAGCAGTCGCAGCCGAAAACGGAGCTCAGGAGCCTATTTTCGCTAGCAGAGGCACCGCGGGCCGGTCCTTTGCTGTTTCCAGGGCCAGATCTAAGCGACCTTGAGTTTGACACCCCTGCCATACATGGTTCGAGTTATCTTCAGGAGCATCTTCACTGACGTGTGATTGACAAAACCACCTTCTTTCTCTGCCGTTGTTTTTGAGGACGCAGCCTGCAAATAAGTTGTGCTTACCACATCGGTTTTTGCTTTCAGCTGCTGCCAAAGGCTCTGTTCCTCCCTCTTGGATGCGTCTCCAGCTTCCAAATGGCTTTCTTTTGATGAAAGTCCGAGGGATTCCTGTGAAGTGGTCTTTGGGAGAAGCAAACTGGAAATGTCATTCTGGGCATTGCTGATGGTTCTTCATCTTCCGAGGCTAAGACCCCACCCTCAAAATCGCATCTTGCGAGAAAAACCGAGCGGTTGGATCAATCTAAAGCATGGCTTGGCCCAGCATCCTCATTCCTACCATGGCCAACGGGATGCCCCTGCAAAACGCTCGTCGGTATGCTCCAGAATCTGATATCCGCCCACCTAGAATTGAAGAACCTAGAACCCATTCTAAGACTGTTTGATCACCCCTGCTCCGGTTGGACCTCCAACGTCCCAAAAAACAAGGTCGGTATCCACGCAGCTGGCGCCCAACTGGTGGCCCATCAAGACGATGGAAAGATGGAATCTCACCAGCACTCGCGGAACATTCTGAAGTGCTGGTGGGCTCTTTTCCTTGAGTCGCCCATCCTGATGCTTCCTGGCTCCTGCTTGCTGCTGTTGCCTCTGTCTGAACAGTTCCTTCAGCTTTTGGAGAAGAGAAACGGACGGAAATGATTCAGGGTTAATGGCAATTATACCCAGACTTGAGGGGTTCTAGAAGCTATGAATGCCGTATTAACTAAACCTAGATCAAGTGGGATCTGCAATCGAAGAATACGGCGTGGCTACCATGGGGTTCTAAAAGTTCTCTGATGCTTCAGGTTTAGTTTAGAAGAGATGCTTGGAATGTGCAGGAATGGAAGAGAGCTTCTGTCTGTCCCTCGTTAAAGCAAACCCTACTCAGAACCTCTCCCAAGGTTCAGCCACCACCTGATACCCACTGAACACACTCAATCCTCACCAGATTGTCTAGGTCAGTGATGGCGAACCTTTTTTTGCTCGGGTGCCAAAAGGGCGCGCGCGCGATAGCGTGCGCGCACGTGCCCACACCCATAATGCAATGCCCTCCCCCCGCGCATGTGTGCACAACCCCCCCCATGCTGCCCACCCCGCGCATGCGCGCAGGCCTCACTAAAGCCGGACTTCCGGTAGTCCCGTTGGGCTGTTTTTTGCCCTCCCCAGGCTTCAGGAAAGCCTCCGGACCCTGTGGATGGTGAAAAACGGGCTCCGGAGGAAACGAACTTCCGGTAGGCCCATTGGGTCCGTTTTTCGCCATCCACAGGCTCTGGAGGCTTTCCTGAAGCCTGGGGAGGGCGAAAACAGCCTCTCCCCACCCTCCGGAAGGCCGAAAATCAGCTGGCCAGCGCGCACATGCACACTGGAGCTGACATAGGGCAATGCCTTGCGTGCCCTCAGATATGGCTCCACGTGCGTGCCATAGGTTCGCCATCACGGGTCTAGGTCTTCTCCTACACATTTAATATCTTCTGTCTCTCCAATTCCCCAGCAGAAAAGCTAACTTCAAGGACAACCCCAAGCTCTCTCAGATCAACTTTCTTCACCTTGGGTGTGCCAGTGTGGGTCTACAACTCCCATCACCACCAGTCAGCAAGGCAGTTGCAATGTTACACATCTGGAGCACATTAGGGGTCCTTCTGGTGTAAGGGATGGAAGGCAGGGAAGGAAAAAGACTTCGGTTTCAAAATGTCTAATACCAGTCCATTCTTACTGGGCGTGGTGATGAGTCCATCAAAGCTTGGGCAATCCCAATTTCTGCAGCGGTCCTCTCCGTGCCCTCAAAGAGATGGCAGAGGGAGAAAGATGGGAAGGTGAACAAATGCCATGACTGACATCTCACCTGTTCAGTCACTGAATGATGTTGTAGCCTGAGATCTTCCAGCTGATTCCCAACAATCTTTCCATCCAAGCCACCAGGACGCCCCTAGAAGGGGGGGAAAAACCAGAGCTCTGGGTCAGCAAGAATGTCCTGATTGTAACTTCTCTTTTATGACATGGGAAATTAACCCGCACCTCTCAAGATTTTTGTGAACCGATTGCAGATTATGAACTATTGTGACCTTCCAAGGTATCTCTCCAAACACTTACTTCCTTATTCATCATCTTTTAACGACCCCATAATCCCTTGTGGGGTGGAGTCTGGGCAACTGAATGAAGCTAGCAGAGTGTTTAATGGCCGGATGCCCTTCCTGTTGCCAATGCGGAGTTTTGTTCAGCAGATATATTCTCGTTGTGTCCAGAGAGAGAGAAATATCTGCCTCTACCTAGGATCGAACTCACAACCTCCTGATTGTGAGGCGAGAGCTCCACCTCTAGGCCACCGCACCACTCCAAACACTTACCATATTTTTCG
>QLTV01001688.1:767503-794668 GCA_003457575.1 Thermophis baileyi | reverse complement strand
TCTATTGTGTGCTCGTGTATTGTTGTGGTTGAAGCTGAAGTAGTCATTGACAGGTAGGACATTGTGGCAGATAATTTTATGGACTACATTTAGATCGGTTCTAAGGCGACGTAGTTCTAAGTTGTCTAAGCCCAAAATTTCAAGTCTGGTGGAATAAGGTATTCTGTTGCGAGTGGAGGAGTGGAGGACTCTTCTCGTGAAATATTTTTGGACTCTCTCAATTGTATTAATGTCCGATATGCAGTGCGGGTTCCGGACAGGTGAGCTGTATTCGAGAATTGGTCTAGCAAACGTTAGAATGTTATGTTCCTTGCAGACAGCTGGTCATTTGGAATCTTTTAGAGAGCCATTGACACCACTTGGAGGTTCATCTGTGTCCTCAGGGTCACCCGAGTGGTGCTCCTGGTTCCTGTAGTCTGCAATTATTTTTCCCTCTGGGAATCCATCCCTCCTCCCACCCCGTTCAAAGGGTGTCCATCCCAAATTGTATAGCTAAAAATCTGTACAGATTCTCAGTCATCCAGGTCATGGTTGTCCCAAAGGGGCTTTTTTCAGGAGGCAACCGGACTTTCTTTGTTTTTACTTCGAAGACGTTTCGCTTCTCATCCGAGAAGCTTCTTCAGCTCTGACTGGATGGTGGGGAATGGAAGGATTTATCTTCCTTGCAAGCAGCTGGTCATTTGGAATCTTTTAGAGTCACTAAACAAAGTCCAGTTGCCTCCTGAAAAAGCACCTTTGGGTCAACCATGACCTGGATGACTGAGAATCTCTACAGACTTTTAGCTACACTAATTGGAGAAGGAGGATTAGAGAACCCTGAACGCAGGCATTGCCCCGAAAAGGGTTTCAGTTTGAAACGAGTGGTGGACGGAATGGAGTATCCTGCAACTGAGAAGAATTGCATTATGTACTGCTTATTTCTTTCCAACAGCACCGCCCTTTCAATCTTAACATCTTCAAGGGCAGCCCCATGGGAGAGCCCGTTGCAGCAGTCAAGCTGCTCCCTCTGCTGCCTGTTCAGACTAACCTCCTTGACGCATTTCAGCTGCTGCACCATCTCATTTCGTTTTTCTTCTAAGGTCTTGAAGCAGTTCTTCAAAGCAGCCAGGCTTTTTTGAAGGTCCCTCAGCTCCTGGCCAACGTCCAACGTTTCCTGCGTCTGAAGAGAGTATTTCCATTTATTTATTTTTTAAAGCCACGGTGGCGCAGTGGTTAGAGTGCAGTACTGCAGGCTATTTCTGCTGACTGCCGGCTGCCTGCAATTTGGCAGTTCGAATCTCCCTACGTTGCACAAGAGGTAACGCAAAAACAGTGGTTTATTTTACATAAAGGTGATGGGCACAAATATTGATTTTACACCTCGTCTATCAAGCTTTGCAAAGCTACTTCAGGGACACCCCTGGCTTTAAAGAGTTCAAGAGACATCACAACAGCTCAACCAAAGCTCTCCTGATCTCCTGATCTCCATTCCCATTCATCCTCAGGCACCATGGCTCTTGCAACATGGCTACCTACACGCTAGCAGGGCATGATGGGATATGGTACCAAAACACCTGCAAAGACCCAGCTGGAAACAAGCTAGGCCACAACACAGGCAGTCCTCGACTTACGACCGCAATCGAGCCCAACATTTCTGTTGTTAAGCGAGACATTCATGAAGTGAGTTTTGCCCCATTTTACGACCTTTCTTGCCATGGTGGTTAAGTGAATCACTGCAGTGGACAAGTTAGTAACCTGGTTCTTAAGTGAAATCTGACTTCCCTGGATTGTCAGGAGGTCGCAAAAGGAGGATCACGTGACCTTGGGACACAGCAACCGTCATAAATATGAAACAGTAGCCAAGCGTCCGAATTTTGATCACGTGACCACGGGGATGGTGCAGAGGTCGTAACTGAAAAATGGTCGTAAGTCACGTTTTTCAGTGCCAATGTAACTTTGAATGGTCACTCAACGAACGGTTGTAAGTCAAGGACTACCTGCATTTATACTACAAACGTCTCTTTTGAAGCCATGAACGATTCAAAAAGTACAGCAGTGGTCAGGAAATTCCGTTTTCCTATCGCGCGTCTCCTTTGCGCTGTTGCCGCATTGGGCCTCGTTGCAGAATTGCAAAACAAAGCTGAGCTTGGGGCCGTTTCAGATCCAGATGTTAAGATTTGGAAGGTTTTCCTTACCACATGTTTGCTCTGACCGAAACCCTGGGAAAGCAAGCGGTGATCCCTTTTACCAAAGTAAGACTTCGTCTTGGCCAGCTCCATCTCCATCTTGAAGATCCTGAAAGACACAACAAACAAGAAGATGGATTCAATGAGAGTTGAAATATTAAAAAGGAAAAGAGACGATGGATAGAATATCTCTTATTATGGCAATTGTATAGTATAGCCTTTATTGTCATTGTACATCATGTATACTGTTAGGTCTCTGTCCATGTAGTTGGGTTGGCAATATATAAACCAACAATGTATGTATGTATGTTTAAAACAAAACCACTGTATTGATTTGTGCTGTATTCTGATTGGTTGATTGTGTTGCAAATTGCCATAAGAGGGAGCTAGAGATCATAGCTTATTCTGACATGCTCTATTTGATATTCTGGTCTCTGTTGTATCTGAGCTGTGCTTATATTGTAATATCTTTGTTTACTGTGAATGACAAAGGCAACCGGTAAAAAGACTCTGTAATTGGAAAAGCTTGTAATTCTTTGGACTGTTATTCTAGCTAGTTACGGATTTAAACGTGTATGACCTGGACTGTTTATTGGACTGTGCTATTTCTTAAAGTAAACTATAACTCAATTTAGTGTATCTGTGTGTGGCTGAATAGTTATTCATACCTACTACCATAAACGTTTCTATGTGCATATCCTTGTTACTCAAGGGTTACTCTGCACATACCTTAACATATACAACAAAATTGGTTTGCATTAATTGCATTATTAGGGGTTAGAAAATAGAGATAGGAAGTAGAAAATGGGAAAATAGTATTATATATATATTGATACATAATAGAATACATTATAATTATCTATATGTAAATGTTAGAAGTTGAAAAATTATTATTATGCATACATAAACAGTATTATTATTGTTATTAGCATTGTGTATAAAATACTTAGACCCAGATAATACATTGTTCACCAAGCACATATGATGTTAAAGAAAAAGCTATAAATAAAATTATATATTAAAAAAGAAGATGGATTCCTGTATCTCTGGGGATTGTTAATAGGAATTGTTAATAGGAATATCTTGGTTTTCTAGAAGCCACAAAATAGCCACAGGATTATGAAATATTTCCCAGCTTCAGGAGTGGACAGAGTTGGCTTCTTTTGAAGAACAGCAACGTACGGTATTCGGAAAATTTCAACTTCTTTTTCCTTTATTTCTGATATACAATCAGAAATATTGCATTTACTCCTGTTGTTGTAAATATTGTAAGTACTCCTGTTCTCCAAGAAGGGGGCTACTCACTTATCATCCAGTTCCCCTTTTCGTTTCCTGCCTTCTGAACGAATGACTTCCAACCACTTCCTTTCCTTTTCCAGATAGGCATAGGAACTCTCCATCTGCTGCAGGAAAGACAGGAGTCAGGGGAAATTTCTACGCATTAACCAGAGCCTTGTGGGGGAGAAAAAATAATCTGTATTTTCTCCCTTAACAATTTCTCTTCGGAGAAAGAGAATTTGCTTTAGAAATTCTTTCACGGAGAAGATCATTCGCCCCATTGTATAATCTTTCTTGCCGCAACTCTTTAAGTGAATCGCTGCAGTTAGTGACGTTAGCAACATGGTCGTTAAGTGAATCCGCCTTCCCCGTTGACTTTGCTTTTCAGAAGGTCCAAAAAGCTGATCACGTGACCCCGGGACGCTGCAACCGTCATAAATACGAGTCAGTTGCCAAGCGTCTGAATTTTGGTCACGTGGCCATGGGGATGCTGCAACGGTCATAAGTGTGAAAAACAGCCGTGAGTCCCTTTTTCAGTGCCGCTGTAACTTCAAACTAAATGAACTGTTGTAAGTTGAGGACTACTTGTACAGTCCGCAGATAGGGGAGAGGTCGTACATTACCTTCTGTTTTAGGGAACAGAGCTCAAATTCCATCATATCAACTTCCAATTCGAGGTTCCGTGCTCCAAACTCTTTAGGTTGTCCTGCCAGCGAGTCGCCCGCATCTCTAAACTTCACGTTCCTTGGTGTCTCTTCCAAAAAGTTTGCCTGCAGATCCGGCTGCGAGCCGCTCCACCTCTTTCTAGCTAATGGTTGATCGGAATTAAAATCCTTTGTATTGTAGTTAGGAAGCTGAGATAAGGAATTCCTCCTCCTAAAATTTGAACCAGGAGACTGTATGTTGTACTCCAGATTCCTTGGAACATCTCTGCCAAAAATAAATGCGTAAATAAATGCATAAATAAATAAAGAGCTGAAGAAGCTGCTTGGATGAGAAGCGAAACATCTTCAAAGAGAAACAAAGTCCAGTTGCCCCTAGAAAAAAAGCACCTTTGGGAAAATACTTCCCAGGGATTTAATTCAACCTGCCTTCCATTGGGGACCTGTATATTACATGAGCCAGAAAGAGGGCCGTGAAAATATCTACAGACCCCTCGCATCCTGGACATAAATTGTTTCAACTTCTACCCTCAAAACGACAAGTTATAGGGCATTGCACACCAGAACAACTAGACACAAGGACAGTTTTCCCCCCCCCATGCCATCACTCTGCTAAACAACTAATTTCCACAATACTGTTAAACTATTTAGTAAGGCTATATTCCTATTCTTCTTCTCATCTTTCCTATTACCTATCTCCTTCTCTACTTAGGACTGTAACCTTCTTGCTTGTATCTTACGATTTGTATTGTTTATTTAGTATCCTAGTATGATTTATGTGGATTGCTTATTTAGTATCCTATGACTATTACTAAGTATTGTATCTTATGACTATGACGAATGTATTTTTATGATGACTATGATCATGATTTATCCCTTATAGCTTTTATGTACACTGAGAGCTTATGCACCGAAGACAAATTCCTTGTGTGTCCAATCACACTTGGCCAATAAAGAATATTCTATTCTATTCTATTCTATTCTATTCTATTCTATTCTATTCTATTCTATTCTATTCTATTCTATTCTATTCTATTCTATTCTATTCTACTCTACTACTCTACTGTACTCTATTCTATTATTCTACTCTACTCTACTCTATTCTATTCTTAAAAGGACCTATTCTATTCTATTCTATTCTATTCTATTCTATTCTATTCTATTCTATTCTATTCTATTCTATTCTATTCTATTCTATTCTATTCTACTCTACTACTCTACTGTACTCTATTCTATTATTCTACTCTACTCTACTCTATTCTATTCTTAAAAGGATTTTGAAGACAGAACTTCCATTGGGCCCTTATTGTGGATACATAAAAGCAACCATAGTCTTGTCTGTTTATGAAATGTCTACCCTGCCCATTTCACCTAAGTGACTCTGGGAGGTTTATAATAACATAATAAAACAATATAATCAAAGAGTCTTCATGCTCTTTAAAGCTGCTTGAAAGATACAAGCTGAATCTTTTCCCAAGGTGGCATGGCTGCAGCAACCTGTGATTTCACAGAAAAACAAGGCTGCTTTAAAGAGCGAAAAACAGGTGTTTGCTCCAAAGCATCTCTGAGAAACCGAATACAAAACCCCTGTTTTTCTCTGTTATTAGCAATGAAATCCCAAACCCCATAATTGAGCCATGCTGCTCTTAGAAGTATAACAGAAAAACAGAATAACAGAGTTGGTAGGGGACCTTGGAGGTCTTCTAGTCCAACCCCCTGCTCAAGCAGGAGATCCTATGGGCATCTCCTTTTCAAATTGTCCAGTCTAGACTAGGGATCTGAGATTTCTGCTTTGTCATCTTTCTACGTACTAACCAAGTGCTTTTCCCTTTCATTTTTTTCGTGCCAGCTAGGTACTGCTGTCTGTTTGGTTGTTTGGCTACAGTGGTCAGCTTGGTGCTGCCCTCTAGCTGACCGTACCTTCCTTCCTTTCTCTCTCCCCCCCCCACCCCCTTACATTCAATTGTGTCCAATTCTCTGCCTGGACAAGTCCTTGCAGTTTTCTTTGCAAGGTTTTCCAGAAGTGGTTTGGCTGTGCCTCCTTCTTAGGACTGCAAAAGAGGGATTGGCGGTCCAATGGTCACCCAGCTGGCTCGGTGCCCAAATGGGGACTAGAACTCACGGTCTCCCATTTCTAGCCGGATGTGTTAACCATTGCACCAAACTGGCTCTGTATCTCTGAGATGCCATCGAAATGGCATAAGAGCTGGTACGACCTTTCCAGGTGTCCAGAACACATGGTCCATGAACGTGTGACTGAAATAGCCTCGGAAAGAAGCAAGAATGCCCAATAATTCAGCTGTACCAGAGGCAGGCAACCTTTGGGGGGACTGGACACAGGCTTGAAATTTGGAAAATGTTCTGGGCATGCTCCCCAAAGCACTGTTGTGGAAGACCTGCCTAGATCAGGACCAAGTCAGTTGCGAGACACCCATTTTCCAGAAAGTATAATAACCCGCCGGGATGTTTTTCTCCCATCCTTCCATGACCTTGATGGGGCCAAAAACATTCCTGCGAATTATATGACATTAGAGATTGAGAGCTTAGTTTGCCAACAGAATGCAGCGGTTAGCATGTTGGACTTGAACTAAGGAGAGCCGGATTCAAGTCCTCACCCAACCACCGAGGTCAAACTCCTCCAGCCTGTATGATTTCTTCCTCCTGGCTGCAGTGTGATTACCTGAGAATAAGTCCCGCTGTATCCAAAAGAGTAAACCCCTCATTAGATTTCATGCCAAAGCTTCCCCCCTTCATATCCAGTTTATTCCAAACCTACATTCTGTCGTTGTTGGCTTGAGTACCAGGCTGGGAACCCACAGACACGGCTCTCAAAAGCCCAGGGTGTAGGAACTTCATGCTGGTTCCTCTTGAGTTGCTTGGTGGGCTGCTGAGCTCCAGGGCTGCTGTTACCCCATTGCTCTTTAGCTGAAAGAGAAAAGAAGAGTTTCAAAACTCAGTTGGGAAAATGTGACCATCTTAGACCAGGACAAGATGGCAGGACAAGAAATAATGGGTGGAAAATTGGAAACTAATCAAGCAGAGTGTCAGGCCGAAGCCAATTTTCTTGGGGCATTTGGCCTGCCACACTTTATGCTATTTTAAAATGTATGCTTTGCTATGGGAATTTGGGAGGGGTCATTGCATGAGGGATGTCTGCATGTAGCCATAACAAATTCCTTCTAGATCGTCAAGGTCATCCTTTGTCCTGCACCTGCACGGAAGCAGATGGGAGTAGCTGCCAAGTTGGCAGATGAAGATTGGTTCACGTGATGGACTTGAGGGTGTGGGGACAAGGGCTTGAACTTTCAACTGGGTGGAGAAACCCCTGGGACTTCAGATTCGGGTTTCTCCCAGATGTGCCAACATGGCTCTGTTAATAAATTGGGACTTTGAGGAATATTCTGCCTCGGACTCTGATTTAAAATTGGATGCTATTTGGAACCCTGACACAGAGAAGCAACTTGGAATTAAGGAAAAACTTCCCAACAGTGAGGACAATTAACCAGTGGAACAGCTTGCCACCAGAAGTGTGGGCGCTCCATCACTGGAGGTTTTTAAGAAGAGACCGGATAGTCACTTGTCTGAGATGGTATAGGTTCTCCTGCTTGAGCAGGGGGCTGGACTAGAAGACCTCCAAGGTCCCTTCTAGTTCTATTCAATTAAGTCCAAAAATGCCAGGGAATTTCTAGAAGCATCCAAATTTTGAATGTGTGACCATGGGGGGACGCTGCAATGGGAGTAAGTCTGAAAACACAGTCATGAATCACTTTTCTCAGTGTCGTCATAACTTTGAACGGTCACTAAACAAATGATTGCAAGTCGAGGACTTCCTATATGGGAGTCCCCCTGACCTGCAAAGGTTAAGAGCCAGCAGAAACACCTGAGCGCTTACCCGTGATGGAAAAGGACTCTTTGAAGGAAGGATCTTTTCTGCGGCCAAAAGTGACTGAGAGAAGGACACGGGGTCCCTGCTGGTATTTTCTGACTCTTGGCTGAGGAGTCTTGAGCTTCCCGCCTCCACAGAGCTGCGTTGGAAACCTCCATCGACGCCTCCGTATCGGGAAGGCAAACTCTGAAATCCAGTCCACTTACGGAGTAACATTTAAGGAGTTGAGAATCCCAGGAAAACGTCTCTTTCCTGAGCAATGTGGCCGAATCAATGGGATGCTCCAATCTGGAATTCTGGCTGGCGGACGGAGGTTTGTGAATCCAGTCTGAAGGACCTAAAAAATCCATGACCCAAAATAGAGGGGGGAGGGAGAGTTTTTCCAAAAACTAGCATTTTCCCCAATGCATGAAAAAGTTTCTTCAGAACAGAATGGAAGTCTCACAATCAGGACATTTAAAACAGTCCCAAATTTATGCCTTCATTTGTGAGTCCCAAGTTCCCTCCAATAACTATGTTCAAAAATTCACATTCTCTATTCTCATGGACCAAATCTTCATTCCTATAACGCAGGGGTCTCCAACCTTGGCAACTTTAAACACTCCAAATTCCCTACCGTAGTTGCTGCTGATTTTTTTTTTATGTGGCAACAAAAAGAAAAAGAAAAAAAATCCATGATGAGAAATCAAATTGTTGTATTTAAATTCAATCCAGTATCAATATAGATTCCTCTCTTTTTTGGTCCTAACCCTCTCACTTTTTTTAGAATTAGAATTATAGAATAACAGAGTTGGAAGGGACATTGGAGGTGTTCTAGTCCAGGGGTGTCCAACCTTGGCAACTTTAAGCCTGGCGGACTTCAACTCCCAGAATTCCCAGTCAGCACGCTTTAAGTTGGTGGACTTCAACTCCCAGAGTTCCCCAGCCAGCATGCTTTAAAACAGGGGTCTCCAACCTTGGCAACTGGCTGGGGAATTCTGGGAGTTGAAGTCCGCCAGGCTTAAAGTTGCCAAGGTTGGAGACCCCTGCTATAATGTACTTTTGACAGAAGACAATGAGGTAATGGATTCTAATGTCCTAAATGCAGTCCTAAATTCACTAGATGGCTTCAGTTAAGTCATTACTCTGCAAAGCAGCATTTAAAAGAGGGTTCAATTTATTAAACAACTCAGGATAAGGGTATTATTTCGTTAGGCCGATTGTTTTAGATGACGGTTATAAAAACAAGATCTTTTAGTAATATAGTTGCAAGTTTGAGTTCTACATGTTTTAGGTAATATTGATTAGTTTACTGAATCTAATGCCAAATTTTGGATTATATTTGTATTTTCGTATTTGGATCTTTTGGCCATAAGTAAACTTTCTCTTTATTTACCGGTATTTCAAAGGAAAACATTTAACAGACCGAAATACAATTATGTTCAGTAAATCAAGAATGCAAAACAAAGATTTGCTAATCGAGAGCTGAAGTGATAACGCACGCAGAAAACAACAAGAAAAGGAATGAAAGAAAAAAAACCTTAAAAAATGGAGCAGCTTTTGGTGGATGTAATAAGGAGAAGGTAGACTCTGGGGGAGTTTTACCTGGAAAAATTCTGCTAAAAGAGGAGAAAGAAACCAAATTTTTCCCAAATTAAACAAGGAACTGTATAGCAGAGTCATTATTTGGAAGAGATCCCAGGGGGAAAAAACCAGATTCCCACATTCAGCCAAAACTCATGCATCTGTAGAGAAACAGTTCCATAATCAGAAATTATTCTAATTAGAAAGCTACGTTTTTCCAGACTGTCTGATGCATTGAGCAAATGAGCTCAGCATTCTTTTTAAAGGGAAAAATCGCAGAGAAAAGTGATTTTAAAAAGCGATGATCATTCCTGCTTACCTCCTAATAACCGGGGCTACCAAGTGGCGATCTCAGAAGAAACGGGGAGTGAACAGCCATCTCCCCACTTGATCAACCTGGCTTCTGTAGGCAGTAGCTTTCCCCAGGCCAAAGGCAATAGGGCAGTTGCTGCTATGGGAACTGTGGTGGCAACTAATCTCGGCGCTTATTCCCTTTCAATTGTTCAGGAAACTGGTAGGTTTGAAAGGTGGTCACCTGCCAGGTAAGAAGAACAGGAAAAGAGCCAAGAGGAGAAAAGTAAACTTTGCTGGCTGCTCCTTAAGCTGCGAAGATGGGCGGTTTGATACGGTAGCAGTGGCTTTGCTGCAAATTTTTGTTGCCGAGACATGTTGTTCAGTGAGTTTTGCCCCCTTTGATGACTTTTCTTGCCACCGTGGTTAAATGAATCATTGCAGTTGGTAAGTTAGTCACACGGTTGTTAAGTGAATCCGGCTTCCCCACTGACTTTGCTTGGCAGGTGATTGCAAAAGGGGATCACGTGACCCTGGGGACACTGCGACTGTCATAAATATGAACCACTTGCCAAGCACATCTGAATTTTGATCACTTGAGCCGGGGGGCGCAACCGTCACAAATAGGAAGCGGTTGCCAAGTGTCTGAATTTTGATCACCCGAGCAGGGGGATGCTGCAATGGTCGTTAAGTGTGAAAAATGGTCATAAGTTACTTGTTCAAGTGCTGTTATAACTTTGAACGGTCACTAAACGAACTTGTAAGTCAAGGATTACCTGTACACAGAATAGCCATCTTCCTAAGTGTTTTGCTTTTATATAAAATTATTATATAATGTTGGAATGACTTCCCAGTTGACTCCCACCTCAAATGCCTTCTGGGACTCCGATCTCAAATGCCTTCAAAAGGCACTTAAGTCCTGGTTCCGTCTTAGTTTAGATATAGTTTTTGCCTTAGTTGATTTAATTTTTTATGCTCCATTTTAATTAGTTTGGAGATCTTTTTAATTAGTGTGTAGTAGACCTTTCCTTTGCACACTTGGTATATTTTCCCTACGTGTCCTTCTGGTAAGCTGCACAGAGCCCTTAGAGATTCGGCAGTGTATAAATTGCAACAATAACAACGACAACACCGACGACAATAACACGTCTCTTGCGAATCTACGCTTCCTTGCCGCAGTCCTCCACTACCACAAAGTCGTACGCCTAGAGCGGCGGAAGCCACGGACCAGCGTGGCGTCCGGCCAAAGGGGAGGACCTCGGCGTTTAGCCGCTCTAGCCCGCGTGACGACGTCCACCGAGATTCTTCCCCCGCCCCTTTCAGCGCTCAGAACGGCCGAGTGCGCCTGCGGGCAAGTGTCGTTTTCCTCATCATCGTCGTCGGTGTCGGCGGAGGAGCCGAGTCGGAGGCCTCGGAGGGGCCGGAAACCGCGGTGAGGGACGGGGGCTCGTTCGCTACTGGGGATCGCTTCTGAGGCGGAGAGGCCTCCCGAAAGCGGGGGAAGAGAAGTGGGAAAGCCGTCGCCTGCAACCACGGGCCTAGTCGGCGTAGCCCAAGCCCGCCGCTTCTGAGGGGGAGGCTGAAAGGAGTGGGCGGGGCTTAGCTCCCCTCGCAGGAGAGCCGGCCACGCCCCTCCACGGCCTCACCGTTCTATTCCCCCCTCCCCTCCCGTCCGGGACTGCCACGAATTCGGTCGCGCGGCGCTCTCGTCCCAAGTATCGCGGGAACATCGGCGCAGCTGGAAAGACGATGTCGACGGTCCCTTCCGC
The DNA here is from genome assembly GCA_003457575.1 of Thermophis baileyi. NCBI lineage: Eukaryota > Metazoa > Chordata > Lepidosauria > Squamata > Dipsadidae > Thermophis > Thermophis baileyi. The sequence goes on along the minus strand of QLTV01001688.1, from coordinate 783,054 downwards.
CCGCCGGACGGGTCCCCGTTTCTTGGACGCGGGGTTTAGGGGTCCCCCTCGCGCCCGGGACCCCCGCCGGGTAGGGGACGGGGGGGGGCGAGGGTAAGGAGCTTTTAAGGAGGGGCCCGGAGCTGGGTTGCTGCCCTGCGGCTGTCGGTCGGTCGGTCGGTCGGGGCAGGGCCCTCCGACGGGCGCGGCCTGGCCTTCCCCCTCCCCCCCGGCCGGGGTCCCTCCCGCGGGCCTGGCCTAGGGGGGAAAGTCGCCTTGGGCGTGGGCAACGCCAGGACCCGCTGGGGTGGGGGGGGGAAGAGGGCTCTGAAAAAGAGAAATGATTGTAGAAACCTGGCCTGCTTTGCAATTCTGCATTCTTAACTTATTTCAAGTTCACAATTTTTACTTTCTTAACTGCACTTGGCATTTTTGGAAAAACGAAGAGATGGAATAAGTCTTTTTGAAGTAATTGCAACTGCACTGAATTTTTTTTTTTTTTTTTGTTTTTTTTTAAATCTCGCTCCTTAAGCCATGATGGTTAGGTTCTGGATAGTTGGGTTTTACCCATCTTTGTGCAAACAGGCCTCCCCCCCCCCAACCCGTCGTGTTTAAAACACGACCTACAGGTAGTCCTCGACTTACGACCGCAAGCGAGCCCAACATTTGTATTGAGACATTTGTTAAGTGAATTTTGCCCCATTTTATGACCGTTCTGGCTGCCGTTAAGTGAATCGCTGCTGTTCAGTTAGTCAGCAGTGGATTTGGTTAAGTCCTACTGCCTTAAATGGTGCTTACCTATAGGTAAGTAGAGATACTCCCCGACTTACGACAGCAATTGAGCCCAAAATTTTGGTTGCTAGGCGAGACATTGGTTAAGTGAGCTTTGCCCCGTTTTACAAACCTTTCTGGCCACAGTTGTTAAGTGGATCACTGAAGTTAAGTGAGTAACACCGTTGTTAAGTGAATCTGGCTTCCCCATCGACTTGGCTTGTTAAGGAGGTCGCAGAAGGGGATCACATGACCCCGGGACACTGCAACCATCATAAATACAAACCAGTTGCCAAGCGTCTGAAATTTGATCACGTGACCATGGGGAGGCTGCAACGGTCGTAAGTGTGGAAAATGGTCATAAGTCGCTTTTTTCAGTGTCGCCGTAACTTTGAAGGGTCACTAAACAAACTGTTGTAAGTCAAGGACTATCTCTATTGTTTTGTGCCGTGTGAAATAATGACGCATCCTTGGGGTGAACCAGGCTTTTGGTTCTTTGTTTTAGTTGAATGGCGTACACCCTCTCTTCGGCCTTCTGACCATTGTCCAGGTGTGTCAAACTACAGGTGTAATGGACACATCTGGTGTGCATCACTTGGGGAAGGTTGTTAGTGATCAACTCAATATGGTCAACTCATTGTGGTAGTGACCACTTTGAACAAAGGTGCCTTTTATTATTTTAGTGCCAAATATATAAATAGCTTGCATGCTGTTTTTACAAATTTTAAACTTAAGTTTCTTACATCTGTATGTTTTATGATAATACATCAGCTACTACTTTGTTGTTTTTATGTAAACCTTTATTGTAAGAGGTGTATGGAAATTTCTAGGGGGAACAGAAAATATTAGACAAAGGGCACTATTTCTTTTTAAAATCCCAGTGTCATTTATCCCCAGTTCTACAATTGGGACTTTGAGAATAAATTATAAAGTAGAATCTGATTACCAAGGCTTAGCTCTCATCGGGAGTGGTGGAATTTTTTTTTACATAATTGTTTTGTTGACACCTGGTATGGAAGAATATCTGGCTGGAGAGACAGCTTTGCTATATGAGTAACCATTTCCTTCTTTTCTTCCCTTAATAGATGGTTAGCCTTACAATTTACAATAAAATTCCTATCTTTAAACATTAATCCCACACAACTGCTTTTTATAGATACTAGTAATTTGTACATACTTTAAACATGTTTATATACTATTAATTTTTTTATTACATTATTTCTACAGCTAGTCATTTTTTGTTACCTTATTTGTTATTTTATTACTTTGTTATTTTTAGTGAACTACTGACTTAAGAAATTTCTGGTTCTGTTCTACTTATTTTAGTAAGTCAAAACAGTAATTGAGCTGCTCTGACTTGCAGTCCTAGTAGCTGTTTGCATTACTATTATTTCTCAAACAAGCTTACCATATAGAAAGAAGTAACAATACCCATAATGATGTGCACAGTGACTCTCATTAAATTTATCCTGTGTCAGTTATGCTTAGCTTATAACATTTCCAACAGAACCTTAATGTAAATAGGTAATACTCCTTTAACATGATTGCTCTTAGTCTGTTGCTTATGTCATAAAGGTCTTTTTAATGCCACTGGTATGAATATTCTTGAATTTGATGCTGCACTAACCTGTCTTCTTGAGGATACACTAGTTAAAAAAAAAATCAGTATAATAGGATTTTTGAAGTTTGTGAATGGTGGCAAAAAGGTGTGAATTATTGGGATGAATTTGTTCTGCTGGAGAGGTGGTTTCTTCCGTTCACACGCATCTCTCCCCTGTGTGTTCAGATGCATCACTGTAAACGTTACCACTCACCTGAGCCCGAGCCCTATATGAGCCATAGATGGAAGAGGCGGCGGTCTCGTAGCAGAGAGCACCATGAGGGAAGACCACGCTATCCCACTCTCCGGGATTTTCCTAGGAGGTCGCGTTCTAGAAGGTGAGCTGCTTGAAACCAGCATTTGACTGCTCGATACTAGATAATGGTCTGAAAGGAGAAATTATAAATGTGTTTGCTTAGAGATACCTTATCATCTCTGTAAGTATCAAGAATCACAGACAATAAATCTGTCGAGGTACAAAGTTAGTACTATACATACCCAACCCCCCCCCCCCCCCCCACCCCCCCCCCCCCCCCATCTTTCAGGTTTATATACAGTTGAGGAATTTTGCTTTTACATTTGGTGAGGATGGGGGAGACTTGGTGAATTGTTTTCATCACTGAAGGCAACACAGTGCTCCACCAGATGTCCTTTTGGATTGAGCAAAACTGCTATTGTGCTCTTAATTGCTTTCTTGAGTCAACCCACAGCTTACGGGAGTCTCGGTTGCTCCAAAGCAGGGCACTGTAGTTATTCTATCATTGCACCTGATTGTTTTAGATTGTTGGCTTCTGGATACAAATTCTGATAAGGGTTCTTTCCTGCATTCCCTGTTTTTCAAAACATATAATGAAACATTAGTTGTCTTAGTTCTTGTTTGTGCAGATAAAGCATAACTAATCTTAGGAAGAACTAGGAGGCTTTGCAGATAAAATGAAGAGGGTTGGGAGAGCCTAGACATAATATTTAGAACCAGTATATTAGTAAGTATCCACCACTGTATGGTGTATTACAGAGAACTTGTGGCATTTTAAAGTGAATTTTAAGATCCGCCCCCTCTCTTTTAGCCTCCAGGAAAAGCTTTGAAATCTGGCTTTGCTGGTTGGCCTGAAGGAGAAGCTGTTGGCTGGAGGTGGTTGGTGCACTAACAAGAGAAGGAACTCCACCTCTCCCCTCCAAACTCTTGTTTTTTAGTTTGTTTCATTTTTTTGTAATTGTAATCTGTTTTTACATTTATCATTGTCAAATGTCTGTGGGTTTTATCTTGCTGTAAGCCGGCCAGAGTTGCCTAAACCGTGAGATGGGCAGCAAAGAAATTTGATAAATAAATAAAATAAATCATTCTGCCCTCTTAACAGAAATAGATCAGAGACAAATATAGAAGTCAGCCCTCTACCATTCCCACTCTGAACCTCTCCAAACCCTCTGAAGTTCGGCCCATGGGATTGGAATTAAAAAATGGAATGGAAATGAGATACTTCCGGGGAGCAATCTGCTAGCCTTCTTGCTCTTCAAGCTGGCTGCCCCCCCCAATGTAGCTGAGATTTGGGCAGCACATCCTCAAGATGTGGGAGGTTGACTCCAGCGTCTGCTTCAACATAGAAATATATCGTGCTTGAGAATCACTCCCCCACATTCCTTTGCACGTTGCTGTGGAACTGAGGAAATCAGGCAACATTGTGTTCAACTTTAAATGCTGCCAGGGTTGGCCTGGCATAGGTTGGCATTGGCATCTCCACAGTACAGGGTGGGCTAGAATAAGATGAAATCAAATAAGGACACTCAAAGGTCAGCTGTGACCTACAATTATAGGCCGGTTGGCTTTAGCAGTGCACATCAAATTACCAATTTCACTTTGATACATTGCTTGGAATCCTGAACTAAGAGAAATTGGCAGATAAGCCTTAGCTTATCTCTTGCCTGAATGGGCTGCTTCGTTGTGAACAACGAAGGTAATATGCGAACTGTTTTGTATGAAAGGTACAATTTGTGATGAACTGAAATACAAATCTGTGCATGAGACACTATGGTGGAAGGCTTTATTTTGCCTCGGAACACCCCTTCCTTCAGAATAATTTTCTTTGTGATTGTGAGGGGGGACTAAGAATAGAAAAGGGCTTGGTACCCTGAAAGAGATAATAAAGCAAAGAGGCCCTACATTGTTTGGTGCAATTTGTGAACCAGAAAGTTACTTTCATGAGTGAAAAATATAACAGTGGGCCCACGAAGCCGTCGATCGCCATACAAAGAGACTTTTGAATAAAGAGCCCACTTGATCTTGGAGGCTGAAATTCTAGCCTCAGTCCAAGTAGGGCGTGGATTTATACATATATGCCAGAAATATCTGCTCTTCTCCAAACTCTAGTTATTTGTTCTGTGTGCTACATCCTAACGCCGACCCGGTCTCTCCTCTGATCTGCTATTGGCAATTACTAACAATTCTGACCTCAGACAATTATAGATTGCTTAAAGGCCTGATTTTCACTGCATAGGGAAATATATGCAGGTGAAATGGGACAAAATAGGAATAATGTAGGAAAGTTTGTTATTATGTACTATGATCTCAATGAAGCCTACTTCCCTGGTTCTTTTCTTGTTTGCTTAGAATAATTTTTAGTAGAACTGCAGCCTCCGAATAAGCAAACATGATACATTTGCAGCTTTGTTACAGAAATATGCTACAGTCAATGATGTCATGAGACCTAATTGGCAGGTGCATCTGCTGACCGGTCAGTTAAGATTTGTGTGTTAAGAGTTATTTTAGGCAGCTGTTGTAAGTGCGTTGGCAGTAAGTTAACATCCGGCAACCCACCATGCCTGCTTGGGTTGTGTCCCCCCCCCCCCCCCCCCCCCCCCGTTTGTACTGAGGCTTTTGTTTGCAATTCAGCCAGGACAGATTGCCTTACCAGAGAGGGTACCGAGACAGGACGGACAGTGAACTCCACAAGTTTGAAGAGCAAAGCCCGTCTTTTGTAGAGGACTATTACTCTACCCGTCGTTCACGTCACCACAGGAGATCTCGGGAGCGTCATCGGACCAGGAAGCACCAACATCGTTGCCGGAAACGCAGGACCAGGTCATGTAGCAGCACCTCCTCGGTGAGTAGCATCCAAAACGAGTTCAGGAAATGTTCTAGGGCCCAATGACCTTCTAGCTCTTTTTCAGCTTTGATTAACATTGGGTGAGTACTTCTAATCGCTATCTTTTTTTTTTTTTTCCTTCCCCTCTCGGTACGGTTTCTTAAGGTTTCTTGTCTTGTGCGATCCTGGTTATGTTAGGCTTGGTAACCCAGCTGTGAAAAAGTTTGTAGTGGATGAGAATCCAGTGTGGTGTTTTCTGAGATGCATTGGGAGGTGATGATTCAAGGGGTTCTTGTGCACGTGACTCAGGGCGGCTGTGCTGCATCCTTCACTTCCCACTCTGAAGCGTCCACCCCATAATATGCATGGTGACGCTTGGTTAGTTGTCTTCAGGGACTCAGTTGTTCCTCTGCCTTTGTAACAGGACCGTTTTTTTAGCCTTTGACCCCCCAGCCAAGTTGAGTTGGACCTGGCTGAAGAGCTTCACTTCTTGTCATAACAACCCTCTTGAAGAGAACTCTAGTGAAATCTAGATCCTGTGGAGTATACAGGTAGTCCTCGGCTTACAACCACAACGGAGCCCAACATTTCTGTTGCTAAGTGAGACATTTGTTAAGTGAGTTTTGTCCCGTTTTACAACCTTCCTTTCCATAGCAAAATCACTGCAGTGGATAAGTTAGTAACCCGGGACGTCAAGTGAATCTGGCTCCCCCATTGACTTTGCTTTGTCAGGAGGTCGCGAAAGGGGATAACGTGACCTTGGGACATAGCAACGATCAGGAACCAGTCTGAGCGCCTGGATTTTGATCATGGGGCTGCTGCAAAGGTCGTAACTGAAAAACAGACATAAGTCACATTTTTCAGTGCCGTGGTAATTTTGAACCGTCACTCAGCGAACTGTTGTAAGTCGAGGACTACCTGTATAATCAGCCTGAATAACCTGGCAGCCTCTCAAGGACTCAAAGAACTCCAGACGATGGGAATTTGAGTACCTGCTGAGCAATAATACAGGGCTACAATGTATATTCAGCCTGTCGGAGGTTTGGGAAACATGCAGGTTTTCTAGCTTTGGTTACAACTATGTTCCTATTTTAATGTATTTTTAAATTAAATTAAGAAATAGTTCCCAAATCTCATCCACTGATTGGCTCTACCCACCAACCTGCAGAGAAAGGAAACAAGTAATTTAATAACAAAACAGAGCAGCGACTCTTAAAGTGCACGTATGACTTTGCTTTACTGATTCATACACCTCCCAGGTCCCTAAAGCTGGATGGGCTGTAATTGCTCTGTGCCCTTACACACCTAGCAAAGGGAAGGGAGTTTTGTGGATGGTTTGAACCAGTCTGTCCTCTTTCCTTATCCTGTTTTTCAATTACACTTGCTAATATCTTACAGGCTGCTCACCGTAAGTCTCCCCTTTCCCTCCAGATCCCTGTTCTTGGAATTTGTCCCATAAGTATGATTTGCAGTGTTAAGGATACGGAGTTTGCTCGGTGTGACCTAAACCGTTCTGTTTTCTTAACCTTCTTTAATATGCTTAAGGATCTTAAGATTACCTCAGCTTGTCTGTTCCAACCACTTTCTCTTAGACCAATACGCCTAGTTGTTCTCCAGTGGAAGGTGGAACAAGAGAGGGCAGACTTGGAATCTGCAGCTCATTCTAAACGAGCTGCATAACATTTTGCGATTAAAAGGTTATGATAAAATGGTGCTTGGGATAATTCTTTATAATAGTGGAACTCCTCAGGATTGCTTGGCTGTTTTCTTCCCACTCCTTCAGTACAGTAGAACCTAGTAACCATGAAGGACTCCTTTTCTGGTTTTTTTGTTTTTTCTTTCTTCAAGAGGGTCAGAAACTTTCCTGAGCATTGGGGCGGTGTGGGGCTGACCCCTATGGCCTTAGCTGGCTTTTGGTCCTTTATAGAACAGTCATCAGCCACATTTTAAAAATGCTCGACTCCCGCAGGGCTCCTGTCTAAAGACTTCTTCTAAGCTTGACTTCTACTCAGTTACTGAAAGCAAAGAAGGGATTAGACCAGGCTTCTCAAAGGTAGAACAACCGAATGTGCAGTGGTTTCCATCTGATCAGGAGGGTGCTTCAAAACTGAACAGCCACTGGGGTAGGAGGGGGCAACGTAGGCTTCTGCTGACATTTTTTTTTGGGGGGGGGGTTTGCCCATTATCACGGTTGCTGATGGAGACGCTCCTTTCATTGAATCCTCCTTCCTGCGCGACCTCGCTGATCTTCCCTTAGTGATTAGGAGGTGGCAGTTGAGGCCTTTGGGAGTGTGTCCAGTCACTGGGCACACGCCAGCTGCTTACCCCCCGCTCAAGACCTACGGGCACCAACTGCTGCGAGACTCCAGCCCTCGCCTTCCATAGCTAATCAGTTTCTTTACATACCTGTAGCTGTTTTTTTTAACCTTTGTTTTGAAAGTCGGTTTGTGTCTTGACGTGTCCCTTGCAATATCCCTATCGTTATATATGCTGTGTGCCTTATGAAATGCTGGGATCTGGAAAATCCAACCACCGACGCATCGTCGTCTCTCCGCCTTTGAATGACAACTCAATCTGCCAATCGGAAACTGCCCGCTGTGTGCGATTGGTCGGATGGCGTTTCGGGGGGCGGTGTGTACAGAGAAGCCAACAGAGCAATAAGCGCAGCAGAAGCGTGGAAGATGACAAGGAAGGTCACCTGGTGTGCAGGATCGGCGATTGGCTCCAAGAGCGATGTACAGCCACCTTTCGTAAAACTTTACCTCTCTACTTTCTATCCCCATGTTAGACGAGATCGCTCTCAGTGTACGGGAGGGGTCTCTAATGTTTATTGCTTGTAAATGGACTGAACAGTAATTGCTTGACAACAGAAAATAGACAACTTGTGCATTAAAGAGTGTTAGCAGTGAGAGCTTTTCTTGAGATTTTGAATGCTGTGAAATTGCAGGACCTCCCACGCCCGTGCCCGTGCCCGGCGCTCACATCCGCCTTTGTTTTTTCTCCTAGACGAAATTGTGGGCAGCCTTGGCGAAGGGACTTTTGGCAAAGTGGTGGAGTGCGTGGACCATGCCAGGTATGAGTTATTTAACAGCTGACCGGATTATTAAGGCTCTTCTTTCAAAGGCAGAAATCTGTCCTCTTTACCTCGAGAGTAGAGGTCAAAACCTTTGTGCTTTCCAAGGCCGCTTAGCATGCGCCGTGATTTCTCAGTAGGAGCACAAATTAGGTAAGCTAATGGGACACACAATGGGCACATTTTCATCTCAGGCTTAAAGCCAGCGAGAACTCTCCCAGGATGATTCTGAATGGATGCAACCTCGCCAATTGGCATTGAGGTTGCCCTTATTTCTTCAGGGACGGCACAGAATCACCTTCGCCATTGCCTTAGAAGTGGCCAAACTTCATATCATCACCAGCTCCTTCCCCCTTGGATATTAAAGGAAAAGAGGGAAGAAACAGAAAATTGGGAACGCTGCGAGAAAAACTAGTATTTCCAAATAAATTCGATGACACCAATGCCTTTTGCTGTTGGCATCCTTTCACCAAAACCTTAAGACTCCCCTCCTTTCCCTACAAAAAACAGATTTGCCGTCACAACTTTCCCCGATTGTCAGCCCAAAGTATTGTAACAGAACAAAAACACTCTCGCGCTCCTTGCTGGCCTTAAGCGAAGAGGGAACTCTACAATGAAGGAGACAGCCTGGAGAACACCCTTCAGGGGAGACGAGACGTACATCCCCGAAGTGAGAAAGGAGGGTGAAAGAGAGCATGCGAGCAATTGAGGAATGTCAGTTCCCCCAAAAGCAAGGAAGCGGGTTCTGCCCCCAATATGCAAGCAGGGCTGTCCCCAAGCAATGCTGCCTGGAACCCAGCTTGTTGGGAGTATATGGGGGTTCTAGGGAACGCTTTGAAGATCTAGGGCAGCGCTCTCCAGACTTGGCAAATTTAAGACTCGTGGACTTCAACTCCCAGGGTTCCTCAGCCCGGTTTAGGAGATGGCTTGGTCTGCTTCTGCAACCAATCATCTTTAAATCGGGTAAAAGCAATTGCCAGGACTCTGGTACTCACTTCTCTAACGGGGAGCTTGTTTTTCTAGCTGCTCTTATCAATCCAACTCTTCTTCCTGGAGGTGTGTCATTGGAATGATGGGAGAGGGAATTTCAACTCAACACCAACCTGGAGCTGCTGCTTCCTAACCTGACAGCTGCTTCCTATTGGTGTTTACCCGGCCCACTGAGTCTGTCCATGAGCAAATGGGGTGAACACAGCTTTCGGCGTTAAACAGAAAGAAAGTTACAGATGTTGACTAGAAGGTTCTAGACATATGGGGGTGGGGAGAGAATGGTATATAGAGAACGTCTTTCACAGTGTTTCCCAACCACGGTTCCCTGGGAAGCACCAAATTGTTGGACTGTTGCAATTTTCCCTACATGGGACTGAAGGCCATATAGATTGTTACTGCATGGACTGCATCTAAATTCGCCCCATGACACTTACATTGTTGGGAGTTGCAGTTGACTGGCAGTCAGCTTCCGTGGGCAATCTAGAACCCGTGTCAGTTGTTCCCCTCTAAGGTCCTGCATAGCTCAGGGCTTGAGTATCTTCAAGACCCCCTACTCCAAAGTGAATCTGCCTTTCCGCTGAGAGAAGGCTCGCTGAGGGTCTCGACCTCGAGGGAAAGTCTAACTTCAGGGACCCCCTTAACCAGAGGTGGCCTGTCAGTGCAGGAGCTTGCCTTCATAACATCTGGATTGATGCCACCCTGAATTTCTACAGGGTTGGTAAAACATAACCCTCTTGACAGGGCATTTGGGGGACATTAAGATGATGTGCCACTGGTGGATGTGCCACTGCTTTATTTGAATACCAGTAAATGAGCACTGAATGAATAATCCAATTATCTACTCCCTTTGTGAGTGCTTTGTCATCAAGAAACCGCATCATTAAGTAGCATGAAGCATTTCTGGCCTTCAAAAGGACATGAAGGGGGCCTTCAGGCGGTGAGGTAGACAGGTGAAGCACAGTTGCTCTGAAGAGCTTTATGATTTAATTATTATGGTACTTGATCTTTTACTTTTTGCTCTATTGTCTTTTGGCACCTGTCTCTGGAAGCTTGAAAGGAAAGAGAAATTGGTTTCTCCTGTTTTGGGTTTTTATTGAACAAAGTAATGGATTTAATCTCAGCCACTTCCTCATTGGAAATGTCTGCTGTTACTTATCTAACAATCCGCCTTTCTCTTCTCTTTCTCCACCTGCTCCGTAGAGGCAAATCTCTGGTAGCTTTGAAAATTATTCGAAATGTGGGCAAATACCGTGAAGCAGCCCGACTAGAAATTAATGTCCTAAAGAAAATCAAAGAAAAAGAAAAGGACAGTAAACAGTAAGTATTGCCACTGCCGTTTATGTTGCGTGTTCTTTTTCAAATGAGGACGCTGGAACAACCTCCCGGGGGGAAAAAATCATGAAGTAGGCAGCTCTCTTCCCCTATAGTGGAAGGAGAGAATCAGCACAGCCCCCTCCCAAGAATTTCTAAAAATTAAGTAGTGCTTATTCTATTAATTCCTTTGAATTTTTTAGTTTTTGAGGAAGTAGATACTTTCATATGCATAAGTATCCTTTGTACTCTTTTATTCTTAGGCAATAAATCCCTGTAACCCACTCATAGAAGCTCCATTAAGTTGCTTTTCCTTCTCCCCAGATTTCCCAGTAACCTTAACATTTCCTTCTGATTGAAGGGTGGGGGTGAAGTCTTAAAGGCAGCCCCATAGAATTTGAATGAAGGACCGGGCAGTTCTGTTTCTTTGGCAGCCAGATTTCTACCCTCCCTCTGTTCTTTTCCTCCTCGGGCCTAGCCTGTGTGTCTTGATGTCGGACTGGTTCAACTTCCATGGCCACATGTGCATCGCCTTTGAGCTGCTGGCCAAGAACACCTTTGAATTTCTGAAAGAGAATAACTTCCAGCCCTACCCTCTTCCGCAGATAAGGCACATGGCCTACCAGCTCTGCCATGCCTTGAAATGTAAGTGCTACTCTGTGGTTTAAGGAGAGAAAAACAGAAATAAAGATCTCGGTTTTCTCATTGCTTGGGAAGGGAGGGGTTTTAGTTATTCTTGCTTAGTATCCCCATCAATCCTGCAGTATTTAGCAGGATTGTAGGTCTAATGGCCAAAGAGCCAAAAGTCACCCCAGGTTTTTCATGGGAGATTGTTTATCTGGTCATTGATGGCATAAAATTGAATAGGCGCACTGTGAAACCAGGTGGGGAGGGAAGGGAAATGAATTCAGTCTCCTGAATGTTCATAATTTGGGGGTGATGAATGCTGCCCTTTTCAGTAAATTTTCTTTCGAAAAGCCTAAACACTTCACAGCATCTTTAAAAATAAATTGGCCTCAGGGTAGCTATTTCTAAACAGATATTCTGGTAGTTAAATCCCTATTAGACTTCAGCTCTGGATTACAAGTCGGCAGCTGTAACTGCAAAGCTGATTGGAATGTCTCCTCCCATTTTTCCGCAGTTCTGCACGACAACCAGCTGACTCACACAGATCTCAAACCTGAAAACATCTTGTTTGTAAACTCGGAATTCGATACCTTGTACAATGAGAAAAAGGTGGGTTTCATTTGAATAGGAAGGCCAGCCGGCTGCTTTTATGCGGAAATGAAGGAATATCAGTTTGTGACTGGGCAGGGAGCAGCCGATGATTAAAGCAATATTCTGGATGGCAGTTTCCCCAGATTTCAGAAGCTTGAAGGCTGTGTAAAATTGCAACTTCCCTCCCCGTATCTCTGATTCTTGTTGTATATGAGTTAAGCCTGTTTGCTGATGTTGAGCCATTTAACATCTTGTGTTAGCTTTGGGGATGGACCGGCGGCCTCTTTTCTGCCTTGCAGAACTGTGAAGAGAAATCTATCAGGAACACCTGTATCCGGGTGGCAGATTTTGGAAGCGCCACTTTTGACCACGAGCATCATACCACTATTGTGGCGACTCGGCACTACCGGCCGCCAGAAGTGATCTTGGGTGAGTCGACACTCATTTTCCTGTTGATTTTCACATTAAGCCAATTTGCTAAATAGAGAAGAGAGAATAGAAGAATTAGAATTAGAATTCTTTATTGAATATTCTTTATTGTTGTGGGAATTAGTTGTTTATCAGAGTGATGGGACCGGGGAGGGGGGGGGGGGCTGTCCTTGTGTCTAGATGTTTTGGTGTTTTCATGCCCTGGCCTATAGCGTCGTCTTCAGGGGAGAAGTTGAAACAGTTTATGTCCAGGGTGGGAGGAGTCTCTAGATATTTTCACAGCCCTCTTTCTGGCTCGTGCAGGATACAGGTCCTCAATGGAAGGCAGGCTGGTACAGGAAGCAAAGCACTTGAAATAAAGACATAAGGACTGAGTGGGTGGAGAGAGAATGCAGCAATCTATAGACTTCAGTTGTGATTAGAGTTACAACTTCACTTGCTATGTAGAACACACGTGATTTTGTCCCTTCTTTTGCAGAGCTGGGCTGGGCGCAGCCTTGCGATGTCTGGAGCATCGGTTGCATCCTCTTTGAATATTACCGAGGATTCACACTTTTCCAGGTACATGGATTTCATTGTCTCCGGATAGATTCAAGTATTTATTTTTTCTTCTGTGTTAAAGAGCGAGCGCTTTGACACACTTTCCGTGGTGTTTTGTAAATTATAGGCAGTCCTTGTTTAACAACGGGAATTGCGACTGGAAACTCCACCGCTAAGGGATGTCATAGAGTGTAGTGTCATATGAATGCATCATTAAGCAAATCATTCTGGGTCATTAAGTGAGGACTTCATGTGACTGCAACATCCGACTTCTTGCTGGCTTCCCCATTGACTTTGTTAGAAGCCAGCTGGGAAGAGGTTGTAAGCTGTAATTGTGCGATTGCAGGACACTGCAAATGTCACGATTGCAATAATTTGATCACAAGGGCACCCTGATGGCCAGTTACAAGGAGCTGTCATAAGTACCCTTCATTCAGCACTGTCATAACTTTGAACAAGCACTGAATGGGTCATCAAGCAAAAACTCCCTGCAATTATCCTTGCCTATCAATTGCAGTATTCGATCCGTAGTCCATTTACTAATTGCACTGAATGTGTCTTTATTATGTTTTGGTGACTGGTGTACGGTTGACTTTGGCAGCATTCAACCTCTAGTCTGCTTGATACAAAGAAGAGATACTTTCTTGAAGTCAGAAAAGAAAAATGCTGATCTTTTTGTTTTGTTTTGTTGTTTTGTTTTTTTGTTTTTTGTTTTGTTTTGTTTTGTTTTGTTTTGTTTTGTTTTGTTTTGGTGAATAGAAATAACGTACTTTGTTTGACCTCACAGACGCATGAGAACAGAGAACACCTAGTAATGATGGAGAAAATCCTCGGTCCGATGCCACAGCACATGATCCGCAAAACTCGGTAGGTGTGCTTGACTCTGAGTAAGTTTGGTCTTTTCAGGAGCAGGAAGTAGGCCATCATCATTTTGGGCAGGTGGATCAGCCAAGGATTACTTGTTGACAACGTAAGATGTTGGTCAAAGTTTTTCTGGAAGAGTAACACACGTATAAGGAAGCACCAAACCTGTAAATGACAGATTTGTTTACACGGTGGCGTCTTTGTAGTAGAACAGTTTCTGCAGTGGTTTTATTTAAGTGCTTGGGGGGGAAATCAGTTTTGTGCGTGCTTTCAAGCTTGTTTGTCTCAACCCTTAACGTTAGTTTTCTGTGTTTTTTCTTTTTCCTTGTTTACAATCAGGAAACAGAAATACTTTCACAAAGGGAATTTAGTATGGGATGAGAACACATCTGATGGAAGATACGTGCAAGAGAACTGCAAACCACTACAGGTAGGGGGGGAACTTTTAATAATGTTCTTAATTCATTAAAAACAGTGGACTATTACCTGAATTCAACTTTCATTATGCCTCTGGAACATTTTCTGAACCAATATTAAATAACAGGATCCGTTGGCTGGGAATGTCTTGTAAATGAAAAAAGAAAAGAATTAAGTCCACGTGCCCTAAAATGAGCTGAAAGTGATACCCAAACATCTTGCTACATTTAAGCTCCCCCCACCCCCAAATCAGAAGACAGGCTGGCATAAATTATATTTATTAATCAAGCACAATTTCACTGGACAAGATTCTGATTTGCTTTTTTTTTTTTTAAGGGTTCGCCCCCTGAAAACTTCCCATCTTGCCTGTTGTTACTACTATACCCTTTTTAAAGCAGTGGATTATTCCCTGCATATTACTATCCTGTACATATATTGCTAATATATAGTAAATATGGCGAACCTTTTTTGGTTCACATGCCAAAAGCGTGCCCACACCCATTCCCTCCCCCCACGCATGCGCACAACCCCCGCACTGCCCCCTGCGCATGTGCACAACCCCCACCCCCGTGCACAACCCCCGCGCTTGCGCGCAAACCTCACTGAAGCCTGGGATGGTGAAAAACTGCCGAACGGACAAACTGGAAGTTTGGAAAAACGGACTTCCGGTTTGCCCATTGGGCCGTTTTTCGTCCTCCGGACGCTTTAGGGAAGCCTCCTGACGCCTCCGGAGGGTGAAAACAGCCTTCCCCAAGGCTGAAAATCATGCGCGCGCTGGAGCTGACATAGGGCAATGCCTCGCGTGCCCCCCGATATGGCTCCGTGTGCCACCTGTGGCATGCGTGCCATAGGTTCGCCATCACTGATATAGCGTGTGTATGTGTGTGTGTGTGTATATATGTATGTGTTTATATATATATATATATATATAGTGCATATAAATAATTTTTAAATACATTAAATGTAACAAAATAAAGAGAAAAAGAGAGAAAAGAAAAAGAGAAAAACAATGTGTAGAAATGAAGGATAAAAAAAGAAACAAAAAAGAAGTTTCCAATTTACTTTGCAAAGTTATCTCTTACTTTATGATTATAAAAAAGCTTCCTTTTTTTTCTATCATCCATTTTTTGAAAATCACGGGAATCACAAATCATAAGTGCATTGTTTTCTGTTTCATGCAAAAATTTCTAAGAGATTTCTAGTCAGCCGTACCTGTACATACGGGTCTTTTCTCTAAGCAAAGAAGTTGATTTAGCCATCACTTCAAGTTCCATCATCT
>QLTV01001688.1:738778-755703 GCA_003457575.1 Thermophis baileyi | reverse complement strand
AAGACCCCGATTGCTGGGGGCAACAGGCTAACTCTGTAAACAGCTTAGAGAGGGCGGTAAAAGCACTGTGAAGCGGTATATATGTCTAAGTGCTATTGCTATTACCTGTTGGGTCCTCCGAGCAAACTCAGGGCCATCTGGCTGGCACACACACCTGTCATTTCCAACCTCCGTTCGAGAGTCAAGCCGTGTTTCTCGGCCACAGAAAGCAGCTTTTTGTGTAGCTCGTAAGAGACGCTTGGGACTACCAAGCCAGAATCTGAAATGCAGAATCGGAAGAGAGTTATCAAGAGGCCCTGAGCAAAAGGAGTAGGGCAGATCCATAACCCAAGTCGCCATCCAAAGGGAGATCAGGTTTAAGCAACGGGACTTGACCCTTTTAAACTTGGCCATCCCATCCCAGAGTTCTTTAGGACCGTCAGCACAATGAGTTGCTTTTTCGGTCATATAAAGCTCAAGGAACTATGGGTGCTCCCAATTCTATACACCGGCATGTAAACGAGCTTAAAAGAGACTTAGGCAGGTTTCAGAGCTGATGTACAGAATCCATACCTTCAAGAAGCAGAGGTGTTATGGCCCTCCAGATGTGGCTGAACTACAGTTACCAACACCTAGGTCATGCTAAAAAAAAGGGGTTACTGAGAATTTCTTCAGCTACCAGAGCCCATTCTTACAGATTAACAGAGTTGGAAGGGACCTTGTAGGTCATCTAGTCCAACCCCCTGCTCAAGCAGGAGATCCTACACCGTTTCTGACAGATGGCAGTCCAGTCTCTTCTTGAAAGCCTCCAGTGATGAAGCTCCCACAACTTCCGAAACCAACTTCTGTTCCATTGGTTGATTGTTCTCACTGTCAGAAAATTTCTCCTTATTTCCAGGTTGAATCTCTCCTTGTTCAGTTTCCATCCATTATTCCTTGTCTGGCCTTCAGGTGCACCCCTTCCTCTCTGTGGCAGCCCCTCAAATACAAGAACTTCCTTCCTTCCTTAACGTATAGCTACAGCAAAGAAAAAAGATTATTCTGCAAGAGAATTTCGGTAGTCTCAATGCCAAATCTTCAGGGGACCTGAGTAACCACAAGATCGGTTTTTTTTAATCGTGATAGAACCTGGTTTGGTTTTGGCTTGAGAGGGATGAGTGAACTCAATCAAATCGAAGTGAACCGTGCTGGCAACAACAAGTGGTTTAATGTCTCTTGTGACAAGCTTATTACACAGAAAAAGAGAGGCCGAGCTGTGTGTAGTTTGACCTTGCACATTCACAACCAATTAAAGTCCCCACCTTATCTTTATTGGCTTTATTACATTAAGTATCAATGCTACGGCTACTTTGTTCTTGAAACTCAGACTACAACAGTGATAACGTTATTGCAAAAGAAACAGTCCTACATGTTCGAAGTCAGAGAGACACCAGCGCTGGTTACAATAGGATAGGTGGTCCTCAAGTGGTCATTAAGGGGCCACCACAAAGAAGAAGGGGGTCAACCTATTCTCCAAAGCACCAGGAGGCAGGACAAGAAACAATGGATGCAAACTAATCAAGGAGAGAAGCAACCTGGAACTAAGGAGAAACTTCCTAACAGGGAGGACAATTAACAGGTGGAACAACTTGCCTCTAGAAGTTGTGGGTGCTCCAGCACTGGAGATTTTTAAGAAGAGACTGGACAACCATTTATCTGGAATGATGTAGGGCCGTGATGGCGAACCTATGGCACGCGTGCCACAAGTGGCACGCGGAGCCATATCTAAGGGCACTCGAGGCGTTGCCCTATGTCACCTCCAGCGCAGCTGATTTTCGGTGTCCCGGAGGGCGGGGGGAGGCCATTTTCGCCCTCCCCAGGCTTCAGAAAAGCTTCCTGAAGCCTGGGGAAGGCGAAAAATGGCCCAATGGCCCAACCGGAAGTTCGGAAATGAACTTTCGGTAGGCCCGTTGGGCCCATTTTTCGCCATCCACAGGCTCCGGAGGCTTTCCTGAAGCCTGGGGAGGGTGAAAAATGGCCCAACGGCCCAACCGGAAGTTCGGAAATGAACTTTCGGTAGGCCCGTTGGGCCCATTTTTCGCCATCCACAGGCTCCGGAGGCTTTCCTGAAGCCTGGGGAGGGTGAAAAACGGCCCAACTGGAATTCCGGAGGCTTCAGTGAGATCTGCGTGCATGAGCAGGGGGGGGGGGAAGCAGGGGAGGGTTGTGCATGTGTGCATGCACAGGGGAGGGCATTGCATTATGGGTGTGGGCACACGCCCGCGCGCTATTGCACACGCGCGCACCCTTTTGGCACCCGAGCAAAAAAAAGGTTCGCCATCACTGGTGTAGGGTTTCCTTCCTGAGCAGGGGGTTGGACTAGAAGACCTCCAAAGCCCCTTCCAACTCTGTTGTTGTTATTCTGTTAACACGGCGGTTTTAAATGCAAACCCGCGGTTTGCTCCGGGCAGAGTTTGGGAAGTAAGCAAGGGCTAAGCAACCGGTTGTAACCCGAGGACTACCTGTACTGCCTTTGAGCCCCAAAGGTGGTGAATGGAAGGTGTGCAGGATTGGGCTACTCTCCAAGGGAAACAGGCCTCTTTCGACATTCTCGTTTTGCTGGCCTCGCGTGCCTCCGCAGCTCTTGGCTCCTAATAGCCCTTCATGTAAGGGGATCTTGTTGGGAACACAAGAAAGATAAGGTGTGCGATTACACAGCCCTGCTGCACGCAAGGACGGCGCTGCGCTAGGGCTGCACGATGTTTTGTGCTAATTGTTCTCGGACGGGAGCGTGAGAGCACCGAGGATTCCCCTCCCTGCTTCTCACTCACGCAAGGGCAACCAGTCGGACCAGCTTATCACAACCAGACGGTCTTAAATAAACTCAGAAAAGGCGGCGGCACAATCTAAAAAGGTAGCGTGTAAAGCTGGAGGGAATATATATATATATATATAAGTAATTACAGAGCTGCAACCGGAGGCTGGCCCGGAGCCAGATTTAAATTACACCGCGGCTGGGAGATAGAAGAGTCGAACGAATCGGCTTAGGACTGGATATGGTATCGCCGGAGTTGCCAACTCCAAGGTAGACGCTGCCGACACAGCTTTGCGAGGGGCACCGAAGGAGGCCGTTACGCTTCCTTTGCTGGGCTCCTGCTTTTCTCCAACTCTTTAATTCCAAATCCTGCCCTCATTTGCCCCGCATGCCTTATCACGAGTGCTGGCTTCGATTGGTTGCCTGCAACCCTAACGGGCCTTTTGCCTGCACAAACCAGTTTTCCTCCACTCGGCCGCGGTCACCCTCAATTTAAACGAGTCAGGTGAGAATCACGGCTCTGCTGGGAGGCCTAATCTGATTGGCTGAAGGCAACTGGGCCGCAGTTCAGAGGAGTGCCAGGGCCCAGCGGTGGCCGGATACATCCGCTTCCTCCAATCGCTCCTTTGGGGAGAACATCTAAAGTAGATGGAGAGTAGCCACTTCGGTACAGGAAGTCCTTGACTTACAACAGTTCGTTTATTGACTGTTCAAAGTTACAACGGCACTGAAAAAAAGGGGACTTAGGATCGTTTTTCACACTGACGACTTTTGTAGCATCCCCACGCCCATGGGATCAAAATTCAGGCGCTTGGCAACTGGTTCACACTTATGACCATTGCTGTGTCCCGGGGTCACGTGATCCCCTTTGGCCACCTTCCTGATAAGCAAAGTCAACGGGGAAGCCAGATTCACTTAACGACCGGGCTACTAATTTAACAACTGCAGTGATTCAATTAACAACTGAGGCAAGACAGGTCGTAAAACGGGGCAAAACTCACTTAACAACGGAAATCTTGGGCTCAATTGGGGTCGTAAGCCGAAGACTACATGTATTAGACCTTCCTTTTCAAAGCACCACCCCAAATAATTTCCTAAGGTTTACAGGAAGCCCTCGACCTATGACCTCAGTTCAGCCAAAATTTATGTTGCTAAGCGAGACAGTTGTTAGGTGAGTTTTGCCCTGGGTTACAACCTTCCTTGCCACAGTTGTTAAGTGAATCACTGAAGTTGTTAAGTTAGCAACATGGCTGTTAAGGGAATCTGGGTTCTCCGTGGACTTTGCTTGTCAGGAGGTCACAAAAGGGGACCCCGGGACATTGCGACCGTCATAAATATGAGCCAGTTGCCAACTGTCTGAATTTTGATCACGTGACGGGGATGCTACAATGGTTGTCATTGTGAAAAAAAGTCCATTTTTTTCACTGCCGTTTTGACTTGGAACGGTCACTAAACAAACTGCTGTTAAGACGAGGACTGCCTGTGATTGTGAAAATCCCAACGTACCGGTGCAGAACTCTTTGCTCGCTTGGGGAACGGTGATTCTTCTGTACACGATGGGCTCAGACTCCAAGATGTTCTCGTCGTGGCGATAACGGGCGGCCGCCTTCTCACTCGGCGTGCCTCGGGAGCGGGTCCCACTCTTCCTCTCGTAGGTTTCTATCTCCTCAAACACGGCGGCCTTATCAAAGAGGGCCAGGTTGCCCTCAAAGTCAAAATCGGTGTCTGGAATTTCTTCGATGTCATCCCCAAAGCACTCGTCATCCTTGTTCTTCATCTGGCCGTTCTTCATGCCGCTTTTTTTCGGGGTCACCTGGTTGGGATGACGGCTACTGGACGACCCTGAGGGGAAAGACAACGGAGGTCAGAGGAGCCGGGGATTTGCTTAAGAAAGGGGTCCCCAAACTTGGCAACTTTAAGACTTGTGGACTTCAACTCCCAGAATTCTCCAGCCAGCTATGCTGGCTGGAGAATTCTGGGAGTTGAAGTCCACAAGTCTTAAAGTTGCCAAGTTTGAAGACCTCTGGATTAAATAATAAGAACGAATTTCAGCTCTCTGGTTTACAATACAGAGACATGTAAACAATGTGTATAGGTAACCCTCGACTTACGGCCACAACTGAGCCCCAAATTTCTCTTGCTTATGGGAGAAGTTGTTAAGTGAGTTTTGCCGCGTTTTACGACTTTTCCTCAAGCCTTTAAATTCTTCAAGCCTTTAACAAGCCTTTTTTTAAATAAATCCAATAAAATTATCCAAGTTGCTCTCTTGATTGTGTATACAGGTAGCCCTCGACTTACGACCCAATTGAGACCAAATGTATGTTGTTAAGTGAGACAAGTGAGACTTGTGGACTTCAATTTCCAGAATTCTGAGAGTTGAAGTCCACAAGTCTTAAAGTTGCCAAGTTTGAAGACCTCTGGATTAAATAATAAGAACGAATTTCAGCTCTCTGGTTTACAATACAGAGACATGTAAACAATGTGTATAGGTAACCCTCGACTTACGGCCACAACTGAGCCCCAAATTTCTCTTGCTTATGGGAGAAGTTGTTAAGTGAGTTTTGCCGCGTTTTACGACTTTTCCTCAAGCCTTTAAATTCTTCAAGCCTTTAACAAGCCTTTTTTTAAATAAATCCAATAAAATTATCCAAGTTGCTCTCTTGATTGTGTATACAGGTAGCCCTCGACTTACGACCCAATTGAGACCAAATGTATGTTGTTAAGTGAGACAAGTGAGACTTGTGGACTTCAATTTCCAGAATTCTGAGAGTTGAAGTCCACAAGTCTTAAAGTTGCCAAGTTTGAAGACCTCTGGCATAAGAGGACAATCGAAGGCAGGGGTCCCCAACCCCGGGCCGTAGCATGCCAAAAACCGGGCCACGCAAACAAGAGAAGCCCCATCCGTGGGATGCAGACAGCACCCAAAACCACACCCCTTCCGGTCCATGGAAAAACCTCTCCACACGGAACCGGTGTTCTGACCCTCTGAAGTGAACTCAAAGATTCCTGTATTAGGAGCGCCAGCAACCCCGGCAAAAAGTGTCTCTCTCACTGCAGGCTAACAAGTCTGTCCGGCAGGGAGATGAATAGTTGTCTGCCACACCTATTCATCTCTGCCCCCTGCCTTTTATCCCCCGAGCTAGGGTGGGGCTTCATTAGCAGCGGTGGCTCTTCCGTCCCAAGGATCAGCCCATAGATTTCCACTGCTCTCCTCTCCTCTGCCTTCTGCACATCCGCGCGTCAGGCACTGGACCCAGCTGTTCCTCCTCTTCCTCATCAGCCACCTCCAGACCTGGGGGCTGTTGACTCTCCATCTGAGAGCTGACAGACAGCCCAAGCTCCGCCTCTGTCTCTCTCTCTGCCAGCTCCATTCCCTCTTCCCCCTCGGAGCTCTCAGGTTGTCTTGATGCTGACCCTGACTCTCATACCTCATCTGATTCGGCTGCTGGAGAGGCCGGCGGCCGACAGGCCACAACAACTGATCCCTGGTGCCCCAAAGTTTGGGGGCTTCTGTAGTAGAGAAAGCAGGCAGAGCAACAGACCGTAACCACAGCTACGCCAAGGTGGGACCATTGAGACAACCCAAAGTCCTAAAGAGACTCACACGAGTTGTGCCTGCGGCGGAAGTTTTTGGAAGGGTTCAAGGATTCCATGTGTCGGTCCATGTAGCTCTTAGAACAGGGGTGCAGCTGGGGAGAAAGAGCAACCTCTTGGGTCTTCACGTCGGTTCTCCTGGGGATGTTCTGTGGAGCACTGCTAGGCTTCTTCAGCAATTTGCCAGTGCCGTTCTGACTGGCACCACCCAGACACTCGAGAGCAGGAATGCCAAGGTCGGGGTGCTGGAAGTCTCCACATTGTCCGTTATCGCCAAGGCCTGGAATCTCCAGGATCTTCAGCTCAGTGATATCCCCAGCCCTAAACAGGGGGAGAGGACCAGAGATGAGGTTAACTGGCCACAGTGCTTGCCTCTCATCGCATCCTCTGTTCTGCTAGCCGGCGTGGGATAGAAAAGGAAGAGCTACGCATCTTGAGGGCTTCAGGTTGGGAAAGAGTGCTGTATAGGAACATAAACCATCCTGGTTTATAGTTTGACCATCAGAATAGCAATAGCAATCGCACTTAGACTTATATACCGCTTCACAGTGCTTTACAGCCCTCTCTAAGCAGTTTTACAGAGTCAGCCTATTGCCCCCAACAATCTGGGTCCTCATTTTACCCACCTCGGAAGGATGGAAGGCTGAGTCAACCTTGAGCCTGGTGAGATTCGAACTGCCGAACTGCAGGCAGCTGGCAGGCAGCAAAAGTAGCCCGCAGTAATGTATTCTAACCACCGCGCCACCACAGCGCATTACACTGTTAGAAGAACCTTTCCCAAAATATAAACATGGTTAAGTGGAGAAACAAAAACTGGTAAGTTTGTGAAACCTTTTCTCCGAGATTAGCAGTTGTAAACGACAATGTTCAGATGCTCCTGCAACAAGCCATTCTTTAGCTCCCTTTTGTAAGAATGGACAAACTTCCAGGCTGCTGGGTTTCCAAATAACCCATCTCCCTTATGAAACATATATTGCAAAAATAAATACAAAAAGATAGCAACTCAATTTGACATCGGCTAGAAGCCTTGAAAAAAATGAAGCATAAACTACATGTACTATAAATCTGTAATGCTCCCTGCAATGTGTATTTTCAGAAAAAACCACAAGTGTTTCCAAGCCTCAATGAAGAGTCACGGAGGAGCATTTACCTGAAGGTAACCTCCGGTACCAAACATTTGACTCCGTTATGGAAAGGTCGCGTGAGTGAAATTGTCTGGCTAGCTTGATTCACCGCAGACACTCTTCCCTGGTAGACTCCCAAGCTGTCTCCACAACTGATCGAGACGATGCTTCCAAGCCAATCCATAGCCATGATTTCTGTGATTGCTGCAAAACAATCAAAGGGGTGATGAGCTAACATATATTGCAATAGAAGAGAATATTTGTAGCTCAGGGTTGAACCGTGGAGTCCTTGACACTCTCTGAGCTTGGCTGTTTTCTTGCAGACGTTTCATTACCCAACTAGGGAACATCGTCAGTGCTAGGAGGGAATGGGGTTTGTGGAGTGAGTGAGTGAGTGAGTGAGTGAGTGAGTGAGTAGGAGGAGGAGGTGTGGTGCCCTTGTTGCTCTCTCAACTTGGTGATTTTCTTGCAGACGTTTCATTACCCATCTAGGGAATATCATCAGTGCTAGGAGGGAATGAGGTTTGTGGAATGAAGGAGAAGGGAGGAGGAGGAGGTAGAGGACGACGACAACTGTGGTGTCCTTATTGCTCTCTTGAGTTTGGTGATTTTCTTGCAGACGTTTCATTACCCATCTAGGGAACATCATCAGTGCTAGGAGGGAATGGGGTTTGTGGCGCGGAGGAGGAGGACGACTGTGGGGCCCTTGATGCTCTCTGAGCTTGGTTGCACTGACGATGTTGGGTGATGAAATGCCCACGAGCAAACAACCAGGAGCAGAGATCACCAAGGGCTCCTGAAATAATTCTTGAAATACCTTGTAATGATTAAATCTTTTTTTTTTTTTATCCACTACCAAACAGCCTGGCCCGTAGATCAGGGCAGGCGAGTGATTGCCCAAAGTTATTCAATGGGTTTAGTGGTCCATTCCGTCTGCCCACCAGTCCCTTTCTATGTCCATCGGCCTATCCATCCGTCAACCCACCTGTCCACCCGCCTATCAGCCTACCTATCCGACAGACGGGCAAGGTGGACAGACAAGGCGTGCTGGCTGGGAATCCTGGGAGCTGCTGTCCACAGGCGTGAAACTGGCTGAGGTTGCAGGTTCAAAGCCTGCCCTGGAACTCAGAGCCCGTCTCTGGACAATCCCTTTAATTCACAGGGCTGTCAGGGGGAGGATAAAATTGGGGTGGTGGGTGGTGGGAGGGAAGAGCCTCCCCCATTGAACTTAGGGGGACTCCCCTAACTAAGTTCCCTTTTAGGGGGAGGGACCAACGTGGAGACTCGAACCCGGCTCTTCGCCTTTCGGGACCCCAACCTCTTCATTCTGCTCTATGAACTGAACTGGGAGAGGGAGGGGGGAGGGAGTGACGTCACTCCCCTCCCAAAGGGGGCGTGGCCGCTCCCCTCGCGCCTCTGCGCCCTGCCTGAACAGCCCCCAGGCGGGAGAGCGGCGGCTCTCGGAGAGGCGGGGAGGGGCGCCGGCGAGCCCCGCACAGGCCTCCCCACGACTGCTTCCACACCTGGGACAAGAAAGCCGAGGAACCGCGGGCTCCAGCCTTCCCCTCGCTCGACTCTTCTCTTCGGACGCCTTCGCTCCGGAAATGTCGCCCAGCAGGGGAAGCATGCGTCACTTCCGCTTCCGCCTCGCTTTAAGGCTCTCTAGGGATGAGGCGCAGAGGCGGTGGCCTTCGTGGGAAGGTACTCAGGGGCGCATGCGCACAAGGCAGGTAGAACAGGCTCGTGCGGAGTGCCGCGCATGCGCATTGGAGATACTAGGAAAGCTGGGGCTTGCCCCTTAGGGAAGCTAGATCAGCGTTTCTCAACCTTTAGGTGTCAGGACTCCAATTCCCAGAATTCCTCACCACGCATGCTTTTAAGATGTGTGGACCAACTCCCAGAATCCCCCTGATTAGGGACTTGTGGGAGTTTTATTCATTTATGTTGTTCAGTTTTTATAACTGAGTTAAATAAGTGAGTTGAAGTCCAGGCGTTTTAAATTTGCTAAGATTGAGAAATACTGAGCTAGACCATAATTCAGATCTTGAAATGTGGTAATGTCAAAACTTTGTGGGGAAGCTCTTTTGGAATTTAGCAAAATCAGCAAGAATGTGTAACTGTAAATCCCCAATATATTATTCAGAAAAGCATTAGGTTACCGTTTTTTATTACTGTCTTCCTAAAGGTTTGTATCCCTTTAAAATATTATCAGATTTTCCTGTAAAAGAGCAATTGACAAACTCACAAACCGTCTCATAGAAAGCCATTTTTATTTTTACAATATATACAATACTTAATAGACCTCTTCTGGGTCATCCAAATTTTAATCTCTACGCTAGAATTTGACACATACGTTCAGCAGAATCAATGGCTCTTAGGCAGATAATTGAGACATAATGTGCATTTAATAATGCAAAGCACCTTTATCAAGCATAATTCCTTAGTCATCACACTTAAAATGCCTATGTTTAGTTCATTTTTGTCGTATTTTAATTTCAGTTTTCCTCGAAGAATACCAAAGAGTATACATATTATTTTCCGCAATTTCTTCTATGAGAAAGATAAGAGATAGTGGCTAGTTCAAAGTGGCCAGTGAAGACAAGTTATGATAGGTTTTAGGTAGCCCCACCATGCCTACTTTCCAGATCGATTCCTTCCCTGTAATCTTGCAACGATTTAGATCCCATCCCTGTCACTTTGTAGAGATCTAGACCACACCATCCCTATGCCAAGATCTAGGTCCAGATCCCACCCATGTCACCTTGTAAAGTTCTAAATCCACCCCACCCCGTTCTCTTGCAAATATCTAGATCCAGGTTGCATCTCTGTCCTCTTGCAAAGATTTAGTTCCTGCTTCTATCCCTGTTATTTGCAAATTTCCAGATGCTATCCCTTGCAAAAAAACAACAACAACCTTCTTTATTTTGTACGGCTGAGCATCTTAGAAGGGGAACTGGGATTTGCACATATGGATGGCCACCTACTTTGGTGTACCTAGATGTGTTGATAACATTCCTCTTGCACGTGGACAACGAGTCTGAAGGACTCTGACATGCAAAGAAGTTGCTGTATAATATACATGGAAATCCTGTCTGCGTTCCGATACCAGCACGGAATTTTAGAAATGCCTCGGGCTCGGGTGGCTTTTCGGCAAGCCCTCCCAACTGTAACAATTCATCATTGTGCTTCTCAGCTCTACCTGCTATAGTTTTACACCTGTGAGAAGAACCTCATGAAATAACACCACATTGGAAAGACACTTCCATTCAGTGTGAACTGTCCATCACAAATACACAGGATTATTCAAGGTTCAAATTCAGCCCCTGTTTAGATCAATTTATGTTCCGAGACAATTCAAAGGATGTTCTGTGTTAATAAAAGACCTTATGAGATTATCCCTGTGATATAAATTCCTGTGATATATATATGTTTTTTGAGGTTTTCGCGGGTATTTGTATGTAGGTCTGTGGTTATTCGGGTTTTCTCCCGCGTGAAGTTGGAGATGTCATTGCAACGTTTCGACGAAGTCTCATTCGTCATCTTCAGGCTGATTATCAGGCTTGTGTCTTCAGCATCGTGCTTCTAGGAGCATATATATATATGAATGCTTCAACAGTCGTAAGTATAAAATAAAAGTGATGTCACTTTTTTGAGTATATATATTTGCAGCAAGCTAGTAACATTGTGGGTGGCTGAGCCACTCCAAACCAAACAACAAATCCTATCAGAACAAGTAGCCCCTCGTCCCCCTTCCTGGACAAGGGGTCAATCTCTGTTCTTTCCGGATTTCCCATGCTAGAAACGGGGTTTGACCCGGAAGTGTTCGCATTTCTTGTATTTCATGGTCAGGCCATACTGGGGAGTCGTATCCATCATCTCTGTGCCAGACAGGGTGAATTCCAGGTTTTGCACCAAAGTGGTCAGAAACAGGAACACCTCCCATTTTGCAATGTTCTGTCCAATGCATTGCCTTCTGCCCAAGCTAAAAGTCATCACTTTTTCACATTCTGCCCGGTTTATTCCTGTCCCGTCGGTCGTAAGAAATCGCTCTGGGTTGAAAACAGAAGGCTCATTCCAAAGTTTCCTGGAAAAAAAAGCAAACACACCATCTAGGTTATCTCTTTCTGAAACCCTCAAAGCAGATTAGGAGAAAGCACACGTTCAAACGTCCTTCACCTAGCCAGATTAAAGCAATTACGTCTGGGTTAGAACATGACTTCCAAAATTGCCAATCTGCTCCTTCTGTAATAACCTATGTGGACACACCTACTAAGGTTTTGTGAAGATGTCATCCAGTCTCAGCTTTTAGCCAGATCTTCCAATTGCCAAATAGATTTGAAAATCAGGTAGATCTTTTGTGAGTGTACCACACATACTTCTTAAGGAATAGAAGTTGTGTCAAATGATCTGAATTAAATTGACGCAGCATATGCCTGCAATTCCTCTAAATGTAAATTTCCAGATGTGTGGACTTCAAATCCCAGAATTCCACAGCCAGCACGGCCATCGATGAGCATTCAGGGAAATGAAGTCCACAAACCTGGAAGTTGCCACGGCTGGAAAACCTGAATCTAGAACAGGGGTGTCAAACTCACGTCGTCACGGTGGCGTCACGTGACGTATCGCGACTTTTCCCTCCTTCGCTAAACCGGGCGTGGGCGTGGCCAGCGCGTGACGCATCCGGCCCGCGGGCCGCAAGTTTGACACCCCTGATCTAGAATAAAGATGGGAAGGACCAGACAGCATACCCACCCACAGTCCCCACTCACCCACCCAAAGGCTTGTAGGAAGCCTCCAAAGCCCTCATTACTTTTGCTACTAATACTTAAGTCCAAGTACAGGTACTGTATATTCAAGTTTGACTTACAACCACAACTGCAACTAGCTACAGAGGCTGTGAAAAGTCTGATTCAGCTCCACAAAGTTGGGTTTTTTTAAATGTGCAGTAGTATCATAGTAGCCATTTACTACAACTCTTTAAAGCAGCCGTGTCCGAATGACATCCAAGGCACCGCATGGCCCTAAATGCAACCCAGATTTTAATCCATTGCATGTAGAATTCTATTATATTGCTTGCCTTGGCAAGGAGTTATAGAGCTGTTCTTGGCAATACTTACGGATCATGGTTGACCTGCCATTGGTTCACAAACACGCAGGTATCATTTGGAATATAGAAGCCATTCAATGCTGTGTCCCTAGTGGTGCTAAAGGGAAAGAAAATATTTGCGGTAACAGACTGACTACTATTAATAGAACCACATGAATACAGTCAGTTCTTTTGATAAGATTGAATACACTTTTTTAAAACATGGAAGTTAAGCACATAGCAAGCCTAGCTATTGACAAACTACTATCTCCTGCTAGTGATTAATAATATTTTCTGCAACCCTAGAGCCACCATGGAGATGTGTTCACACATCACACTAAGGCACAGTTTGTTGAAGTCCAGCTTTTTGAATCTACCACAATGAGCTGAGTTCACCCACAACAAAGTCAGGACTCTATGTTAAGTTGCAGTTCACAAGATTTATTACTCCAGCCTGCACAAAAGAATCTAGTCAATTAAAGTTCAATATTAATTTGGCGCTAGAGAAGAGTCAAGGGAATTCAAGAGGGATGGGATTTGGCAACCTAACGACTCTAAACTGATGACAAGCTTAACTCCGCCTCTCAGCTCTGCCTGCTATTCTCTCACATATTTGTTCCAAACTCTGAAC
Organism: Thermophis baileyi; assembly: GCA_003457575.1. Lineage (NCBI taxonomy): Eukaryota > Metazoa > Chordata > Lepidosauria > Squamata > Dipsadidae > Thermophis > Thermophis baileyi. The sequence goes on along the minus strand of QLTV01001688.1, from coordinate 742,495 downwards.
AAAAACCCTCAAAAGTGATGGTGGTATCTCAAGATACCTCAGATGATCCTGGATCACTTGCCAACTCCTTTTTGTCATAGTGACCTCTGATTTTCTAACATAAGTTACTCTCCAGCCAGTTCAATCTTACCAATGTGGGATTGTGAAGGGCATGAAGGATGAATGCCTGAACATCTCATACATAAAAGCTTCAGAGTAAGGGAGCATGGCACGATCAGATTGCTTGGGGGTCCTTTCTCTGCCAATGATTTGGTCTGTGGGTCAGGAGAAAAACAGAAATAAGAGTCAGTTTGGTCTGCTGGTGAAGGCATTTAAACAGGAGACGGTTTAAGACGGGGTGGGATTCTACCGGTTCGGACCGGTTTGGGCGAACCGGATGCTCCAATGATCAGCTGGGAGCGAACTGGTTCGCTCTGACGATCAGGTGGGCCCGCCCGCCCGCCCCTGCGCTTTACTGACCTATATCTTCTCAGCTGATTCGCGCGGCAAAGCAGATTGCCGCGCCTCAGCTGTGTTTCTCCCCAGCAGTAACGCGGAAGGTAAGTTTTCGTAAAACTGCGCACACCGAATCACCGAACCGGTTGTTAAACCGGCAGGATCCCACCACTGGTGACGGTGAGTTCAAGTCCCACGAAAGCCAGCTGGATGACTTTGGGCCCATCACTCTCTCCCACCCCAACTCACCAAATAAGAGGTGTGTTGGATATATTCACCGCCTTGGGTTATTTGTAAAAATAATGGGATACAAATAAGTAAATAAATAAGAACAGAAGATGGATGGAAAGCCACTCTTGGAAAGGGACTTTTAAAAGTCAACAGATCTGGATTTACCTAGTTCTTCTTGAATTCTCCTCTGGATTTCTGGGTAAGTCACCAGATACAAAAGGCACCAGGATAGAGCAGTACTGACGGTATCAAATCCTGAACAGACACAAAAAAAAAAAAGGGAAAAAAAGCATTTAAGCATCAAACGTAGAATTGCAGATTGGGTCAGGGTTCCTTGGATGATGTTAAATGCTTCCGTTTAACCGTGGAGCATATGAGCCATATCTAATGCTAACTCATCAAGGGTTGTGATGCTGTCTGGGTTCAAACATTCTGCTAAGCCACCATGCCTTAGCTCAGTTTGGAGAATCAAATCAAGCATGGTCAGAAAGTGGCTTGAGAGAATGGCATTGTTTTTGCAAGTCGCCAAAGGCTTTTGGCCTGAAATCACATAATCAAACAGCATCCAAAGCAGTATTTCTCAACCTTGACCACTTGGAAATATATGGACTTCAAATCCCAGAATTCTGGGAGATGAAAAGTCCACATATCTTCAAGTGGCCCAAGTTGAGAAACACTGATCTCAAAGGTCTCCAAATTATCTTAACAACCCCATAATCCCTTGCGGAGAGGAGTGTGGGCCACTGAATGGAGCTAGCAGAGTGTTTACTGGCCGGATGCCCTTCCTGTCGCCAATGCGGAATTTGTTCAGCGGATATATTCTCATTGTGCCCAGAGAGAGAAATATCTGCATCTACCTAGGATCGAACTCACAGCCTCCTCACTGTGAGGCGAGAGCTCCACCTCTAGGCCACCGCACCACTCCTTCTCAAAGGTCTCCAAATGATAGGATTAAATCTGGAGGGCTCTATTGAAAAAAAATATGTTACACCCTCCCAAGTTAAAAATTTGATTATCATATGCATGGCTACCGGAGATGAGGAAGGTGACTCATCTCCTTCCCATCTGTCAATTATGTCTTGACCAAAAAACCAGGGAAAATACAGTAATGGCTGAGAAATGTGGAACTGTGGGACCCAGCTTGTGCATCCGGAGGAATTATGAATCAGAGATAGGTTTTGATGGCTACAGAGGTTTATTTTCTCCAAATGCATTGACACCTGTCTGTTAAATGGATGGTACTGAAATGGCCATGGGGAAGAAGAACAAGGAGCTTGCTTTTAGGTCAAAGGTTTCTTACCAGCTCCAAAGAGTTCATTGACGATACCAACAATGTTCTGATCCTTAAGAGCATCGTTGGCATTTAAGTTCGGTTTTTTATCCTGGCAGAAGCTGATGAGCGAGTCCGTGATATCTCGGATGTTATTCTGGAACACAGACCAGAAGGACAGATGTGACACCAACTTCCAGCCCACACAACTCTCAATTTCACGAAGAACCAACATTGTTATTTAGATGACCACATGCCAAACATTTTTCTGCAACTAGGTCATTAGGAGCCGTTCTCACTGCCTATTGGTTAACAGTGGTTTGTTGAATAAGCCAGGATTGGCTGGGTTCACATATTCTGCTGACTCGGGTCATATTCAAATCACAGTGTTGAAATTCACACGTCATATCAAGCCACGACGTGTCTAGTTTGCTTTGCTTAGCATGTTGTGCAAAGCCAGCCATTGTGGTTAACTCAGCAAATAAGAGATGATCAATTGAAGAAGATATAGGGACTTCAACTCCCAGAATTCCTCAGCCGGAATCCTAGGAGTTGAAGGCCACACATCCTGAAGTTGCTGAGATTGAGAAAAACGTCTCTAAGGCATTAAGACCAGACATAACCCCTTCCAACGCTCCCCTCTAAAGCCTTGTTTGGTGCCCCGAGAGACTATATATATAATCCTAATCTCTAATGACACACCTTGTCAAAGCCCTCATAATGTTCTTCCACCAGCTTCTGCATCAACACGTTGAATCTCCGGTTGAGATCTTTGAAGGCTTCCATGCTGCGGCTGGGAAGATATTGGAGGATTGGGAAGAAATCAGCTGCATTTCCAGAGGCAGTCACCAGCCCGAAATCATTGTTGATGTCCACTATCTTCAGAAGTTCTTGATCCTCGTGGTTGTAACGCTTCCCGAAACACATGGCACAGATGACGTTGACTACGGAGATGACCACATACTGGAAGGGCTCGAAACTCTCCTTCTCTTTCATCAGATCTCGGAATTTCATGACCAGGTACTTTGCTTCTTTGGAGACGTGTTCCTCCAGCAGGCAAGTCGAGGAGTTTGGGCTGGCTGAGCCCGCAAAGGACTTGAGAGCATTCTGAGCCAACTTTCGGCGAAGGCGCCAGCTTTCCTCGGAATTCCTACCGAAGGTGAAGGTCTGGCCATTACCGATGAACTTGAAGCTGTAGAGATCTGGGCGTCCGGCAAAGTCGCTCCCTTGCTTCACTAGGGCTTGCTTGATGGTTTCCAATCCGCTCAGCACCACAACCGGCCTTGCGCCAAGATGAATGAGCATGACGTCTCCATACTTCTGGCTCAGCCGGGTCAAAGCCAGGTGAGGGTTTTTTCCGAGGTCTAAGATGTTTCCAATAAACGGATACCCCCTCGGCCCTCGTAGCTTCCTTAATCCTGCTGGGATCCGTTGCCGGATTTTGAGGAGAAGCAGCAGTAGGCAGAAAACAGCAACGAAGATCAGGATTTCTGGGACAGAGATCATGCTTTTGCTTCTGATCAATACAGTCGTCATCTTCCTAAATATTATGGTCTGCTGGGGAGCAAAGAAGCAGAGAAGAAAGGAACGGGATGAGTTTTATATTTCTAGATCTATTTTATATTGTGTTCATCTTTTTAACTTTGTAAAAACACTTCTTTAATTTTAGAATGGAATGGAATGGAATGGAATGGAATGGAATGGAATGGAATAGAATAGAATAGAATAGAATAGAATAGAATAGAATAGAATAGAATAGAATAGAATAGAATAGAATAGAA
>QLTV01001688.1:657386-670496 GCA_003457575.1 Thermophis baileyi | reverse complement strand
ACATATATATATATATATATATATATATATTGCAAGGAGAGGCTTACCAGCAATCCTTGGCAGAACATCCATACTGTGGCAGGTTCGTTCAGTCGCTCTCCTCTGTTTTTTGACACACACACCCCCCCGCCCCGGATCAATGGCACACTAATGGACCCGCCAGAGTGTCCACCCATCTGTCACTCTGGATCCTTTCAAATTAAAACACATGTTGAAGGATGCTCGGAAGGGAGAAAGGAAGGAAAGGAAAAGAAAAGGAAAGAAAGAAAGAAAAGGGAGGAAGGAAGGAAGGAAGGAAGGAAGGAAAAAGAAAAAAGGAAGGAAGGGAAAGAAAAAAGGAAGGAAAGGAGGGAGGGACGGAAAGAAAGGAATGAAGGAAAGGAAAGAAAAAAGGGAAGGGAAGGAAGGGAAAAAGGAAAGGAAAGAAAGGAAGGGGAGGGAGGGAGGGAAGGAAGGTGGGAAGAAAAGAAAAGGAAGGAGGGAGGGAGGGAAAGGAAGGAGAAAGGAAGGAAGGAAGGAAGGAAAGAAAAGGAAGGAGGGAGGGAAAGAACAAGGAAGGGTTGGAAGGTAGGAAGAAAGGAAGAGAGGGGAAAAGGTAGGAAAAAAGAAAGGAAAGAAAGAAAAGAAAAGAAAGAAAATGTGAACTCTTTAGTTGTTCTTTCATCCTGTTTTTCAAAAGAGAAAAAAAATTGGTGTGATCCCTGATTTTACTAAAATTAGAGCAGAAAGTAAGCCCCAGTTCTTGTTTAGATATTTTTTGGGAGGTTGATTGTGTGATAGAGGTGCATTTTGGGTTTTGTCTTGCTGGGGGTTGCAACTTGGCTCAAAAGTGTGGCGAACTTCCCTTGTTGTGTTCAGGTTGGCCTCTTGTAATGTGACACAGAGATTGCCATGTTCCATTGTTTTTAACGGAATATTTAAGGAAAGTTAAGCAGGAAGGTAGCTTGCACATGGTCAGATGACCCCAGTCCTCGCACTTACGACTGTTAAAGTGTCCCCACGGTCACATGATAACAATGTGGGTGCTTAGCAACTGACTCATATTTATGACAGTTGTAGTGTCCCCTTTTATGACCTTCTGACAAACAGTCAGTACTGAAGCCAGATTCACTTAACAATCGTGTTACTAACTTAACCACTGCGGCAATCCCCTTCACATCCATGGCAGAAAAGGTTGTAAAACGGAGCAAAATTCACTTAACAACTGTCTCGCTTAGCAATAGGTTTTCTCTTTACATTCAATATGTGCTTAGTGAACAGCTTACTGTCTGAGTCTAATCGTTTACATAGTAATACTTCTTAAATTTCTAATTTCTACCCCTGTTGTCCGACCATTGATAAAACAAGTCCCAAGTTCGGAAATATTCTGTGTCTTCTTTTTCTTTTAACTTCAGTGTTTAATCTGTCCATTTCTGCACAGTCCAATGTTTTTTTTAATTATCTCTTCTTCCGTAGGTGTTTCCTCGCTTTTCCAATGTTGTGCAAATACAATTCTTGCCGCTGTTAAAACATGCAATATCAAATATACATTCCCTTTATCATATTTTTCTGGTATTATGCCTAACAAAAATAGCTCTGGCTTAAAATCTATATGCTGTCTTAACATTTTTTCTAACCACATATGCACTTTCGCCCAATTTTTTTTCTTTTCTTTTCTTTTCTTTTCTTTTCTTTTCTTTTCTTTTCTTTTCTTTTCTTTTCTTTTCTTTTCTTTTCTTTTTTTTTTTTTGCTTTTGGGCATGTCCACCACAGGTGATGGTAGGTGCCTGCTTGAAAAGTTCTTTCTCGTCTTAGGTCTCATGGTACCAAGTGACGTGTCCTTCTTATGAGAACCAGTCCCCAGAAGCGCCCGAGAAAATGTCAGGAATGCAGGTAAGGAACAAGACAAAAGAGAAAAAACCCCCTATATTTTCTTTCGATTTCAATTTCACACGTTCACACAATTTTGGGTGTGCGGGGGGGGGGGGGGGGAGAAAGGATTTTTCCTGGACATTTTTTAAAAATTTCCCAATCATCTGATGTCCAGGTTCTCTGGGATCCTGTCCGATTTGACGATGGTTGGTTGAAACGCGGTTAGTATATCGGTAGTCCTTGACTTAGTGACGGTTCATTTAGTGACCGTTTGAAGTTACAATGGCATTGAAAAAAACGACATGACCATTTTTTACCCTGATGACCGGGGCAGCATCGCCATGGCCACACGATCGAAATTCAGAGGCTTGGCAACTAGCATGTACTTATGACGGTTGGGGTGTCCCTGGGTCATGTGATCCCCTTTTGCGACCTCCTGACGAGCAAAGTCAACGGGGAACCCAGATTCACTTAACAACCATGTCATTAACTTAACAACCGGAAAGATTCACTTTAACAACGGTGGCCAGGAAGGTTGCAAAACGGAGCAAAACTCGCTTAACAAATGTCTCATAAATTTGGGGCTACATTACGGTCGTAAGTCGAGGATTCTCCCAAATTTTGGTGCTGGGTTTTCTAGTGGGGTGTTTTTATGGCATTCAGCCATCGGATCAGCGCTTTCTGATCTTCATAGGTCATTTTGATGTCTGTGTGTTTGTGTCTCCAAAGCAGCTTTGGAGTAGCTGGGGCTGTTCTTCTTTTTTTTAAAGAATGATAAGGAAGATGGGCTATTTTAACAAAGCAAAAAAAAAAAAAGGAAGGAACTATAGCTCACATGATTTCCTTGCCAGACACGTTGGAGTCCCCCAGTTTAAAAATATAGGTAATCAAGTACCAAGTAGCAATCTGTCTCAAGTTTGGCGACTTGAAAACGGGTGGACTTCAATTCCCAGAATTCCCCAGCGAGCATGGCTGACTGAAGAATTCTGGGAGTTGAAGTCTGCCCGTCTTTAAGTCGCCAAGCTTGAGAAAATACTGCTACCCAGGTAACCCTCACCTTACAGCCGTAATTCAGCCCAAAATTACAGTTGTAAATCGTGGCCGTCATTAAGCAGGTCACCCTATGACCACGCTCGTTTCGATGACTTCTTTTGTGAGACGGTCGTTAAGTGAACACCTGATACCAAATGGCTGGTTTTGCCAAAAAACCCAACAACAACACTGGAAGTCAACGCAGCAAATAAGTCTCAAATTGTGGTCACGTGACGGACGGATGCTGCAAACATCCCTAAATGCGGTCAGGTTGCCAAGCACCCCAAATACGATCACGTGACCACAAGGGGGACAACGACAGGTAACTCTCAGAACTTCAAATCCGGATCCTAAGTTGTTCTGGAGAGATCCGTCGTGTATTCGAATGGTCGCTAAGCCAACAGTCGTAAGTCGAGGACTTCCTGGCTAGAAAGACCTTCGTATGCAGTTTTCTTTAATGCTTTCTCTTGACGTTGGATCCAAATGTTAACAATCTCCTTGTTCTTTCCTAAAAGGCTGTCTGGCCTTCCGGCACAGAATGTATCGCCAAATATAACTTTCACGGCACAGCTGATCAAGATCTCCCCTTCAGCAAAGGAGACGTTCTCACCATCATCTCGGTCACCAAGGTAACCGTCCTCCCTCCGGCGCCGGGCCCAGCCTTATGCCCACAGACGTCTGCCACCCGCCACGGTGACGGACAAATGGATATTGAGTGTGTAACAAGGGCACCGCGAAGGCCAAACCGGTGCTTGCTCGCTGGCCTCCTGATGCCAAACCCAGCTCTTGAGGTCTTGGGGTTTGCACTGGGGGGCCATGACACATGTTCGGGTGCCTGCCCCAAAGGGCCACAGGTGACTTAGGATGTCATTGGGCCAAAGACATCACTGTGTCCGTTGTGTGATAAGGTCACCGTATGCGTAGCTTCATGATGTCATCCTGGCTTTGTAACAAACTGCTAAAAGGGGCAGTTTGCTCCAATTTACAACAACAAAGTCTGTCTGTGTCTGTCTCTCTCATCTCTCTCTCTCTCTCTATCATCTATCTTCTCTCTCTCTCTCTCTCTCTCTCTCATCTATCTTCTCTCTCTCTCTCTCATCTATCTTCTCTCTCTTATCACTCTCATCTCTCTATCATCTATCTTCTCTCTCTCTCTCTCTCATCACTCTCCTTTCTCTCTATCTTCTCTCTCATCTATCTTCTCTCTCTCTCTCTCTCTCTCTCTCTCTCTCTCTCTCTCTCTCTCTCTCCCCCTCCCTCCCTCCCTCCCTCCCTCCCTCTCTCCCATCCATCCATCTAGCATCTATCCATCCAGCATCTCTCTGTCTATTATCCCAAAGGTGCTTTTTTCAAGAGGCAACTGGACTTTCTGGTTTTTCTTTGAAGACATTTCGCTTCTCATCCAGGAAGCTTCTTCAGCTCTGACTGGATGGTGGGGAATGGAAGGATTTATATTCCTTGCAGATGATGAGAAGCGAAACGTCTTCAAAGAAAAACCAGAAGGTCCAGTTGCCTCTTGAAAACAGCACCTTTGGGACAACCGTGACCTGGATGACGGAGAATCTCCATAGACATCTTTCTATCATCTTTCTATCTATCATCTCCCGCCTTTATTATTTTTACGATAATTCAAAGCAGCAAACAGGAGAGGGGACGGGTGGCGTACTACATCCTCCTCCTATTTTCCCCACAACAGCCACCCTGTGTGTTGGATTGGCCTGAGAGACAGTGATTGTCCCAGAGTGACCCAGCCGGCTTTCATGACCAAGACGGGCCTTAAAACTCACAAGTCCCCTGCTTTCTATCCTGGTGCTTAACCTTAAAATCTTAGCTTTGAAATCACAGGATGTCTGGTCCAACTCTATGCCCAGTGTTCAAATCCTCATATCATTCTAGCCTTCGGAAGTTGTGGGAGCTTCATCACTGGAAGCTTTCAAGAAGAGACTGGATTGCCATTTGTCAGAAATGGGGTAGGGTCTGCTTGGGCGGGGGCGGGGGGGGGTTGGACTAGATCAGTGGTCACCAACTGGTGGTCCGTGAGAAAATTTTGGTGGTCCGCAGAAAAATGATTTGCATTTTTTATATTGCACTAAATCAGGGGTCCTCAAACTACGGCCCCTGGGCCGGATACGTGCAATGAACGTTTGTGTTGCTGCAGAGAGTCTCCCCCTTCGGGGTCTTTTTGTGTGGGTTGGAGGGGGGCAGAAATTCCGACTTGGGGTCTGCTTCAGCCTCCTGGTAAGGGGCTTTGGGGGAAGGCTGGAGGGAAGCGAAATTCCGACTTGGGGTCTGCTTCAGCCTCCTGGTGCGGGGCTTTGGGCGAAGGATGGAGGGAAGCGTCGCTGGTGGCAAAGAGCCGGAGGGCCTTGTTCCAGTGGGACTGCATCATGGCCTGGAACTGGCTGACCACCTCAGCCCGTTGAGCCTCCAGGCGCCAGTACCTGGCCTTGCACTCCTGCAGGTCTTCCCTCTGCTTGGAAAGGCTATGCTCGTAGTCCTCAGTGAGGTGCTCCTGCTGAGCCTCCTTCTCGGTCAGATTCAATTTGAACTGAGCCAGCTGTTTTGCAACTCTTTCTGGTGGTGGCTGCTTAGCTCCAACAACTGCTTCCTGTTGGGGCCTTAAGGAGCCCGGGCGGGGAGGCGAGGAGTGGCTGGGAGGGGAGGGGCAAGTAGAGGCCGGCGAGGTGCCCCTCGATGTGAGTGACATCGAGTTGGCCATGCCCACCCAGTCACATGACCACCTAACCACGCCCACCCGGTCATTAGGCAGATCATATTAGTGGTCCCCGGAATTTAAAATTATGAATTTAGTGGTCCCTGAGGTCCGAAAGGTTGGTGACCCCTGGACTAGATGACCTACAAGGTCCCTTCCAATTCTGTTAATCTGTACAATCAAATGGATGTCCAGTCTTTTCTTGTCCACCTTCCACGATGGAGTTTCTCGAATTCAGAAGATGGGCTAGTTCTATTGTTTGACGACAACCCTTTGNTGAGTGACATCGAGTTGGCCATGCCCACCCAGTCACATGACCACCTAACCACGCCCACCCGGTCATTAGGCAGATCATATTAGTGGTCCCCGGAATTTAAAATTATGAATTTAGTGGTCCCTGAGGTCCGAAAGGTTGGTGACCCCTGGACTAGATGACCTACAAGGTCCCTTCCCATTCTGTTAATCTGTACAATCAAATGGATGTCCAGTCTTTTCTTGTCCACCTTCCACGATGGAGTTTCTCGAATTCAGAAGATGGGCTAGTTCTATTGTTTGACGACAACCCTTTGAGAATTATCTATCTATCTATCTATCATCTATCTATCATCTATCTATCTATTTATCTATCTGTCTATCTATTTATCTATCTATCATGCTTGCGTTACCTCCTTCTGTCGCATCTTCCCAGCCAGCTTCCTCTTCACCGCATTGCTCTTCATGCATTACAATTAAACTGCGATGGCGACAGGAGATATTGAGGAAAGACAAGCTGGCCAGATGCATCCCAAATCAGATTTTGCCTAACACTAATGTATGATAAGCTTTTAATGAGTCATATTAGTGAGTTCATCGCGGAGGAAGAGAATGCTCTTAACCTTTAGCTTACCTTGCAAATCTTCCTGGATGGGGCTTCGGGAGTCTGGCGCGGCTGGGAAATTAACATCTTGAGATGTTCCAGGCGATATCCTGGCTCCAGTTTTTGCCTCTTGATAAATTGCATAGTGGTTGTCACAAATGTTGCATGGATGTCTCTCTCATAGATAAAGCTGGGAAGAAGGGTGTATACCCCAAAATGTCTTGTGGAGGGCTGGGTTGGGCCAGAGGACACACCTTCTAGAAGACCCTTGGCTGGGAACATCATAGAAGCCAGTTGGAAAGCCTCCCTCAGTGGCTTCTCTCTCTCTCTCCAGAGAGAGGGAAGCAATTTAATTAACCATGAACATTATTCAGCCTTCCTTTTAAATGTAAGCTACTGGGTCAAATCCAGTGCCTGTTTTATCATCTCTATTTGTTAGGAATAACTAAGCAACCATCCATTCCTCTGAGGCCAGAGGATTGAGAAAATACTCATCGGTATATCTGGGTTTACCATGCACTGGTAGTTGAAGTCCACATATCTTAAGTTGCCAACTTTGGGGAAAAACACTGGGTTTCTGCTTTGATTTGGGCTTTGGCCTTCTTCCTTGCTGGACAAGGATCATCATTCCATCAGCCTCCCTCCCTCCCTCCCTCCCTCCCTCCCTCCACTCCACTCCTCCTTCCTTCCTTCCTTCCTTCCTTCCTTCCTTCCTTCCTTCCTTCCTTCCTTCCTTCCTTCCTTCCTTCCTTCCTTCTCCCCTTTCTCTCTCTCTCTCTCTCTCTCTCTCCCTCCCTCCCTCCCTTCCTTCTCTGCCCACTCATTCTCATTGACACCGGGTGGCTTACAAACAATACAAAACCCTATCTAAAAGAATAACAAGACAGTTAACCCCCCCAACACACAATCAAAGAAGCCGCTTGATGGGCTCCATTCTTGCTCTGGGTTCCCCAAGCCCGTTGGCAGAACCAGGTCTTCAGGCAGGCCTTGCGAAGGAGAATCAAATGTAGGGACCAGTCTAATCTTCACGGGGATGATGTTCCAAAGGAAGGGAGCCACCACGGAGAAGGCCCTTCTTTGGGTCCCGCCAGACGGGCCTCCCACATTTCCTTTCTCTCGAGGAGGAGAAGGGGCCACGATTGTGGCCGCGGAGAAATGGGACGTTAAATGGAGGGAGGTTGAGGGTCTCTGGCTTTCTTGAGGACCCATTAAAACCTTCCTGGGAGTCTGGGGGTCTTGCTAACCATGGTTTCCCTCTTCCAGGACCCCAACTGGTACAAAGCCAAAAACAAAGTGGGCCGTGAGGGGATCATCCCAGCAAACTACGTTCAGAAGCGTGAAGGGATGAAACCTGGAATCAAGCTTAGCCTAATGCCGTAAGTATACATCTAACCTGCCGTTTTATAGCCCCTCTCGGCCAAATCCGAGAGATCAATAGGAAATTAGAAATCAAATATAAATAAATGTCCACCATGCAAGCCACACAGCTGCCTTGCTTTTATTTTGACTCGTTTTTGGTCATCCCCGATGAGATCGAGAGAAAACACCGATCAGTTTTGCCAGTTTCTGCCAAGGAGGGACAGCGCATGGTGGAACTTCGGTGAAGAAACACGTTTCTAGTCCTCGTTGAGGCCCGCGTCGGGACGTTCTGACTGTCCTCTTGGTCTCTTTCCCCCCCTCCTCAGCTGGTTTCACGGAAAGATCACGCGGGAGCAAGCGGAGCGGCTGCTCTACCCTCCGGAGACGGGCCTGTTCCTGGTGCGCGAGAGCACCAACTACCCGGGCGACTACACCCTCTGCGTCAGCTGTGAAGGCAAGGTGGAACATTACCGCATCATCTACTCCTCCAGCAAGCTGAGCATTGACGAAGAGGTCTACTTCGAAAACCTCATGCAACTCGTGGAGGTGAGGCTGAGCCAAGGTTGGCCGGGAGAACCGGGGTGCATCACCTGGGTCTCAGAATAACAGAGTTGGAAGGGACCTTGGAGGTCTTCTAGTCCAACCCCCGGCTCAAACAGGAAACCCTCTACCATTTCAGACAAACGGTTATCCAATCTCTTCTTAAAAACTTCCAGTGTTGGAGCACCCACAACTTCTGGAGGCAAGCAGTTCCAATGGTTAATTGTCCTTAATTGTATAGGGTTTCCTGCCTAAGCAGGGGGTTGGACTAGAAGACCTCCAAGGTCCCTTCCAACTCTGTTGTTCTATTCCTCACGGTTAGGAAGTTTCTCCTTAATTCCAGGTTGCTTCTCTCCGTGATTAGTTCTATATGTTGCTTCTTGTCAACATTTCCATATGTTGCTTCTTGTCCTGCCCTCTGATGCTTTGGAGAATAGAATAACAGAGTAAGAGAGTTGGAAGGGACCTTGGAGGTCTTCTAGTCCAACCCCCTGCTTAGGCAGGAAACCCTACTCCACTTCAGACAAGTGGTGTCCAATCTCTTCTTGAAAGCCTCCAGCGATGGAGCACCCACAACTTCTGGAGGCAAGTTGTTCCACTGGTTAATTGTCCTCCCTGTCAGGAAATTTCTCCTTAGTTCTAGGTTGCTTCTCTCCTTGACTAGTTTCCATCCATTGCTTCTTCTCCTGCCCTCAGGTGCTTTGGAGAATAGGTTGACTCCCTCTTTGTGGCAGCCTCTCAAATGTCGGAACGCTGCTATTCTATCACCCCTGGGTTGGAAAAAAAAGTCGAGCTAGATAATGTGCCAGCTTCAAAACCCACCCACCCACTCACCTGAACTGGTGGCCTGACCCCACCCATTGCGGTCAGGGGCCGAAGGCAGCTCAAGCGCGCTCTCCGTTTCCTGTCTTTTCTCGCATCACTATGAGAGACAGGAAGGCGCTTCTGAGCGATACTGAAAGTGCCTCTTTGCAAAACCAGCAGCGTGGAATTGCAGCTCAGCTCAGCTCAGCTCAGCTCAGCTCGGGCAGCGCCTGGCGGAAGCGTCTCCCAGTGGTGACAGACAAACAAGCAATTAATTCCCTTGGGGGGAATAATGCTTGTAAAACGGTGGGCGAGTTAAGTTCCCCATTCCTTCCGTAGCCTCCAAGCAGAGCTATTTGGGAGCCGGGCTAGGTGTCCCTACTGCCCCCTGGTGGGCCGCAGCGTCATTGGGACTTATTGGGCATGCTGGAAGATGCCTAGCGCCCATCTTTCTTTCAAAAGCAGCGTAACGAACACACGAATTAGGACCCTTAGAGGGAGCAGAAGAGGGTGGCCAGAAGCAGTTTCATCCTGGGTGGAACGTGTGTATGTGTTTGTGAGAGTGTGCGTCCTTTTCAAAGGAACCATTTGCCTCCCTAAGTTAGGGGTGCTCCAACACTGGAAGATTTTTTTTTGTTTTTTTTTCATAAATTTTATTAATTTTCTATTAATTACATTCCTTAGTGCTTAATAAACATCGTGTTGTCCGAGTATTTAATTTGCTTAACAATACAAATGCCATTCTTACTCTCCACCCCTTTTTTCCAGCCACTGGTAGAATAAGTTCCAAGTTTGATAATATTAGTCTGTGTTTTCTTTCTGTTTGATTTTCAATGTCAGTCTCTCCATTTCGGCACAGTCTCATATCTTCTTAATTATCTCTGGAAGTTTTGAAGAAGAGATTGGACAACCATTTGTCTGGAATGGTCTAGGGTTTTCCTGCCTGAGCAGGGGGTTGGACTAGAAGACCTCCAAGGTCCCTTCCAACTCTGTTATTCTCTAATCCCAAATCAATTAATCAGTGGAACGACTTGCCTCCAGAAGTTGTGGGTGCTCCAACACTGGAAGTTTTGAAGAAGAGATTGGACAACCATTTGTCTGAAATGGTATAGCGTTTCTTGCCTGAGCAGGGGGTTGGACTAGAAGACCTCCAAGGTCCCTTCCAACTCTGGTATTCTGTTCTATTCTGTTTTATTCTAAAAGGTCACTACAGCAGTGGCATTGATAGCATCTGACATCTTCTACATATTATTTATTGGCGTAAAATATCCACGCACATACTATGCTCTGGTCCCTGGGAGTGGGCCGGTTTATGGTAGTCAAGATCGAAGGAAAGCCACAGCTATGGTCAAAACCCGCTTGTCCCAAGCAGTTAGTGGGTTCACACACGTTCAGCGAACTGGTTCTTCAACTGAGAGATCTATAAACGTTCCCCTCTTTGGCAGCACTACACCACGGATGCTGACGGGCTCTGCACTCGTCTCATGAAGCCGAAGGTCATGGAGGGCACCGTTGCGGCACAAGACGAATTCTCACGGAGTAAGTGCCACACGGAAGCTGAGTGGGCTGTTCGGTTGGCATGGGCCTTTTATCCCTCTCTCCTCCTCCTCCTCCTCCTCCTCCTGCTTTTTCTTTTTCTCTTCCTTCTCCTCCCTTTCTCCTTTTCATTTTTTGTAGTTCCTTCTTCTCTTTATTATTTCTTTTTCTTCTTCTCCTCCTCCTCTTTCCCCTTCCCCCTCTTCCCCCTCTTCCCCCTCCTCCTCCTCTCCACAAACTCTATTCCCTTCTAGCCCTGATAATATTACCTAGCTGGGTAATGAAACAGCTGCAAGAAAACAACCTAGCTCAGAGAGCACAAGGACCCCACAGTCCTCCTCCACCTCCACCTTCACCTTCTGCTTCTCTTTCCAGGTGGATGGTCCCTCAACATGAAAGACTTGAAGCTGCTACAGACCATCGGGAAGGGAGAGTTTGGAGGTGAGTCAGACAGAGAAGGTGTCCCCTTGGTTTCTCTTGCTGAGACTTCAGATTTGAAGGACCTCTTGAATGCTGGATAAGTGGTTTGTTGTGACCCACCAGATCCCATCTCCTTCCTTCAGACCCTATCCCCTTCCCTCCCCCCGCCCCGCCCCCCCCCATCCACCCCCCCCCTCTTCCCACCACCCCCTCCCCCTCCCCCCCCTCCTCGCCTCCCTCCTCCTACTCCTCCTCCTCCTCCTCTCCACAAACTCTATTCCCTTCTAGCACTGATAATATTACCTAGCTGGGTAATGAAACAGCTGCAAGAAAACAACCGAGCTAAGAGAGCACAAGGACCCCACAGTCCTCCTCCACCTCCACCTTCACCTTCTGCTTCTCTTTCCAGGTGGATGGTCCCTCAACATGAAAGACTTGAAGCTGCTACAGACCATCGGGAAGGGAGAGTTTGGAGGTGAGTCAGACAGAGAAGGTGTCCCCTTGGTTTCTCTTGCTGAGACTTCAGATTTGAAGGACCTCTTGAATGCTGGATAAGTGGTTTGTTGTGACCCACCAGATCCCATCTCCTTCCTTCAGACGTCTGCTCTCTTTTGCAGATGTGATGCTGGGTGATTACCACGGAAACAAGGTTGCTGTGAAATGCATCAAAAATGACGCCACCGCACAAGCCTTCTTAGCTGAAGCTTCGGTGATGACGTGAGTCCCTGCCTCCTTGACCAGGAGGACTTCATCTGGATTAACATCTGGTGGCAGAGAAAGATGGCAGAGAACGAAGATGTACCTGGAGTTCAGGCTGGGTTAACCCAGCTTCTCACAAAAACTTTGGCTTAGAAAACAGTGGAGAATATATTTACTTGCTCCTGAATGACAAGGAGACAAGCTCAAGAGTCCATAGAAGAGACTTTAGGACCACTACCCAAAAAGTCTTGCTTCTTCAAGATTCCCATATAAACTAGAACCCATGGGGGTTTTGTGAACTGCTCTTGCAATCCAAGGGAAGTTAGGAGAAACAAACCTCAAAACATTTGGGACACAAACTCTTCAAGGCATGTCAAACAAGGGGGAGGTGGGACTCCATAGCCACGTTGTGCGAAAGTAGGGTCTTCTTTTGAGGCCCTTGATGGGTCTGGTGCCCCTTGCATGAAGGCCTTTACTTGTAATGGAAAACTCCGGTTGATACCTCTTTGATCTTCTCCCCATTTGCTCCATCTCATTGCAGACAGCTCCGGCATAGCAATTTGGTCCAGATGTTGGGGGTGATCGTGGAGGAGAAAGGGGGCCTCTACATTGTCACAGAATTTATGGCAAAGGTAAGAACTTGCTGTCCTTTCCAAGGAAGGTTGGTCTGGAAGTTGGACGTTGATGAAGAACATAGCAATGGCAGACTTGCCTATGAGAAGGAGGACGCCTCCTTAAACTTGGCTTCTACTTTCTGACGATCTTCTGTTGGTTCATTGATTATGGGTCATCAAGTCAGTGTTGACTCTTAGTCAATAGAAAGATTTTTCTCCAGGACATTTTGACCTAATCTGGTCCTTCAGAACTTCTAATAGTGCCCGTTCATCTTGCTGTTGGTCATCCTCTTCTCTTTCCTTCCATCGTTTCCAACATCTTGACTTTTCAAGTCTTCGTGTTGATTAACCTTTAATCAGCCTTTAAGGTCTTTGGGATGAAATTCTTTTGACCCCAGAAATGGCAAAGAAAACGTTGATCAGCATCTTCTTCTTCTACTCTTGTCTGTTTCCCAGAATTGCAGCAGAAGTTGGAGTTACTTCAACTTCCCTTTCCCACATACCCTGTTGCAACCAGCATTATTTCACTAGAATTCTTTTATTTCTGATAACACTTCCAAGCAACCCTTAGGATTAACAACCTTCCTTCCTTCCTTCCTTCCTTCCTTCCTTCCTTCCTTCCTTCCTTCCTTCCTTCCTTCCTTCCTTCCTTCCTTCCTTCCTTCCTTCCTTCCTTCCTTCCTTCC
>QLTV01001688.1:641661-657288 GCA_003457575.1 Thermophis baileyi | reverse complement strand
CCCTCCCTTCCCCATCTCCTTAAACCTCCCCCATCAGTTAATTTCCAGAGTGACATATTATTTACTGCTGGTGTAAGCTGCAGTTTTGAAAATGTATTGGGTTTTTTTCTTTGCTTTCCTATATGGGTGTGCTGTTTGGTGTGTGTGTGTGTGTGTGTGTGTGTGTGTGTGTGTGTGTGTGTGTGTGTGCATTCCTGCTTCCTACACAAAGAGGAGATTGCCATCTACTGGGGAGTGCCACTAATTGAACTCTTGCCACTCCTTTTTATCAATATTGCCGATATAATAGGGGTACAGTCTTGGGACGAGTTTGATTTCAGAATTTAATGGGATTTGAACTCAGATGGTGTTCTTGGTCTGCCTTAGATAATTTTGGAGGACATCTTCAGACAGAGCTCAGGGAATTTATTTCTTTATTAAATTTCTACACCTCCCATCCCACCTAGGTGACTCTGGGCAATTTGCAACAACATAATAAAACACTCTGAACCCATGACTAACATCACAGTTTAAAACCGAATTAAGAACGAGGTTAACCTTTATAGGTTCAAAGAGAAAATCAAAGTTTAAAAAATTCAGAAGACTTAAAAAAAGCTAACACATTGCCTCCAACATTGTTGAGAATGTGGGTGGGTGGGTGGACTTTCCATATCACTTTCCTGAAGATGAAATCGCTTTGGGTTTCAGACTGGCTCTGTGTCACTTCTTGCCAATCTTAATCCTTTCTCTCAAATCTTCTGGCAGGGAAGTTTAGTCGATTATCTTCGTTCCCGTGGAAGATCAGTGCTGGGAGGCGAGTGTTTGTTGAAGTTTTCCTTGTAAGTATATTGCTTTTTTGTGAAGAAAATGCTTGGGGGGGGGGGTGTTTCTAGAAAAAAAAAGGCTTGTTGAAGCTTCACGGTTGAGAGGTGGGGGTTTCTCAGTGGCCTTGTGGCGTGGTGTGTGCCCCTCCCCTTTTCTTGACCTTCACTCCTCTCTTGCTCTTTGCCCGTAGAGATGTCTGCGAAGCCATGGCGTACTTGGAAGCCAACAACTTCGTTCACCGGGACTTGGCAGCAAGGAACGTGTTGGTCTCGGAGGACAATATTGCTAAAGTCAGTGACTTTGGGCTGACAAAAGAAGCTTCGTCCACCCAGGACACTGGCAAGCTCCCGGTGAAATGGACAGCACCAGAAGCACTTAGAGAAAAGGTGAATGGGGACCTGGGAGTGGTTGACAACTAACCCATGGCTCAGCCAGGTAGGACTTGATAAGGTCCACAAGGACACAGGGTTCGGTTCTTCCTTCAAGTTGAAGTCCTTTTTCTCCTCCAGCTTGGACAAGTTCTTCCCATGTCTTAATTCAGTGTCTTAAGGCTGTAGAGTCCAAGGTTGGATATGTCCATCTCATGTAGCCCAATCAATGCCCTTGTTTTGACCTAGGCTTCACACAATCACGAAGCAGACTCCTTGTCCTGACAAAACCCCTTTTTATTAAGCTAATGTGAATTCCTCTCATTCACATCCAGCAAAGTCCTGGCAAACAGTCTTTCAAAGGTGAATTTACAACCACAGACCTTATCAGGATTGGAGAGCTGCCAGGCCGATATCTTCCAAATGCAATGCTGTACAAGAAAATACTTGGCAAGGAGTCTGAGAGTCACGAACAGATCTTCATACTAATTAAATGAACTAATTGTCACCTGCAAACTCTACTCCCCTTTTGCTCCTCTTTATTCCCTATGGGAGGGGCCATTCACCGTCCACCTGTGCCTTTACTCCCGAGTTGGCCCTTGTTCCTTAACTGTTCCCTTCTCCTGGCAGCTCTGCGCACGCGCACATCGGGAACAGGCTCCAGCTGTTCTTCAGCCCCACTTATCTCCGACTCCGAAGGTAGCTGATAACTGTCAGACGGCCCTGGCCCCATCTCTGCCTCCGACACAGAGCACTCATCAGAGCCTTCCCCAGACTCCAGGACTGGCCCATGTTCCTCCCCAACCTCCTCACTGTCCGAGTCTGCTGCCAGCTCCGCTGGCTGCTAGCGGGCCACAACAATGCCCTTGTTTTGACTCTATCTGCAAAGGGTTGTTGTTCTACCTGGGCCACCCTAGAGCAATGGTAGAGTCCTTTCCCATAGGACAGATATGGGGCTGGATGCCCACCTACTAGTGAGTTTGGTGGCTTTAAGACCAAGTAAATATCAAGACCAAGCTTTAAGACCAAGCAAAGATGATCAGGGATCTGGGGTTTAAATCGTATGATGTACTGCTAAGGGAACTAGGGATGTTTAGCCTAATGAAGAGAAAGATTAGGGGAGAAATGATAGCTGTCTTCCAGGGGTTGTCACAGGGAAGTCTGCATTGACCTATTCTCCAAATCACCTGAAGGCAAGTCAAGAAGCGAAGGGTGGAAGCTCCTCTGAGGGGGAGCCAACCTGGAACTAAGGAGGAATTTCCTAACAGGGAGAACAATTACCGTATTTTTCGGAGTATAAGACGCTCCAAAGTATAAGACGCACCTAGCTTTTGGGGAGGAAAACAAAGAAAAAAAAATCTGCCTCTGCCTCCCAGCAATTTGCCTCCCAGCAAACAGCAAACAGTACAAGTGATATACACTGTTTGCTGTGTATTTCTCTGCATGTGTGCCTGACCCATAGAAATAGCAAAGAATTGGAGAAGTGTACATTATGGCAGTTAAAACAGGACACTGTTACATTTCAGACTATTACTTGTACAGATGCTGTTAAAATTGATGTGGCTTTCTTGAAGTATACATTATTCTCTGCTATTTAAAAGAAGATACAATAGCACTGGGCCTCTTCAGATCAAGCATTTATTTTAAAAAGCTTCTTCATTTTGTTAAGTTGTCTAGAACAATAATAAAGCAGTCTTTAAAAAAATAAATCTAATAATTTGAACATTCTATAGGCATTTATAGTTATTTACTTACCTCCTTGCAGCAAACAACAGCCAGTTTCAGCAGTGATTAGCACAAGAAAATAAAATTCTGCCTCTGCCTCCCAGCAGTTTGTCTCCTTGCAGTTTTAGTTTCACTTTCAGTTTTAGCAGTGGCCTGCCTGCAGCCTGAATCAGCTGATGGTCGGGAAGCTGATAATCAGTTGCTTGTGCTAATCAGGCTCTGTTCTGTTTGCTGCAAGGAGGCGAATTGCTGGGAGGCAGAGGCCAAAGGGTGGGGGTGGCTGGGTGGGGCTACATTCGGTGTATAAGACGCACCCAAGTTTTCACCCTCTTTTGGGGAGTAAAAAGGTGCGTCTTATACTCCGAAAAATACGGTAATAGTTTGCTTCCTGAAGTTGTGGGTCATCTATCACTGAAGGTTTTTAAGAAAAGATTGAACAACCCATTTGTCCAGGATGGTGTGAGGACTTCTGCCTTGGGCAGGGGGTTGAACTAGAACAGGGGTCTCCAACCTTGGCCACTTTAAGATTTGTGGACTTCAACTCCCAGAGTTCAATTCAATTCTGGGAGTTGAAGTCCACAAGTCTTAAAGTTGCTAAGGTTGGAGACCCCTGGACTAGAAGACCCCGAAGGTCCCTTCCAGTCCTAGGATTCTATTCTTTGGTAATCGGTTCTCTGCAAAGGAGTCTAAAGGCTGAACAGTGCCTCTTTCTTTGGTGGTGGAACATCTGGCCAGCTTGATCCAGGTCTGCTGACAATGTCTCTCTCTCCGTGTCTTCTTCTAACCTTGGCAGAAATTTTCAACCAAATCAGACGTATGGAGCTTCGGAATTCTTCTCTGGGAAATCTATTCCTTTGGGCGAGTGCCTTATCCGAGAATTGTAAGTGAAGTTTCAAGGGCCCCCAAAGTGTTTGACCCCTGCTTGACCAAAGCTTCTCTGGTAGTTCCATTACAAAAGCTGCCAGTCTCGGGAGATTCCTGTATTATAGTCAGTAAACAATGAAGTCGTCAGCTTGAACCTTACACCTGTGGATTTATTTATTTATTTATTTATTTATTTATTTATTTATTTATTTATTTATTTATTTATTTATTTATTTATTTGTCAACAAGTGCAAGGAAACAGGACACATGAAAAAATGGCACAAATAAATGGATATAAAGAAGCAAAACATAGCCATAAACACATAAAATGAGTACATACAAATGGGTACAGTAGGACAGGGACGGTAGGCACGCTGGTGCGCTTATGCACGCCCCCGTAAATCCTTAAATAAAGGATTACACTGTACTTAAATGTGTTGTTTCCCCCTTTTCCCCCTCTCCCCCCCACAGCCTCTGAAGGACGTGGTCCCTCGTGTGGAAAAGGGGTACAAGATGGAGTCTCCGGACGGTTGCCCCCAGATTGTCTACGAGGTGATGAAAAAATGCTGGACTTTGGATGCCACCCACCGGCCGTCCTTCCATCAATTACGGGAACAGCTAGAGCATATCAAAGCCAGCGAGCTCTACCTGTGAAGCTGACCGGAGGGCGGGGCTTCTTTTGGACACGCCCTCCCAGCCCTCTCCCCTGTGCACAGACCTCAGGGGGTGAGGCTGGGTGAAGAAACCCCCCTCCCTCTCCCCCCCCCAAGTGAAGCAGGTGGCTTGTTTTTCCAGGAATCCAAATTTCTCCACTGTCTTTAGAGAAACATACGGACCTTGGACCGCTCCCCAGGGGGCTCGATGGGTAGGTGGGGAGCCTGGATCCCTTCTCCCAAGGAAGATGAACCACCTGAAGATGAACACGTGGGACCCAACACGGAGATGCCCCCCTTCTCCTTCCTGTCCTTTAAAAAAAAAATCTGTTCCATCGCAAGGATCAATCGTATCATATTTTAGTTGCATGTTCTTCAACGTTGTTGAATCCCTCTTTCTTCTCGTGGACGCCCCCCTCCCTTTTCCTTTCATTCATCCCCACCTCCCTCCCACCTTTTTCAGCCTCCCTCTGGAACCAAACATGTACACGTTCTTGTTTCGTAGGGAAACCTAAGAAGGGTGGACCATGCCAAAAAAACGAAAGGAAAAAACAACAGTGGTAGGACAGCTATTAAAGGCGCCGATTTTCTTGGGGGAAAGAGAGTGACTTTCTTTATAACTTTCTCAAAAAAGACCCCTGAGCGCTGGAATTCATGATACAGTATCCTCTTCCTTCTGAATACACCTTTTTTTTTTAAAGATAATTGGTTTTTGTTCCTTTTTTATTTTTTATTTTTAATTTTCAGTGGGTTTTTTTTTTTTTAAAGAAAAAAAAACCTATTACGGTTTCAAACTGCACCAGAAATCCACTGTTTGGCTGGGTTTTTACTCAAGTTACAAATCTTATTTTTTAATGTAATGAATAAAATGGGGTTGGTTTGTTTTTTAAAAAAAGAAGAAGAAACATCTGCGTGCACAGGGAAACCCTGCCGTACCTGAATCAGGTCTCGACCAAACCAAGGGGGTGTTTCTTCTAAAAAACAACAACGCAGAGCCACCCAGGAAAGGGGTATGGATGGGTGTGGGTTTTTTTTTTGTTTAGTTTTTGCTTCAAACAGTGTTTGCATGCTGTCTCCAGAATCCCTTCCCAGTCGTGTCTTTATGCTCATATTATGCTGCCAACTGTGAGATTAAGCTGCATTAAAAGAAAAAGAAAAAACCCCCCACATCTCCATATGAAGATGTAACTTTGTTGTCTCGTCTCTAAACTTTTTTTTGGGGGGGGGGGGTTTGTAAAAAAGTAGGGAGGCTTTCATAGGTAGTCCTCGACTTACAACAGTTCACTTAGCGACCACTCAAAGTTACAACGGCCCTGGGAAAAGGGACTTACGACCGTTTTTCACACTTAAAACTGTGGCAGCATCCCCGTGGTCTCGTGATCAAAATTTAGACGCTTGGCGATAGTATGAATTTATGACGGTCGCAGTGTCATAAAGCAAAGTCAGTGGGGAAGCCGGACTCACTTAACCACTGGGTTACTAATTTATCAACTGTAGTGATTCACTTAACAACTGAGGCAAGAAAGGTCATAAAAGGGGGCAAACTTCACTGAACAAATGTCTCACTTAACAACAGAAATTTGGGGCTCCATTGTGGTCGTAAATCAAGGACTACCTGTATTCAATGATGTATTTAGGTTAGTCGTTATTCTTTTCCTTCCAATATATATATATATATATATATATCTTGCCTTGTGTGGGTAAGGCTTTTTAATCATCAAGAAATCTGAAATAGATGGTGAAGGTGAACTTCGAGTTAATAGCAATAGCACTTATATACCGCTTCACAATGCTTTATATCCCTCTCTAAGCGGTTTACAGAGTCAGCCTCTTGCCCCCAACAATCTAGGTCCTCATTTTACCAACCTCTGAAGGATGGGAGGCTGAGTCAACTTGAGCTACGTCAGAATCGAACTGGCAGTTGGCAGAGTTAGCCTGCAATACTGCATTCTAACCACTGGGAAGGAAGGAAGGAAAATAGCAACAGCCCTTAAGACATATACCGCTTCACGGTGCTTTATATCCATCCCTCTCTAAGGGGTTTACAGAGTCCGCCTCTTGCCCCCAACAATCTGGGTCCTCATTTAACCAACCTCGGAAGGACAGAAGGCTGAGTCAACCTTGAGCCACGTCAGGATCGAACTGCTGCCAGTGGGCAGAGTTAGCCTGCAATACTGCCTTCTAACCACCGTGCAGGGAAGATGGTAGGTAAGTTAACAGAGAAGGAAGTACTTGGTTATATCTAACATTCAAGGATAAAGAAAAAAAGTTGCCTCCAGCTAAGAAAACACCATGAACATAAATCCCAAGCTGTCTTCCTCCTTGGGGAAGGAGGAAGCACTTCGGACTTTAAGAGAGTTGTGTGAATGAACCATGGAGGAGTCAGTCAATAGTGGCTAAAAACCAGGAAACTGGTTGCCTCTTCCGACTAACAATTTTGTAAAAGGCACCAGCTTTCAAGAGCATCAGTTGACTTCAAATTCATGGAGGGGCTTTAGCTGATTCATCTGGTGTAAGTTCCCAACGCTTTTTAATAAAACCTGTTAGTTGGAAAAGGGGCGATCAAATCTGATTAACTGGACCAAGTTCACTACCTGTAATTCATCTTAGTGCCACTAGATGGCTCTCTGCCCCCAGATTACTACTAGACCCGTTGTTTTCATTCAGGGTCCTTGGTTTTTTTATAGCAATTTTTAATCCGGTCTTCCCAGTGACTGGGATTACAACTCGCATAAACGCCAGCCAACCTGCTGGAAATGATTTCTGGTTCTGTGCCCAACACATCCAGAGGGGTTGGAAAGAAAGGCTGTGAAATGGTTAGAGCAATCAGATTTGGTATAAGAATTTGGGAAAGATTCTATAAAAGTAAACAGTTCTGTCTTGCAAAAGACTGCAAACCCAAGCCCAGTCCTTTCCAGATACAAAGGGTCAAGTCTCAGATATTAGGGGAGAAAATTAATATTTCTGTCTGAAGCCCTACAGAAGTTCCGCCAATCAAGTCGATAAGATTGACATTTAAACGTTTTAAGAGACTTGTGAGCTTGGTATCAACAAAAGTGAAATAAAGAGGAATACACATTTCTTAAACACTTTCAAATACCTGGGATATAAATGGGCTGTATTAATTTGCATAGGCCTGCCTATTCTGGAATGCCATGGGTTCAAAAAAAGGCTTTTAAGTTGATAGAATCCTAATGTTTCAATGTTTAGCTTGGTTGAGCTGAGCACCGAAGTTCCCATTTTTCCCAAGGATAATGTGGAAGGAAAATTTAGGAGGACCATCAGGGCCTTCCATGTAAATTATGGAATAGTTAAGGGTCTCTGTGAGGAGGGTCAAAAAATCAAGATGGCCGTTGCAGTTACACAAAGGAGGTCCAATCCTGTCAACACTTCAAGGTAGACCAAACTAGGAAACTAAAGTTAAAACACTATTACTGTTTTTATTATCAAGTTACAGTAACAAAATCTTGCAAGACTGAATACACTCCCCCCCTCCACTTATCGTCAAGGAAACTAGGGAGGGTTCCTTGAGATGCTTTCTCAAATTACATTTCTGGCACGGACTCAAATTTCTTTTAACTTGTCCTAGCTGTGTCTCTTCCTCCTGTTCTTTAAGGTTATTCTCAAAGCCTACGACACATCATTTCGTACCAGTATGGATGTTTTGCACACGTACAAAGGGCTTCGACCACACAATTGTGATGGCCATCTTAGTTTTTTTGTTTTGTTTTGGAGCCCACTCCCCTCTCAAAACAGCTCCTTTTAAAGGATCTCAAGTACAATGTTATGAGACAAATCTCCTGCCAGGAGCTTTGCTTATCAAACAGATCACAAATCAGCCTTCCACATCCTGCCCCTCAGGAAAAAAACGAAATTAATAGTCTGCAATATGGATGTTTTTTATTAACTCCCCAGGAATTGAGCTCAGCATGAGGGAGCTGCCCTTATTTATTTATTAGTACTAATATTTTATGCATTGTCATTAACTAGCATATACTTTACAACTGTTTGTCCCCAACGGCTGAGTTAGATCATAATCGGGTGAAGCCACAGAATCTAAATCAACTTGAGTTCCCCATAGTGTGTATTTATTAAAAAAGAGAGGGGGGGGGGAGGAAATTCAGACTTGCTCTCTTGATGTTCAGTAAAATGAAAGACAATTTTACCGCAAATGAACAGCTCCCACAGACTGAAACCTTCCACTGGGAGTTGAAAAAGAGGCCGCTGGTGAATTTTTTGCAATTTTGCAATTTTATACGGCAATGGGAAAGAGAGAAAGTCAAAAACTGCACAGTGAATACCTGAGATAGGTGTATTGGGTTTCCTCCAGGTAACCAGTACAGTTAGTTCTCGAGTTACGACCACAATTGAGCCCAACATTTTGTTGCTAAGTGAGAGATTCGTTAAGTGAATTTTGTCCCATTTTCCGTCCTTCTTGCCACAGTTGTTAAGTGAATCATTGCAGTTGATAATTTAGTAACGCGGTTGTTAAGTGAATCCGGCTTCCCCATGGACTTGGCTTGTTGGAAGGTCACAAAAGGGGATCAGATGACCCCGGGGGACACTGCGACCGTCATAAATATGAGTCAGTTGCCAAGCCTCTGAATTTTCGATCACGTGACCATGGGGATGCTGCAACGATCACAAACATGAAAAATGCTCATAAGTCACTTTTTTTTAGTGCCGTTGTAGCTTTGAGCGGTCACTAAATGAACTGTTGTAAGTCGAGGGCTACCTGTATCAGGTATCAGAATCCACTGATAATCAATCATCAATCCTCGGGTGTATATATTTGCTCCGATATTATCTGGGATTTGATAAATGTTTTGCTTTTGCCCGTGAAGGAATTCTATTCTGCAATTCTCTCTCCTGCTGTAGAAAGAAACCCCACATTCACTGAAGTTTCCTCTAGACCAGTGTTTCTCCACCTTGACAGTTTGAAGCTCTGTGGACTTCAACTCCCAGAATTCCCCAGTCTGGCTGGGGAATTTTGGGAGATGATTGGGAGATGACGTCCACCCAGCTTAAAGTTGCAAAAGTGAGAAACGTTGCTCTAAGACAGTGCTTCTCAATTATTTTCTGTTACGCCCCCCCCCGGAAGAAGTAAACATTTCGCGCCCCCCAACTCTCCACCGCGACTGTTCTTCCTTTCCCTTTCCTTTCCGTTCCTTTCCTTTCCTTTTTCCTTTCTTCCTTTCCTTTCCTTTCCTTTCCTTCTTTCCTTTGCTTTCCTTTCCTTTCTCTCTCTCTCTCTCTTTCTGTCTGTCTTTCTTTCTTTCTTGTCTCCCTTCCTCTTTCTTTCTTTCTTTCTTTCTTTCTTTCTTTCTTTCTTTCTTTCTTTCTTTCTTTCTTTCTTTCTTTCTTTCTTTCTTTCTTTCTTTCTTTCTTTCTTTCTTTCTTTCTCTTTCTCTCTTCTTGGCGGCGGGAGAAGGAAGAAAGTGCTCTGGGACTGGAAGGGTGGGTAGGCCGGCCCGGCAGCGGCGTGTCCCCTGTCATGTGCCGTTCTGGAGCGCCATTGCCGCCACTGCCGGCCCTCTCGCCTTCCTGGCTTCAGCACCGGGACCAGCAAAGAAGCGCGGTTGAGCGGGGCCGGGGCGTTAGTGCGGGAGCGGCGAGGAGTTCAAGGCAAGCGGCGGTTCGTCTTCGTGCACAGAGGGCAGCTCGGCTCTGTTTGGCTTGGGCTGCTCCTGCGCCAGGGCCAGAGGGGGCTTGTGGGCTGGACCCTGCCAGCCCGCCAGCTTTTCGCTCACTGGGGAGGAGAAAAAGTGAAGGGCGCCCTGAGGTGTTTTTCGCCCACCCGGGCACGGGAAGAGGCGAAGGGCAGGGGTGGGTTCTAACTTACCTCGCTGCCGGTTGCTTCCTCCCGCGCCGCATGGCCACGCCTCGTGGAAAAAAAAAGTTGAAAACTGTTCCCCGGGGTCTAACGCGCCCCCCTGGCATCGCTCTCAGCCCCCCAGGGGGTCGCGCCCCACTATTTGAGAAGGACTGCTCTAAGACAAGAGATTCCCAATCTCAACAACTTTTAAGATGTGTGGTGGATTTCAGCTCCCAGAATTCCCCAGCCAAGATTGTTGGCTGGGGAATTCTGGGAGTTGAGGTCCGCACATCTTAAAATTCAAAGCATGCTAGCTGTGGAATTCTGGGAGCTGAAGTCCACAAATCGTAAAGTTCCATAGCATGCTGGCTGTGGAATTATGGGAGCTAAAGTTCAATAGCATGATGCCTGGGGAATTCTGGGAGTTGAAGTCCGCACATCTTACAGTTCAATAGCATGCGCGCTGGGGAATTCTGGGAATTGCAGTCCACAGGTCTTAAAATTTGCTGAGGTTGGAAGAGACTACTCTCGGGCAGGCAATTTTAGGACTGCAAATGGTTGGGCTGACAGAAAGAGAAGGGCAGAACTGAAAGGCTGGATGTCAGCTAGCATCGGCTGCCTTTTTTCTAAAGACATACCTCAATTTGCCTCTGTCAAAAGACGTCTCTCACAAGATTAAAATAGCTCCCTTTCCACTGGAGAGAATTATTCAGCGCGAATCAAATAGTCAGTGACCGAAAGCTCTTTTCTCTCTCTCTGCTTTTCGGCTTCCTTCCTTTCCGAGCGATTCCATAAGGGGCATCCAGCTGAGGGGTGGCCTACTCCCCACGAAAACCAGGAGTGCGCGGGGAAACAACAGGCAAGTCACCGACAGGACTTGCAGAGGAGCCTGCCGTGCCCCAGAATTTATTTATTTATTTATTTATTTATTTATTTTATAAAATTTATATGCCGCCCAACTCCCGAAGGACTCCTAAACCATATATTACAAGTCTGCGAGTTGACCTACGACGCGAGATGTGCACGCCACAATCTTGTACTCCGGTGCCTCGATAAACTACTGCGTCGAGCGGATGTCCAGACGAGTGTGGAACCGGTGATCCCATCCGGATCCTCCTTCATTAAACCGGACCTGATCATGGAGACTGCGAACCACTTGTGGATCCTAGACGTCTCCGTGGTCGCCAGCTACCGAATGGAGGACACCTGGGGCATCAAAACCACCAAGTATGGGCGTCCTGACCGCGTCGCTGACATCCGTCGTTGGGCTGCTGTACCGGACACCACCCTGTCTTCCATCTACCAGTTGTCGTTTCCAACAGAGGGCTGTTCTACCGACCATCAGCAGGGAAATTGGAGACCCTACAGATGGGACTGTGGGATACCTGTAGGCGTGATGAGAATTGTGGAGCATCAGGGCATTTTTGAAAAGCAAAAGGACAGAGAGCCAACCTGTGCTTGGCTTCTCTCAGGAGGGAGAGCCAGACCCAAGGGCTAGAGTGAGATCATTAAGCCACGACTTCTTGGCTGAGGGAAGGGAATGTCAACTCGTAAAGCATTCCTGGCCTGCTCTCGAGTTGCCATAGGCAGGAGGTGGGAAAGCTGACGGAGCAACATGGCAGCAACCAGAAGCACATTCCACGCATACCTTCCTCAAGGCCGCAGCCTAGGTTACCGGAGCCAGTCGGAGAGGCGTGTTCTCTACAGCCTGCGAAAGTGCTTTGTTGGAGAATGTGATTTATGACACACCTTGGGAGGAGGGGGGGAAACAGGGTCATAGTTGGGACATAAATTACGTGGGGCAGAGCTGACTCCACTCGGGTATGTGCCGACATGTTGCTCCTAATAAATAACTGGATTTCTTTTGAAACTTGGCTCGAGGCTCATGAATTAATTAGGGCATCCGTCGGAACCCTGACAGGGAGTCTATTCCAGCGATGCTCTGAACCATAAATCTATGCTATCCTGTCTCTTGAATGAGTTTCTGGTTCAGGGAGTGCTGGCTGATCCCAGAAACCAGGGATAATTGAGTGAATTGTTGTTCCGTGAATGGTGAGCCAACAGTCATGTGAACGCAGACTAGAGAATGGCCACACGCTTCCTCTGAAGGCTTCGGTGACTTAAAATAAGCCCGTTTAAATCCAAGGAAATGTATTACGGGATAGATATTGGAGAATAGCTATTCTCCAAAGCACCTGAGGGCAGGAGAAGGAACAATGGATGGAAACTAATCAAGGAGAGAAGCAACCTGGAATTAAAGAGAAATTTCCTGACAGTTAAAACACTTAATTAGTGGAACGGTTTGCCTCCGGAAGTTGTGAATGCTCCAACACTGGAGGTTTTTAAGGAGAGATTGGGCAATCATTTGTCTGAAATGGGATAGGGTTTCCTGGTTGAGCAGGGGGTTGGACTAGAAGACCTCCAAGATCCCTTCCAACTCTGATTCTATTCTATTCTGTCCTGTCCTGTCCTGTCCTGTCCTGTCCTGTCCTACCCTACCCTACCCTACCCTACCCTACCCTACCCTATCCTATCCTATCCTTAGATATGTCTGTTTGGAGTAGTGGCTAAGGCACATGGCATGGATGCACTGGATCATTCCTGGTCAGCAAAGGAAAGGTGTTTTCAAAGCCTCATGCAGAATGGATAGCAGTCTTCCAATATTTGAAGATTGCAGAATGAAGAAGGGTTATGAATACGAAGAATGGTTGCAGGGTTTGGTACGGCTAGTCTAGTGAAAAGAAGGACTGGGGACGACGACGACACATGATAGCAGTATTCCAGTATTTGAGGGGCTGCCACAAAGAGGAGGGAGTCAGCTTATTTTCCAAAGCACCAGAAGGCAAGACAAGAGACAATGGATGGAAACTAATCTAGGAAGAGAAGCAATCTGGAATTAAGGAGAAACTTCCCAACAGTCAGAACAATGAAACAGTGGAACAACTTGCCACCAGAAGTTGTGGGTGCTTCATCACTGGAGGTTTTTAAGAAGAGACTGGACAGTCACCTGTCTGAAATGGTATAGGGCAGTGGTTCTCAACCTTTCTAATGCCGCAACCCCCCCGTGACCCCCCCTGCCGCGCCGCCATTTGGGTTCTTTTACCCTCTGCGCATGCGCAAAGCGTTCTGCGCATGCGCAGAGGGTAAAAGAACCCAAATGGCAGCATCCGGGCGGGTGGGCGAAGTCTCCCGCTTCTGTCGCTACTGGCTATCCGGCGACCCGCAGGCACGGCCGAACCGGGAGCATTTCACCCCTGCAAGTGACGGTGGCACCAAGATGGCGGGCTAACGCGTGCAGCGTCCCCTGTGAAATGGTCGTTCGACCCCCAAAGGGGTCGCGACCGACAGGTTGAGAACCGCTGGTATAGGGTCTCCTGCTTGAGCAGGGGGTTGGACTAGAAGACCTCTAAGGTCCCTTCCAACTTTATTTTGCGTTAGGCATACAAGGACAGCTTGTATGCCTAATGCAGGACTAGAATTCACCAGCTCCTAGTGCTTGTGTCCAGGGCCTTCAGGAATCTCATCCCCTGTTTTTTTTTTTTTTTTTTGGCTCAGAAAAGGATTAGGTGCCTTCCTTTAGCGGATTAGGAAGATTTTTCAAAATTGCAGTCAATGGCACACAAGCGAAGATTTAAATGTTTAAGAGGCAAAATATCTGACTGGCATTTTGCTTGGGGGGGGGATTAAAAAAAAAGACAAGCAGCTTTCTTGGTTTCTCCTCCCTCCCTTCCTCCCTCACCTCCAGGCTTCTCCACCGCTGTCTAATTTATTTTCCTTACGTACCTCTAAAGCCTTTTGCATCTGTCCTAATTTGTGCTAATTACCTCCTTTAATGGAAGTAGAGTTTGGAACATATTTCAGAACCTGGGGAAAATCCATATCTATGCTCCAGGATTAGATAGATCACCTATTGGTATATCTCTCCTGGGCTACATCTTCAGTATTTGGAATCTATCAAGACATCAAAAAAAGTTGGACATGTTGGACAATGGAAGAGAGCTGAAGAACTGGGAATTCTGGGAGCTGAAGTCCACACATCTTAACATTGCTTGGGTCGAGAAGATGGATCCACCAGTCTGGTTCTCCCTTATTATTTTTCTGTTCTTGGTCAACAGCTAAGCCACACCATTCTGCAGCTCCTCAATGGGTTCTCCAGCACCAAACATGCCTCCAGCCACCCAGGTTGGAGACCCCTGGATTAGAAGACCTCCAAAGTCCCTTCCAGCCCCATAATTCTATGATAAACAATGATCTCTGCAAAAAAAAAAAGTTCTAGGAATTGAAGTCCACAAGTCTTAAAGTCTACAACTTGCCCACAAGCGAAGCCCACAAGTCTTAGAGGCCACAACTTTGTGGACTTCAACTCCCAGAATTCCGAGTCAAATACAAACAAGATATAGAGTGGGTCCTTCCTGGATCTCAGTCTGGTTCATTTAAGGAGCATAGCTGGCTGAGGAATTCTGGGAGTTGAAGTCCACAAGTTGTGGACTTTAAGACTTGTGGACTTCAACTCCTAGAATTCTGGGAGTTGAAGTCCATAAGTCTTAACGTTGCCAAGTTTGGGAGACCCCTGGTCTTGAGGAACACAAGCTAGACACGTAGTCAAGAGCCCGTTTTGCAGAGCGGTCCATGATCCTCCCGTAAAGACGGTTTCTGAAGAACAATGAGGACATGTTGTTGGGAATGAGCACTGCCTCTCTCTCTCTGCATTTGCTGCTGCTCCCCCATCACACCTGCTCCACCTGGATATTTTATAAATAAACTCCTGTAATCCTGGCTGAAAACAGCCACCACAACAGCAGGCTGCCTTTCTCCAGTTTGTAAATGCATCGTTTGTCTGGCAGAAGGGAAGTAGAGAACGAAGATGGGGGTGAGGTGAGCTGATAGTTCCCACCAGTCTCCTTCCCAAAGTCCTGTGTCCCTCTTCAGCCAAAATGCAAGGCTGTATTTATAGCAATCTGATCCATGTCTTTCACAACATCTGTTCCCTTTACACAAATGCTCCCTCCTATTATTATTATTATTTTTTTTAAAAAAATATCTCTCCGTTTTCTCCTTTCTCTTGCACCTGCCCTTGGGCTGTCTGTGTCGTCCCTTTTCAGTTTATGACCTCGGAGAGAGGAAGCAGTGATGTCACAGAGGACCCAGCAGGGGGAAAAATTAAGCAACGAATAAATCAAATGTCCCCAGGCTGCAGGAAAGCAAAGCAACATAAAATAAATCTC
This sequence comes from Thermophis baileyi, assembly GCA_003457575.1. Lineage (NCBI taxonomy): Eukaryota > Metazoa > Chordata > Lepidosauria > Squamata > Dipsadidae > Thermophis > Thermophis baileyi. The sequence goes on along the minus strand of QLTV01001688.1, from coordinate 641,834 downwards.
CTTGATCTGTACCACTCTTTTCCCTACAACAACAACCCTGCGAGGTGGATTGGGCTGACTGAGAGAGAGAGAGAGAGAGAGAGAGACTGGCTCAAAGTCACCCAGCCGGTTGCCTAAGTAAGGACTAGAACTCTCCGTCTCCTAGTGATTGTCTCAAAATCACCCAGGTGGCT
>QLTV01001688.1:612222-624296 GCA_003457575.1 Thermophis baileyi | reverse complement strand
GTTGCAGTTAGTATATGTAATATAGTATATATTGAAAATTTTTACCCATTTTCGCCTCTAAAATACCTAATAAAAATAGTTCCGGCTTCATTGCAATCTTTTGTTCAGTAATTTCTTCCAACCATTCCCTTATTTTATGCTAATACTTCCTGGTTTTGGGGCAGGTCCACCACATATGGTAAAAAGTACCTTGTTTATAACCACACCTCCAGCATTCGGGTGAACGGTTTGGGAACATTTTGGCCAATCTCGCTGGGGGTAAATGCCAACGATAAAACATTTTGTAAAGGTTTTCCTTATAGGCTGCTGACATAGTTAATTTATAATCCCCCCCCCATAATTTATCCCAATGGTCTAATTCAATACTATATCCGAAATTTCTAGCCCAACTTATCATCGTCTCCTTCAGTTTCTTCTTCCATTTTGAATCTTAAGAGGATGTTATATGCTTTAGTAATCATTTCCCCCCCTGTCCCCAGCAGTATTTTATCCAGTTCCAATTGTTTTCCATAGATATCATACTGTTCTAAATCTTTTTTGTATCTTGTCCTGATTTGGAGATAGGGCCACCAATCATTCTTTACTCCTTGATTTTTTAGTTCCTGATCAGATTTTAATTCTCCTTGTTCATCCAATAGTTCTGTGTATCTCACCACCTTGTTTATATCTAATACGTTTGGGTAAATCATCGCCTCCACACTCCACATTCAGTTGCCTCCACTGGAATCCTTTCCATTTGAATCTGAAATCCAATATTCTACCCATTTACTGATTTTTTTTAAAGAACAGACATAATTAGGACAATCCAATTATGTTCATAATTGCGTTCCTAACTGGCCCTGTTCGAATCAATGGAGCTTATGATAAATGCAGTTTGTTTCCACTCTATTTGTTTCACTAACCGTATTTATTGGGGTTTGCCCCCAGGCTGAAATGTGACAAAATGGCCTATTTTTATACCTGGCATTTAGTCATTCGTCTGCAACCCTACATCTGACATTTGCAAGCGTCTCTTACATCAGGGAGAAGATTGTGTGTTTTTTATATGTCAATTGGGTCCTTTTTCTAGGGTGGCAGCAGGCCCGATCAGATTGTGGAACTGACTCACATCCGAATTCGCACAGGGCACCAAGCCAGAGAGAAGGTTAAGAGGCTAACCAAGTTGGCTGGTTGTATGAATGCTTCCATTAAAACTCTAGCCGACTTGGTTAACACGACTGTGTGAATGCAGCTGATAGGATTATCAATAGACCATCCAGATTCCAAAATTGGAATAATCTGAATATGAAGAAACTGGATTGAAATGGTATAGGAACATCTCCTTGAGAAGGGGGTTGGACTAGAAGACCTCCAAGGTCCCTTCCAATTCCAATATTCTCTGTTCTGTGTTCTAAATCTGATTCTGGACCTCCTGTTCCTCCTTCAAGGCTGCTTTCAAATTTATTTGTTAGTAGAGGTAAAGCTACTCTCAAGCTAAGGTTAATTCTTGGGGAATTCATGGACTCATCCATGTATTTTTCTTGACAATCCTAGAGAAGTAGTTATTGTCATTATGGAGGTTTTGGGGAGGAGAGGAAATGTCCTTATCTAATCCATTGTCCAAGAATTCCCTGGTGGTCTCATCCAGGGGTGGGCTTCAAAAGTTTTAGCAAGGGGTTCTCTGCCCGGTTGCTGGGTGGGCGTGGCCATGGTGGGCGTGGCCTAGTCGGCCTCCTGCACCATGGGGGGGGGGTGTTTTTGCCCTCCCCGGGGCTCCAGAGGCTTTCCTCAAGCCTCCGGAAGGGCGAAAACGGCCTCCCCAGGCTCCGGAGGCCCTCTGGAGGCCGGAAACAGGCCCGGTTCCGGCCTTCCCAAACTTCCGGTAGGCCCGTTTTTCGCCCTCCCCAAGCCTCCGCACGCACCCTGCAGTTACCTGCATCCAAAATGGGCCGCGTGGGGACTCCTGGGAGGGGCGGGGCGGGGTGGGCGGGGCCAGCCAGGAGTGGGATTTGGGGGTTCTCCGAACTGCACAGAATCTTAGCTAGAGGTTCTCCCAAACCCCTGCGAACCCCCAGCAGCCCACCCCTGGTCTCATCCAAATACAACCAAGGCCAACTCCGCTTAGCTTTGGAATCCAAACCTACTCAGAAAACTATAGGTAGCCCTCAACTTACAACCGTTCATTTAGTGGCCAAAGTTACGATAAGTGACTTAGAACTGGTCCTTGCACTTACGACCATTGCAACATCTCTGTGGTCATGCGATCAAAATTTGGGCGGCCTCTATTTGTGATGGTTGCCGCAGCCTGGAAAACATGTGATTGTCACTTGCAACCTTCCCAGCCAGCTGCTGACCAGCAAAGTCAACGAGGGAAGCTGGATTCGCTTCATGACTGCATGATTCACTTAATGACCGCAGCGATTCATTTGGCGGAAAAGGTTGTAAAATTAGGCATGACTCACAGAACGACTGTGTTGCTTTAATGGGAGACGTTTTGGTCTCAATTATGGCCGTAAGTCGAGACCTATCAGAATTGCCTCTTGCTGAGACTTACCGCCATCAGTGGGATTTGTGTTGTGGCCCCTCCAGCAGCTGAATGAGAGGAGGAGGAGGAGGCGTGGGAGTCAGGGTCAGCATCAAGGCAATCCGAGAGCTGCGAGGGGGAAGAGGGAAAGGAGCTGTCAGAGAGAGACAGAGGTGGAGCCTGGGCCATCCATCAGCCCTCAGATGGAGAGTCAACAGCCCCCAGGTCTGGAGGTGGCTGATGAGGAAGAGGAGGAACAGCTGGGTCCAGTGCCTGATGCAGGGATGCGCAGAAGGCAGAGGAGAGGAGAGCAGTGGAAATCCGTGGGCCGGTCCTTGGGACGGAAGAGCCACCGCTGCTAGCAAAGCCCCACCCTAGCTCTGGGGATAAAAGGTAGGGGGCGGAGATGAATAGGTGTGGCAGACAACTATTCATCTCCCTGCCAGACAGAGCCTGCGTTGAGAGAGAAACTTTTTGCCGGGGCTGCCAGCGCTCCTAATAAAGGCATCTTTTGAGTTCACGTCAGAGGGTTTGTCGTGTTTGGGGAGCTGGGTCAAAACAATTTGCTTCTCCTGAGTCGGAAGGATCAATTAACCCTCTTTTCTCTAGAACGAAACCGACGACAACCAGATCCAACTAGCCGGAGGTGATGTGGAGCTGCCTAAGGAGCTGGCCAAGATGATAGAGCAAGACAACGAGGAAGAAGAGGAAAAGGACTCTGTTATCGGACAGCTGACCAACATCCAGAACCTAGACCTAGATTCCTTAAAGGACAAAGCCCAAGCCACCATAGATGACCTGAAGCAGTCCGCTGAGAAATGCACCGTCATGTGACTCCATGCTGCCTCCTGATCCCAGTTGGTCAACTTGGGACCCGTGTGAGTGGAGTGGGGTGAGGTGGGGTGGGGTGGTCTGTGAGGGGGCAAGGCTGACCCATGTTGATGAGAAAGACCCAACAGACACCCAACGACTTTATCTTCCTTGTGTGTGTGTGTGCGTGTGCGTGTGCGTGAGCTGAGTATTTTCTTTGCAGCCCATGTCCCCTCCCTTGTAACATATCTTCCTCCTTCCATCCCTCTTTAGTGGACATGAGGTGTGCGTACCTGTCTCAGGTTAGAACCATCCGTTGTTTGACCCTCCCCACCCCTTCCCTTACCACGGTCCACCTTGAAGTGCTACCTCTCTCCGATCTTCTCCCTTTCCTCATACAACTTAGACAGTCTATCTTCCATCAACCTTTGATGGAGAAGGATAAGAGCCATTTACTATCCCGGGAGTCGTCCTGGCTGTGTACTGAAATGAATGTGCACACACACACATACACACACACACACACCCTTACACACACACACACACACACACCCTCTTTACAGAAACACAATTTGAAGAGCGGACTTCTTGTAGAAAGAGGCTGAAGAAGCAAAGGAATCCTTGCCAAGGGAGGTTCCGAGTCTTGTAAATTAGGTGGCTTGGCCACTTGTACGTCTTCCAGTTCAAGGCTTGGGGGCAAGAGAAAATCCCCCCCTCCTCCGCCGAAGTTCCCTATTATGAATCAGAACTTCCAGAACTTCAGAAAGCCCAATTCCATCGTCCCCCATTTTCCAGGTGGAGAAAACACAGCTTGGGCCTCTCATTCTACCCCTGAAGCCATACAAGGATGAAGGCCTCTTTGGTTGGTGTTTAATCAACCATAATCCCGTAGGCGTTTTTGTGCTCTGTTTCAATGTCTAACAATACATCCTGGGATCTCTCCCTGTCATGTTTTCAACAACTAGCGGGAAGGGTATAATTACCTGTGTAACAAACGTGGCAATCTTTATGTTGTAACGTGACTATGCAGTATTCTTTGACCCTCGACCTTCGATGCTTCCCTTCTTTTTTTTCCATGGTACTGTTCGATTTGGTGGAATAAAGACCAAGCTTCTATGCATTCCCTTGTCCTGTTGTTCCCTTGCAGAAAAGATGTTGTGTATCTGGAGTCTAAACACGGGCTGTCTCTCCTCTTAAGGGCTGAGACAAATGCCACCATCAACGCATATTAACGAAGAGTTACACACATAAAGACACACACACAGAGGCTTAGTGATCTTGGAGATTGCAAAATCTAGCACAGACCCTACATCACAATTGTGCAATTTCTAACTTCAAACCCAAAAGATCTTGGAGTCCTAGTGGACAAACAGTTAACTATAAAGCCAGCAGTGTGCGGCAGCAGCCGAAAAAGCCAATGCAATCCTAAATTGCATTAACAGAGGGATTGAATCAAGATCATGTGAGGTACTAGTACCGCTCTATAAAGCCTTAGTAAGGCCACACTTGGAATATTGCATCCAATTTTGGTCACCACATTATAAAAAAGATGTTGAGACTCCAGAAAAAGTGCAGAGAAGAGCAACCAGGATGAGTAGGGGACTGGAGGCTAAAACATATGAAGAACAGTTACAGGAACTGGGCATGGCTAGTCTAGTGAAGAGAAGGACCAGGGGAGACAGGATAGTAGTCTTCCAATATTTGAGGGGCTGCCACAGAGAGGAGTGGGTCAAGCTATTTTCCAAGGCACCTGATGGCCAGACAAGGAATAATGGATGGAAACTGATGGAGATTCAACCTAGAAATAAGGAGAAATTTTCTGACAGTGAGAACAATCAACCAATGGAACAGCTTGCCCCCAGAAGTTGTGGGAACTTCATCACTGGAAGTTTTCAAGAAGAGACTGGGCAGCCACTTGTCAGAAACGGCATAGGGCTGTGATGGCGAACCTATGGCACGTGTGCCACAGGTGGCACACGGAGCCATATCTGCCGGCACACGAGCCGTTGCCCTAGCTCAGCTTCAGCTCCAGCTCCAGCCGATTTTTGGCTTGTGCGGAGGCTCTGGGAGGGCGTTTTTGGCCTCCCAAGGGCCTCCGGGGGGGGGCGGGGGAGGCTGTTTTCACCCTCCCCAGGCTCCAGGGAAGCCTCTGGAGCCTGGGGAGGGCGAAAAACGGGCCTACTGGGCCCACCGGAAGTTGGGAAATGGGGGAGCGGGGGTGTGTGTCATGCGCACCTGCACGGCGGGCGGGGCAGCACAGGAGGGGTTGTGTGCACATGCGCAGGGGGTGGGGCGCACGGGGGGTATTGAATTATGGGTGTGGGTGCGCGTGCAAAAGGCTCGCCATTACTGGCATAGGGTCTCCTGCTTGAGCAGGGGGTTGGACTAGATGACCTACAAGATCTGGAATTAATAACAGGTGAGTTTCTGAGGAAGATAGTTGACATTTCCTTAAGGTATATTCTTTCACAAATATTCCTGGAGAAAGGAGACATGTCATTTTACCTTTGATAGCCTTCACAAGTTCTAGTGATCTTCCTGTCCATTAGTTAAATTAGGAACAGAACTTTCCAATGGGATAAATGCCTCAATTGCAGGGCACTGCACTTTATTCCTCATTACTGACTGATGAAATTACAGTGGAAACCAGAAAATTTGGTGGCGCAGTGGTTAGAGTGCAGCACTGCAGGCTACTTCAGCTGACTGCTAGCTGCAGTTCGGTGGTTCAAATCTCACCGGCTCAAGGTTGACTCAGCCTTCCATCCTTCTGAGGTGGGTAAAATGAGGACCCAGATTGTTGGGGGCAATATGCTGACTCTGTAAACCGCTTAGAGAGGGCTGTAAAGCACTATGAAGCGGTATATAAGTCTAAGTGCTATTGCTATTGCTATCTTCCCATTGTGACCATGTCATCAAGTGTCAGGAGACCACAACCAGATCCACAGGTGTAGAGTTCAAACTAGCTACTTTATTGTTCTCTACCTATAATACAGGAATCTCCGCAAATGGGCAGCTTTTGCCTGGGAAAGACTAGCTAAGGCGTCAAGACAGAGCTGTCAAACTTACGGTCCACGGGCTGGATGCTTCATGCGCTGGCCACGCCCACACCGTGTTTAGTGAAGTGGGGAAGTCGTGATACGTCACGTGATGCCATGACTCCATGAGTTTGACACCCCTGCTCCAAGACATTCAAGGTTGGTTCAGACCTCAAGACATTCAAAGTTCAGACCTTGCCTCTTGTGTTTATGGAATGAGTCCAGACTAATTCCCTGCTTGACCCCTTCTTCCAACTGGGACGGTTTTTTCTCCAACAATAACTCTCCAGTTATTGGTTATAGAACATGGCTTGACTCCTGAAGTTCCTAGCTGGGCATAATGGGAGATATTGTGGAAAGTTTTGATATGTAGACTTCGGCTCTACATTGTGAGCTTTCCTAACCTTCTCAAGCTACACAGGGTCCAAAAACTTGGCTTCTCGCTCTTCCTCGGTGCTAATGAGTTGGTTGTCACAGTCCTCTGAGAATGCCTTCCTGGCTTAGCGCACTAAACATAGAAAGAAAAACCCAGATGATGTCCTGAAAGCGACGATTAAGTCAACGGAAGGTTTCTAAAACAGCTGCAAGCCTTCCCAAGCAAGAGATGATTAACAATCCAGAGGGGAAAAGATGAAAGCAGAGTGGGGAAAAAACGAGGGGATGTGAAATCAGGCCTATATATATATCAGTTTCAGTGGTGAAATCCAAATTTTTTTACTACCGGTTCTGTGGGCGTGGCTTGGTGGGCGTGGTGTGGCTTGGTGGACGAGGCTTGGTGGGCGTGGCAGGGGAAGGATACTGCAAAATCCCCATTCCCTCCCCACTCCTGGGGGAAGGATATTGCAAAATCCCCATTCCCTCCCCACTCCTGGGGGAAGGATATTGCAAAATCCCCATTCCCTCCCCACTCCTGGGGCAGGGAGAGGGCGAATTCGCCATTCCCCCCCCCCTCTGGGGCCAGCCAGAGGCGGTTCTCCAGAACCTTCCGAACTACTCAAAATTTCCGCTACCGGTTTATTGCAAAATCTCCATTCCCTCCCCACTCCTGGGGGAAGGATATTGCAAAATCCCCATTCCCTCCCCACTCCTGGGGGAAGGATATTGCAAAATCCCCATTCCCTCCCCACTCCTGGGGGAAGGATATTGCAAAATCCCCATTCCCTCCCCACTCCTGGGGGAAGGATACTGCAAAATCTCCATTCCCACCCCACTCTGGGGCCAGCCAGAGGTGGTATTTGCCGGTTCTCCGAACTAATCAAAATTTCCGCCACCGGTTCTCCAGAACCTGTCAGAACCTGATGGATTTCACCCCTGATCAGTTTATTATAGAAACCCAGCTTGTTTGGAGTGTTTAAGGCAGTAGGCTAGACACCAGGAGACTGTGAGTTCTAGTCCCGCTTTAAGGCACCGAGCCAGCTGGATGACCTTGGGCCAGTCACTCTCTCTCAGCCCTAGGAAGGAGGCAAGGGCAAACCTAAAAAAAAAATCCACAGAATCAAACACAATTGAACAGCAGTGGAAAAAAAATCAGCTTACAGTCTTAGATGCACATTAAAGTTAGCAGATTCCCCATCTATCCAGGGACCTCTGTGTTTTGAAAAGGATGAAAATAGTCTAAACATTAGCAGCTGGCTTTGATATTCTCAATGATGGGGGGGTGGATCTGTTTTTTTCTGCTTTTCCTAGCGAGGACTGGAGAAATCCTTGACCCAACCCAGCATCCCTATAGACTCCGTTTTGCAAGGAGGTAAATCTTGTAATACATTATTTAAGATTAATCTGGACCCGATAGTTGTTGTTTTTTTAAAGCAACCTTCTGTCTATTCCCCCCCCCCACAACCTTTTTCCTGGATTTACCATAATCTTGCTCGACGAAATATTTTTGGAAACTCCAAGATTGCAGAGATTCTAAGCCTGGATTTGACCTAATAAAAGTAGTACCTCGAGACAGATCTGGAGATTTTTTTGGGGGGGGGGGGGAAATTATTTTTCTTTTTTGTGTGTCTTTGTCATGATCAACGCAGCTGCTTTTGCTTCGCATTTCGTATGTGAGGGATCTTGCGAATTGTCTGCTCTAAAAATAAAGGTGATACCACTTCCTGATATGAATCACTCCCAGAGCGAGCAACGGAACAAACTTGATCTTTCTTTTTTCCTTGATCTTTTTTTTTTTTTCCCCGCACTGGGCCAGATAACAAACTCTGAGCCTCTTTTTAACATCATTGCTTCCTCCCACGAAATTGCTTTTATACCTCATCAGCCTCATGAAAACAATTGCAGCTCAAATGCAAATCTACATCAAACGATCCAGGATTGGCAACTAGCCACGATATATTAAAGGGACAATTCATTTTTTTTTATTTTTTTTGGGGGGGGAAGAAATTGATATTATTCTCCTTTTGAAATCTTAATTGGGCTTCTTACTTTTGCAGAAATCTGCCCAATAACTGCTTGTCAAAACAAGCTGGAAAGAGTTTTTAAATGAATTTTTTTTTTCAACCGAGGGAGAATTTAAAAAAAAAAAAAAAGGCAGCTAAAAATACTCCAGGCAGCCTCTTCTAGTCCTGACATACATTTTCTATCAGTCTGTTTTTTTAAAAAAGATCATTCTCATCGCAAGAAGGTTTGATGGGTGATAAGAGAGCTGTTTCAAGGGAAAGAGCTTCGAATGGCAAATCGGAAGGAATTCAAAGGAGCAACAGACATTTTCCAAAGCCAGATCATACCCAGGAAAAAGTGACCTGGTTTGACACCTGATGGCTAGGTTTGGGTGACACAAATAACCCAATCATCTTCGGCCCACTGTTCCCTCTAAGGTGCACAGCCGCGCGGCTGCGCACATAACAAGAGAACGCCGCGCAGTAGTTTCCAACTTCCATGCGGCGTTTTCTAATGGCAGAGGCTGCGCGCCTGCGCACCCGCGCACTTGAAAAGAGAGCGCTGTGCGCCAGTTTCTAACTGCCGCGCGGCGTTTTCTATTCTTACAGGGAACATTGCTTCGGCCCCGTTTATTTTTTTTAAAAAAATTATGTTGCTTAATCATACCATCTACCGTTCATCTCTATCTCAGAAACATGAAGAGATTATTAACTTCTAGTAAGCAGTTCACACAGCTTGGTTAACAGGAAAAGGCTCAAGTAAACTTCCCCTGAGTTAGTGGTTGCTGTTAAATTAACAGTGTTAGGAAGGTTGTGTGATATACCCATCCTACCATTGGCCCATTTAAGTGTTTTCCTATGAGTTGCACCAATGTTAAGCGAAAGGCATCCTTTACAAACCTTTTACCGGGGTTTATACCAGGGGTCCCCAACCTGTGGGCCGTGAGGGGTTTGCAACCAGGCCATGAAAACAGCCGGTGAGTGCTGAGGGGTTGCCACAAAAAAGAGGAAGTCAAGCTATTCTCCAAAGAATACTGCAATCCAGTTTTGGTTGCCACGATGTAAAAAAGATGTGGAGACTCTAGAAAGAGTTCAGAGAAGAGCAACAAAGAGGATTAGGGGGCTGGAGGCTAAAAACATATAAAGAACGGCTTCTGGAATTGGGTATGTCTAATCTAGTGAAAAGAAGGACTAGGGGAGACATGATAGCAGTGTTCCAATATCTCAGGGACTGCCACAAAGAAGAGGGACTCAAGCTATTCTCCAAAGCACCTGAGGGTAGAACAAGAAGCAATGGGTGGAAACTAATCAAGGAGAGAAGCAACTTAGAACTAAGGAGGAATTTCCTGACAGAACAATTAATCAGTGGAACTACTTGCCTCCAGAAGTTGTAAATGCTCCAACACTAGAAGCTTTTAAGAAGAGATTGGACAACCATTTGTCTGAAATGGTATAGGGCAGTGATGGCGAACCTTTTTTTGCTCGGGTGCCAAAAGGGCGCGCGCATGCACGATAGCACGCTTGCGCGTGCCCACACCCATAATGCAATTCCCTCCCCCTGTGCATGCACGCACAACCCCCCCACGCTGCCCCCACGCGCATGTGCGCAGACCTCACTGAAGCCTCCGGACTTCCGGTAGGTCCGTTGTGCCGTTTTTTGCCATCCACAGGCTCCGGAGGCTTTCCTGAAGCCTGGGGAGGGCGAAAACGGCCTCCCCCCACCCTCCGGAAGGCCAAAAATCAGCTGGCCAGCACGCACATGTGCCCTGGAACTGACATAGGGCAACGCCCCACGTGCCCTCAGATATGGCTCCACGTGCCACCTGTGGCACGCGTGCCATAGGTTCGCCATTACGGGTATAGAGTTTCCTGCCTGAGCAGGGAGTTGGACTAGAAGGCCTCCAAGATCCCTTCCAACTCTGTTATTCTATTCTATTCTATTCTATTAGATAACAGTCATCTATTCTATTCTATTCTATTCTATTCTATTCTATTCTATTCTATTCTATTCTATTCTACTCTACTCTACTCTACTCTACTCTACTCTACTCTACTCTACTCTAGTTCCTGTTCCTGTTCCTGTTCCTGTTCCTGTTCTGTTCTGTTCTGTTCTGTTCTGTTCTGTTCTGTTCTGTTCTATTTTCTATTCTATTTTCTCTTCTCTTCTCTTCTCTTCTCTTCTCTTCTCTTCTCTTCTCTTCTCTTCTCTTCTCTTCTCTTCTCTTCTCTTCTCTTCTCTTCTCTTCTCTCCTCTCCTCTCCTCTCCTCTCCTCTCCTCTCCTCTCCTCTCCTCTCCTCTCCTATTTTCTATTCTATTCTTCTGACGTAGTAAGTTTGTATGGTCACTAAACAAACTGTTGTAAGTATTATATGTTGTAAGTATTATATGATTAGATCAGGAGTGGGTTCTGGATCCTTTTGCTGCCAGTTCGCTCAGGGTCACGCCGTGCGTGCACGCAGCAATCAAAAAATAGCTTCTGCGCATGTGCAGAAGCAAAAATTAGCTTCTGCGCATGCGCAGAAGCAAAATCCAAGATGGTGGCGCCCACGGAGACACCGACAGAACTGGCTCCGTGACGTCATCACCGAGCTACTAACGGTTCTAAAGAACTGGTTAGAACCGGTAGGAACCCACCTCTGGATTAGATATATGTTGTATTATAAATGATATACATTGTATTTTTCCTACATCAGCCAGAATTTGTCCAGACTTTGTATGAATTTTAATCTTCATTAAAGATGAAGTGAGGAAAGCTAAGGCTCACAATGAACAAAGGCTTGCGACAAAAGTAAAATAATAACAAAAAAATCTTCTTCCAACATATTAAAAACAAGAAAAAAGTCAAGGAAACAATTGGTCCATTGCTGAGAGAAAGTGGCAAGAAGGTGACAAGCAACAGGGAGAAAGCAGAGCTACTCAACTCGTTTTTTGCATCTGTCTTTACACAAAGGGAAAAAAAACCAGACCAACCTATCAAAAACAGCACCACAAAAAACATACTAGGAACACAAGTTAAAATAGGGGGGAAAATGGTAAGTGAACACCTGTCTACCCTAGACGAGTTCAAATCACCAGGACCGGATGGATTACACCCCAAGGTTCTGAAGGAACTGGCAGACGAGATCTCAGAACCACTGAACTATATCTTTCAAAGATCCTGGAGCACCGGGGAATTGCCAGAGGACTGGAAAAGAGCTGATGTAGTTCCCATCTTCAAAAAAGGAAAAAAAAATAGATCCAGGAAACTACAGACCTATCAGCCTGACCTCAATACCAGGGAAGACGCTGGAAAAGATAATCAAGCAACGAATCAGCGAACACCTAGAAGCAAACAAAGTAATAACCAA
>QLTV01001688.1:555213-573887 GCA_003457575.1 Thermophis baileyi | reverse complement strand
CAGGGAGAGGGAGGGAGGAAGAGAGAAAGAGAGACGGAGGAAAAGCAGAGAGAGGGAGGGAGGAAGAGAGAGACACAGAGGGAGGGAGGGAGGAAAAACAGAGAGAGGGAGAGAGGGAGGGAGAAAGAAAGAGAGAGAAGAGGGGGAGAGGGAGGGGGAGAAAGAGAGAGGGAAATAGGGAGGGAGAGAGGAGGAGAAAGGGAGGGAGGGAGAAAGAAAAAGAGAGGGAGGGAGGGAAATAGGGGGAGAGGAGAAGGGGAGAGAGGGAGAAAGGGAGAGGGAGGGGGAGAGAAAGAAAGAGAGAGGGAGGGGGAGAGGGAGAGAAAGAAAGAGAGAGGGAAAGAGGGAGGGAGAGAAGGAGAGGAGGAGAAAGGGAGGGAGAGAGAAAGAAAAAGAGAGAGGGAGGGAGAGAGGGAGGGAGAGGGGGAAAAAGGGAGAGGGAGAAAGGCAAAGAAAGAGGGAGAGAAGTGCGCCCACCATTCACAGATCAGAAAACATGCAACAGAGGGGAGGGAGGTGAGCACAGCACGGGCCCGGATGCGTTCGAAAAGGTTAGAAGAAATACAGGCCTTTTGGGTGAGGACTGAGGGCAGGAAGCATGGAGTTAGAGGTGCTTCAGCTGGGATCTGTGGAAGCCGCAGAGCAGGAGAAAAAAACACAGAAGAGGCTTTAGAAAAGGGGTAAGTAGGGGGGACCCCCAAGGCAGCAGCTCTCTTCCTCTGCCAGCAGAAGAGCCTGCGCTGTCCATCGGGGCTTCGGGATAGCCACGAGGCTTACCTGTTCCCCCAGCTAGGGATACCAACAGCCTGGACGATGTGGGTAATTATCTGGCAGAAAAATATGAAGAAGAAGACAAAGAAACTGAAGGAACTGTCAGACCTGTGAAAGAGACAGGGAGAGCGTCAAGCCAGGGGTTGCCCCACCGGATCATTTCACCTACGGCCCCTTTAAACACGAGGTGCCACCCCTGCCCTCCGGGAGGGACGTGGTACTTGCCTGAAGGCCTTGTAAACTGGCCGATACCAACACAGGAAAGCGCAGGGGGTGAACAAGATGAGCCATAAGAGGGACAGGCCGAAATTCGATCCCGTGGTCGAAGGTTCCACTGTGAACAGCGCCACGCAGGCGAGGAAGTTTAACAGCAGGGTGACCGAGTGAACTGGCCAGGAGAGAAAAGAAAAGAAAAATCAGCGAAAAAGCTTCGCTAAAGATCCGAAAGGTGGAGGGATTTCCTCGAGGCCCGTGTGGGAACAACAAATATGGATGCTCTTGTACGGCAAAGGATTTTAAATTCTGGAGTGGTAACTTTTAAAATCTTAATGGCATAATAATGTTAATGCCTGTGCTTTTAATAGCAATAGCAATAGCCCTTAGACTTATATACCGCTTTACAGCCCTCTCTAAGCGGTTTTACAGAGTCAGCCTCTTGCCCCCAACAATCTGGGTCCTCATTTTTACCGACCTCAGAAGGATGGGAGGCTGAGTCAACCTTGAGCCTGGTGAGATTCGAACTGCCAAATTGCAGGCAGCCGGCAGTCAGCAGAAGTAGCCTGCAGTACTGCACTCTAACCATTGCGCCACCGTGGCTCTTATGAACTGATGCTTCTTCCCTTAACCTTCCTCCACCCACATGCCAGAAGGGACTGCTTGTCAGCTGAGACCTTATGCTTGCTTGTGGTTTGCTATCATGTGGTGACTGTCTGCCATGAACTCTGGGGAGGATGGATGGGAGGCTTGGGGGAAAACGAAAGTAAATTCTGTTTCTCCCTGAGATGCTACCTCAAGGTCACCCAGCTGGGAGAAGGCAACAGCTGCATACCAACCTATGCTTGAACTCACCACTTTGAAAACATCTTGTTTGAAGCTGATTGGTTTGGGGGGGGTCAACGATGGGAAACAGTTATGGGAGGGAAAAGTTGAACTTAGGGATTTTGGCGCGCGATTGTCCGTTCTGGCTATGCGTGACTGCAGTACACTCGACTTCTAATAAAACTAGACCTTTCCCAATGAACGGAGCTAAAGATAATTTTTACTTAAGAGGTTGAAGTCATGGTGGAAATGGAAATCGGCAACATCAACCGTGCACCTCCTATTTCTTTCTTTCTTTTTTTTTTAAATTTAAACCAAAGATTTCGATGTTTTGGTTATCTCGGAGAAAACTTCCCGGCCTCTTTCGCTTCACCGCTTTTACTCACACATCCACAGGTAATACATCATTTTGCAAATGTGCTGATAGTCAGCTGGGATGTCCGTGGAGAAATCTTGATAGAAGCATGGCTTGATGGGGCAGATCTTTGGGAGCGGGGGCCAGTTGTTCTGTTTTGCTGGAATGGAGAAAAGAGAACGCATTTCGGGAAGGGCTTCCACCACGGTGCCAGAATTTGGAAGCCTGCCCTGAGGAGGGGGTTGGAGTAGATGTCTTCCTCATTTATTATTTGGGGGAGGGGGTGAGCATTAAAGAGTGCAGAGAAGAGCTATAAAGATGATTAGGGGACTGGAGGCTAAAACATGCAAAGAACGGTTGCAGGAACTGGGTCTGGCTAGTTTAATGAAAAGAAGGACTAGGGGAGACAGGATAGCAGTGTTCCAATATCTCAGGGGTTGCCACAAAGAAGAGGGGGGGAAACTATTCTCCAAAGCACCCGAGGGTAGAACAAGAAGCAATGGGTGGAAACTAATCAAGGAGAGAAGCAACCTAAAAGAAGAAATTTAATCAGTGGAATGACTTGCCTCCAGAAGTTGTGGGTGCTCCAACATTGGAAGTTTTAAAGAAGAGATTGGACAGACATTTGTCTGCAATGGTATAGGGTCTCCTGCCTGAGCAGGGGGTTGGACTAGAAGACCTCCAAGGTCCCTTCCAGCTCTGTTATTCTGTTAGTACTCACGGTCAAAGCCAGCTGCGCTGTTCTGCAGCTCGCGCTCCTTTCTGTCCAATTCCGCAGCTTTCCTTTCTAATTCTTCTTGCTGCTTCAGAAGCCCAGCCTGTGCTGATGAGGCCACAGACTGAAGGCAGGGAGAAGCAATAATAATATTATTAGAAAAGGGGAGGGAAGGGTCAAAGTAAATTCTAGGGGATGGGCAGGGGGGCTAGTGAAAGAGCCTGTACCTATAATCGTTTTGGAGTGGAGGTTGTGTTGCTTTCTAGTCTTTAAAACAGCTTTTTTCGAACTTGGCAATTTTTAAGATGTGTGGACTTCAAGTCCCAGAATTCCCCTGGGCTGAGGAATTCTGGGAGTGGAAGTCCACACATCTTAAAATTGCCAAGTTTGGAAAGTGCTGCCTTAAAAGCATACAGGCGTTCTGCAGATCCAGCATTTTCAATCCAACCCAGCCTTTTAACATTTAATTTATTCTTATTCTTGGTTTTATCTGGCTCTTCTTATTGATCTATTGCAATTTTATAAGGTTTTTAGGCCTTTTATGTTTTTCGCTGGGAGTTAACTGTGTGAGTGACATCTACATTTGATAAACGAATTAAGTAATAAATAGTGACACCTTTAAATACTTAAATTTTAGGATTTTGGAAGAATTTGGTTATCTGTTTCTAGGTTTCTCCAAGGAGCCAGTGGGAGCCAATCTTTAAAAAAAAACACCACCACCCCAGGCTCTCAAAATGTATTGCCATCCAATGTTTTGTGATCAGCTTTCTAGAAAATTGTGCATGTGAAATAAAAACGAATTTCAGAAGTGCAGATAGAAGAGAACTTATTCAAATCTCTCTCTCTCTCTCTCGAGGGGCAAATATCGCCATCTCTCCCTTTCTGCTTTCCCAGGTCCTTGTTCCAAACGTTAATTCCACACAGCGTCAGGAAAAGGACTAATATCTCAGAAGAGAAATGGGTTTTACGATCAGGAGGAATAAAAACATAAAGCAGGATCCCTTGGGGGGGTGGGGGGAGAAGCGATTATAGGTAGTCCTGGACTTACAACCATTTGTTCAGGGGACCGTTGGAAGTTACGACGGCACTGAAAACATTATTTCCACCCCTTACGACCACGGCAGCGTTCCTGTGGGCAGGTGATCAAAGTTCGGATACTTGGCAAATGGCTCGTATTTATGACGGTTGCAGTGTCCCGGGGTGGGTCACGCGATCTCCCCCTTTTGAGACCTTCTGACGTGCAAAGCCAATGGGGAAGCCTGATTCGCTTAAACGGCCGTGGCGACTAACCCAACAACTGCAGCGATTCACTTAACAACCGTGGCACGGAAAGCCGTCAAAGGTAAATGTGTCACCGAACAACAGAAACTCTTGAGCTCAATTGTGGTCATTAAGTCGAGGAGGACCTGTAACTTCCTAGAGCAGGGGTCTCCAACCTTGGCAACTTTTAAGCCTGGCGGACTTCAACTCCCAGAATTCCCCAGCCAGCAAAGCTGGCAGCAAAGCTGGCTGGGGAATTCTGGGAGTTGAAGTCCGCAAGGCTTAAAGTTGCCAAGGTTGGAGATCCCTGTCTTAGAGGAAGGGATGGAAGATTCTTTGTTGGTGGCATTTGCTACCCTTCGCGTTTTACCTGCCGGTGACTCTGCCCGCTGTTGTCCTCTAGCAACTTCTGCCTCTCTGAACCTTCTGAACTTGCTGAGATGAATTTAGGAGTCAGGTACTTGCTGGCCTGTCTAAGCAGCAGCTGCAACACACAACTAGGCTTGTTCTAAGCTTACGGGACCGGCCTGATCTGCTAGTTTCTGCAACTGAGTAACTGGCACTCGAAACAGGTTAGACAAGGAAGGCAAGGGCAAGGGAAGGAGAGAAAAACTGCACGTGGGAAAAGACACCATCAGGAATATACTT
The DNA here is from genome assembly GCA_003457575.1 of Thermophis baileyi. Lineage (NCBI taxonomy): Eukaryota > Metazoa > Chordata > Lepidosauria > Squamata > Dipsadidae > Thermophis > Thermophis baileyi. Next base: position 569,100 of record QLTV01001688.1, on the reverse strand, counting down.
AACGCATCTCTTCCCTAATCAAAGGTGGAAAATTAAATAGGATTTCATGTTCTTTGGAGGAAGGGATTTAAGCAAAGTCACGGTCATCCGTGGACAGGCGGATTCTTGTGATTCCCAAAGGTGCTTTTTTTTCCCCCAAGAGGCAACTGGACTTTCTGGTTTTTTCTTTGAAGACGTTTCTCTTCTCATTCAAGAAGCTTCTTCAGCTCTGACTTCCATTCCCCACCCTCCAGTCAGAGCTGAAGAAGCTTCTTGGATGAGAAACGTCTTAAAAAAAAACCCCTGAAAGTCCCGTTGCCTCTTGAAAAAAAAGCACCTTTGGGACAACCATGACCTGGATGACCGAGAATCTCCATAGACATTGATTCTTGTGATGTTTTGCAAACCTTTCATTATTAGTAGTAGGAGATACTGTAAAACAGGCAAAAAAAAAAAGAATATTTGTAGCTCAGGATTGAACTGTGGGGTTCTTGGTGCTTTCTGAGCTTGCTGGTTTTCTTGTAGACGTTTCATGACCCAACTAGGTAACATCATCAGTGCTAGAAGGGAGTGGGGTTAGAAGGGCGACGTTATCCAGTTTGGGGATGAAACTACCAGGCTCAGAGAGCACCAAGGACCCCAGAGGCAAAAGAGAGAAGCGAAGAATGAACTAAGAAAACAAAGAAAATTTCAGCAAAGTTCCTACAGTGGCCAGTGCAGTTCTAAAATTAGAGAGGGGTTTGGCAGGAAATTTTCCAGGTTAGTTGAGTGAAATAAAAGTGACAGTGGCAGATTGATTGATTTAATCCACCCTGGTCACATGTCACATTAGTCTTTTTCCTCTTGGCCCTCCTCCAGATGTGCAGAGACCACATCTCCCAGAATCCTTTGAGCAAGCAAGCTAGCTATGAACCTTGGGAGTTGGAATCCCAACCTAACTGGACAAAGGGAGTGGCAAGGAGTGTTCCAGATTAAAATATCCAGGACACAAGCTTGTTTTCTCTTCCTTATGAACAGAGGCAAAAAACTCCAAAATGCACAAAAAAAGATATTAAGATACCTTTTCCAGAGGATTATCACCGTGATCAGCACTACATGGGCCTGTCTATTATGGGATAGCCTAGGATATGGGATGAAGTCCTGCAGAGACAGACTCTAATAATGCAAGGAGTAAATTGGGGGGGAGGGGCACACCTGTGGGGTAGGCTCCACAGAAGTCTGTAGCACAGCAGGTTGAGAGGTGCCAGCAGGCTGTGTTGTTGGGATGGTCTGAGCGGCATTTGTCTAAAGGATGAGAGCAAAATATTATTATTATTTATGAAATTTGTATGTCACCCCGCATACAACTAGGTGGCTTACAACTTCAAAATAAAACTGTACGTAAGTATGTATGTAAAATTGCAATAAAAATACAGGTTATAACTAAAACTTAAAAGATGGGAAGGAAGGGAGCAGATATCAGAAAGCGGGAGATAAGAGATAAAACAACCAGCTCCTAATTATTTATTAAAAAAACATTTATGTGGCTACCCGGGACCCAGATTGTTGGGGGAAAGATGCTGACTCTGTAAACCGCTTAGAGATGTCTGTAAAGCACTATGAAGTGGTATATAAGTCTAAGACAGTGGTTCTCAACCTTTCTAATGCCGCGACCCCCCCGCGCCGTTGCGACCCCCTCCGCGCCCCCTCCCCGCGCGGGATGAGGTGACAAAGGGGGCGTGGCACCAGGGGTGAAATGCTCCCAGTTCGGGCTTGCCTGCAGGTCGCCGGACAGCTGATAGCGACAGCAGCGGGAGACTTTGCCCGGACGCCGCCATTTGGGTTCTTGTACCCTCTGTGCAGGCGGGTGGGCGAAGGATTGAATCCATACAGCATATTAAGCCATAATGGCTTTAGTGTATGAACTCTGTATATCATATGGAGTTTACATATTTACACAGTAGTCTAATAATGGTTTACTGACTAAACACCAATTTACTGTATTCCTGGTGCTAAACCATAAACCAAGGTTTATACACAGCAATGGTGCATTTGCACACTAAAGAAGCTACATCTAAAGAGCCATGGTGGCATGGTGGTTAGAATGCAGTATTGCAGGCTAACTCTGCCAAATGCCAGCAGTTCAATCCTGACCAGCTCAAGGTTGACTCAGCCTTCCATCCTTCCGAGGTAAATGAAATGAGGACCCAGATTGTTGGGGGCAAGAGGCTGACTCTGTAAATCGCTTAGAGTGGGCTGTAAAGCACTAGGAAGTGGTATATAAGTCTAAGTGCTATTGTTATCTTCATCCCTTCCCTTCCCTTCCCTTCCCCTTCCCCTTCCTTCCTGTTAGAATGCAGCATTGCAGGCAAACTCTGCCCACAGTCTGGAGTTCGATCCTCACAGGCTCAAGGTTGACTCAGCCTTCCATCCTTCTGAGGTGGGTAAAATGAGGACCCAGATTGTTGGGGGCAAGAGGCTGACTCTGTAAACCGCTTAGAGATGTCTGAAAAACACTAGGAAGTGGTATATAAGTCTAAATGCAATTGCTATTTCAACCAACTTTGGGCAACTCCCCATCAAACATTTAAAAGCACATATAAAACCACTGAAAACTACATATAATAGTTGTAGAGCATCAAAGAATATTCCCCCAGAGGGATTCCACCATGGTGGGCCGTTCAAGGCTGTCTCTATCCCTGAACTTACTTGCCGAGAATTCTCCGAGAAGGGATTGAATTCATCCAGGGTACCTTGGTTCGCGTTGGCCAGCTGAGTGACTGAAGGATCCTGGAGGAGGAGAAGAGAGGAGGAGGAGGAGGAGGAGGAGGAGGAATATTAATAGGTTTCCTGGAACATGTCAGGGGTGTATGTTTAATTTTAGATGAGGTTCTTGGACCTGTTCTGTTTACAGTCTAAAGACTGGTGTTTCTCAACTGTGTGAATTTTAAGATGGCAGGGAATTCTGGGAGTGGAAGTCCACACATCTTAAAGTTGCCAAGTTTGGAAAATATTTCCTTGAAAGCATTCAGACATTCTGCAGACCCAGCATTTTTACTCCAACCCAGCCTTTTAACATTTGTCAAGAAACCCCCCCCCAACCATGATGGCTAAGAACCAATGGTAGTTTCCTATGCTCCCAAGTGGGTAACTATAAACCCTAAAACAGGCAGGTTAGTCCCAAAATGAAGAAAATTCTTAATTTCAAATTCCAAATCCGAGTTCCACCAAACGTAGCCACACCTACTTTGGGCCCCCAACCCTCCCACTGTAAAGGGGCCCCTCGGCCACCAAAATGTTGCGTCTCCCTGTGCAAACACAACAAAACAACCTCCATTACAACTTAGCCCTGGATAGGTGAACTTTGCAAACTCCATTTAATGGATAACTTCGGGCAAAGAGCCCAAGTCCCGACACTCCCACCTTCAGCAATGTTGTTATACAGCTTTGTGAATCACTCCGGGGAGGGAAACAGGTACACACGGCAGGTAAGGAGGCCTGAGAACCAGTACAGGTAGTCCTCAACTTACAATTGAGCCCAAAATTTAGGTTGCTAAGTGAGAAATTTGTTCAATGAATTTTGCTCCGTTTTACGACCTTTCTTGCCACCATTGTTAAGGGAATCACTGCAGCTGTTAAATGGGTAACTCGGTTAAGTGAATCTGGTTTCCCCAAAGTCAGCGGGGAAGCCGGATTCGCTTAATGACTGTGTGACTAACTTATCAACTGCAGGGATTCACTTAACAACTGTGGCAGAAAAGATCGCAAAAGGGGGCAAAACTCACTTAACAAATGTCTCGCTTAGCAACAGAAATGTTGGACTCCATTGTGGTCGTAAGCCGAGGACTACCTGTACCCCAAAACAGTCCGTGTTAAAGGATCATATTTTTATTTGATAACATTTGATTGCCTGGACCAAGAAGATAATCGTTTCCTTTCGAGAAAGTTAAAGAAAAGTTTGTTTCAGACTTTTAAAAAAATTAAAAAGGGAAAGGGAAAGAACCCAATAATACCGAAACATGGATTTTATGTCTTGAACCTATCTAATGGAATTGTTTAAAAAAAAACACCACCAGTTAGACACATAGATTCTGCTTTAAGTACCCACAAAATTTAATATCATAGGAGAAGCAGCATTCTGAAAAAGACATCACGGAACAGGCTGAACAAACCTGAAAGTCTGCTGAGTGATTAACAGCTTTATTGAAATTATGGAATCCCGGCTTCATAAAAAGGAAGAGAGGCGGCTTGCAAATTGCATGACTTGCTTTGTCACACTGAGCTTGCCAAAGTGTGAAAGTTGGACTTCCTGAACAGGGTGGAATAGGGTAAGCAGCCTAGTGCATGGACTGCGAATCAGAGTGAAATGTCCCGGTGTTGTTTTAATTTGTAAATGTGCCCTCAAGGCTTCACAAAGGCTTAAGAGAGGTATGTATGTTTGTATGTTATGTTTGCATGTTGAAGCATATCTCTGGAGCAATTTCGAGTGTGTGTGTGTGTGTGTGTGTGTGTGTGTGTGTGTGTGTGTGTGTGTGTGTGTGTGTGTGTCTTCCACAACAACTATGTTGTAAAGGTCTCTACGGCACCCTCTCTAAACTCTAGATCACGGGTGTCCAACCTTGGCAACTTTAAGCCTTGTGGACTTCAACTCCCAGAATTCCATGCTGGCTGGGGAATTCTGGGAGTTGAAGTCCACAAATCTTAAAGTTGCCACGGTTGGACAGCCCTGATCCAGACAGTTATCTAGCTGCGTTGTGTGCCAGAGAGACTTTTCCTACAAGGCTTGGGAATTATTCCGTTATGTATTACAAAACCTATGCACAGCGGCAGAGTAAATTAGCCTCTGCTCCACATTCCCACGCCCAGTTCAAGAAAACAAAACTTAAGAGTCCAGCTGCCAACTCCTTTGGCAAACAAAGATACCTTAATTAACACGCTCTGATGCTAAGGAGTTAGACGTTCTATTTCCCCTCCCCACCTGAAAAGAACTCTGTTCCAACTCCCAGTTGCCTTAAATCCGTGATGGCAAACCTGTGGCACGCGGAACCATATCTGCCGGCACGGGAGCCATTGCCATAGATCAGTTCCAGCACGCATGCGCGCGCTGGCCAGCTGATTTTTGGCTGGCCACGCCCCCCTCCCAGGAGTCTCCACGGCCCATTTTGAGGTAAGTAAAGGGCTCGCGCGGAGGCTCTGGGAGGGCGTTTCTGGCCTCGGGAGGGCCTCCGGGGGGGTGGGGGTGGGGAAGGCCGTTTTCGCCCTCCCCAGGCTCCTATAAAGCCTCTGGAGCCTGGGGAGGGCGAAAAACCCACCGTGCCATTGCGTGCCAAAAGCGGGGGAGTGCGGGGAGGTTGCACGCGCATGCGCGGGGCGCATTGAATTATGGGTGTGGGCATGCACGCGTACGACCCCCCCGCGCTCCCCCCGCTTTTGGCACGCGACGGCAAAAAGGTTAGCCATCACTGCCTTATATTAACACGCTCTGATGCTAAGGAGTTACACATTCTACATAAATTTTCAAGCTTTAACTGTCAATTTATCAAGCCCGATCACATAGTTTTGTAGCGAAGCACGGGTATCCAGCTACTAGTATATATATAAAAGATTCAAGTTGCCTTCTAGAAATGGGAGAAACTCCCTGAGGGGAATTACTCACCACCAAGCAGCTCTTGAGGCAAGAAGGACTTAACAACTTCAGAATTTCAAAAGTTAGGGAGAAAAAGGACACGTGGCGATACAAGGAGGCGACAACACGTCAATCAACACTGATTGTGTGAAGCCAGCTAATTCGAGACATTTTGTTTTGAGACTAGATGGCCTCTGTCAGACACAGCTGCATTAGCTGGCTTAGCCCAACGGCTTGCTTCCTGAGGATAGGGATATCTTCTGTCAATCAGCCGATTGGCGTTGCCAAAAAAAGAAAAGAAAAGAGGAACTGTTCAGTGAAAAGGCTGTATCAGTCACTGGCGATTGTGCAAATGGAGGGCATGTCTTTGGCCCAGAGTCAAGATGCCTTTGGGAGCACAGAAATGGGTTGGACACAATCACACGGAGGCTGGATGTCGGGTTAAGCAGCTTTCTTCGGGGTTAGAACCATAATTCCCAAGGCTGGAAGGGACCTTGGAGGTCTTCTAGTCCAACAGCCACATGCAAAGTGGCTTTGCAGATGGGTAGCCAATTGCTGCTCTTCTTGGTACATAGAACATAGGGTTGGAAGGGACCTCAGAGGTCTTCTAGTCCAACCCCTGCCTGAGGCAAGATTCCTTATACCATCCCGGACAAATGACTGTCCAATCTTTTCTTGAAGACCTCCAGCGATGGAGAGCCTACAACCCAAGGTGGCAAGCTATTCCATTGATTTATTGCTCTGTCAGGAAATTTCTCATTCTCCCTCTGACCAGCTTCCTGCCATTGCTTCTTGCCTTGCCCTCAGGTACTACAGAGAATAAATCAATTCCTCTTCCCTGCCACAATCCTAAGCTTTCTCTTTCTCAGGCTAAGCAAACCTACTCCCTTTAGCCATTCATCGTATGTGAAAATTGGATCGGCACAATCTTACCTAGGGGGTTATTAAGAAGACAGTGCTCATTGTATTCCATAGGACTTCACTTCCTTGTACACTTAAGAATTATGCTGTCATATTAGAAAGCTCATTACAATGGCATATTAAATATTGCTTTCCTTTCTGCCCATCCAAAGCACCAGAAGGCAGGACAAGAAGCAACGGATGGAAACTAAGCAAGGAGAACACCAACATAGAACGAAGGAGAAATTTCCTGACAGTGAGAACAATTAACCAGTGGAACAGCTTGCCTCCAGAAGTTGTAAGTGCTCCATCTCTAAAGGGTTTTAAGAAAAGACTATTCTATTTTTCGTAAAAAACGGGTGTCATGAGTTATGTGCAGGAGTAACTGGACCAAGCAATAATTAAAGCCCTACAGGCTAATCTCAGAAGTGAAACAACATGAAAAGATTAATCTATCATAAGGAATTCAAGCAGATCCGTGGTTCTCAAAGAATCACTAAACTTTCCAATGGTAAAATTCAGTGCCATAGTCCATCTCATTAGATACAAGGTTTCCCAATGTCATAAATTCATGTTTGTTTTTATTTTTTTTAACAAAAACCATACCTAAAAGTTCCTAAGCATTGTAACAAAAGTTACAACAGTATCTTCCTACCAGCTTGCAATCTAGAATAAAAGGTACAGTACTTTCCAAGTGGAAATGCTACATTACGCAAACATGAAAATATCTGCGGAGATAACATTAGTTATGTTAGTAAAAATTCCTTCGACAACTTATGGTCAGAGCTCTCAGTAAAGAAAGGGCAAGTCGGCTTGGGTGCCTTAGTTAACAATTCTCGCTTCTTGTCACGAGGAAGAGAAGTTAATGGATTAAGAAAAATGTTACAAAGAAATTCCGCAGGACAAAAACTGACTCTTTGAAAGTGACGTTCAAACAAAAGAATCTCTCCCCCCCCCCAAATAATAAAACTAAAGTTCTTTCTTCCAAGGTTGGAGTAACTTTCCAAGACAGCATTAAGCGGAAGTAGGAAGACGCGGGAACCACCCTATGCTATCTAATCTATATATATAAAAGCCAAATACCACTCACTCATCACGAAATCTCCAGAACTGTAAAGCCTACAAACTTGAAACTTGGCACATATGTTCCTCTTGGCTTCTAGGTGCTCGCTAAGAAAGGATTTTTCAAAATGACCATCAGATCATTAGTATTTCTTATACAGTATTATATTAACACGCTCTGATTCTAAGGAGTTAGACATTCTACTCCCCCTCCCCACCTGAAAAGAAATCTGTTCCAACTGCCAGTTGCCTTATATTAACACGCCCTTCGCTAAACCGGACGTGGGCGTGGCCAGAGCATGACTCATCCGGCCTGCGGGCTGGGAGTTTAGACATTCTACTCCCCCTCCCCACCTGAAAAGAACTCTGTTCCAACTGCCAGTTGCCTTATATTAACACACTCTGATGCTAAGGAGTTACACATTCTACATAAATTTTCAAGCTTTAACTGTCAATGTATCAAGCCCGATCACATAGTTTCTTAGTGAAGCACGGGTATCCAGCTACTAGTGTGTGTGTATAAAGGAATTGAGAGCTGACATCGGAGAAGATAGGAAAGAGCAATTGAGGAAGGACATGGAGACACAGGCCAGAAATGGAAGGAACTGTGAGAAAGGAGACAAAATGACCCTGCCTTGATTTAGGATAAGATGAGATCGCTGTTCTTCAATCTTGGCATCATGCTGTGGACTTCAACAAGAATTCTGGAAGATGAAGTCCACAGATCTTCACGTGGACAAGGCACAGAAACACTGGGTGAGGCAGAGAGAAGCTCTGGACAAGCTTTCAAGATTCTGAAATACAGGCAATCCCTGACTTACAACAGTTTGTTTAGTGACCATTCGAAGTTACTGCAAATGTCACTGCAAAAAGTGACTTGTTTTTTTTTCACTCTGATGAAAAAAAAGTGACTTATGACTTTTTCACTCTTATGACTGTTGCAGCAACCCCCCCCCATGGTCATGTGATCAAAATTCAGACGCTTGGCCACTGACTCACATTTATGACGGTTGCAGTGTCCCAGGGTCACGTGATCCCCTTTTGCAACCTTCTGACAGCGGTCAATGGGGAAGTTGGGTTCACTTAACAACCAGGTGACTAACTTAACACCAGCTGTGATTCACTTAACAACTGTGGCAAGAAAGGTTGTAAAATGAGGCAAAAGTCACTTAACAAATGTCTCACAGAAATGTTGGGCTCAATTGGGGTCGTAAGTCGAGGACTACCTGTCTATAGGATCCTACAAGACTAAAGTAGCATTCCTGGCATCACCGCTTGTGTCCATTTCTTGAGCTGGCCTACCTCAAACGGCTGCCCAGATGCACAGAGACAATCACACTATCGCACCCAGATCATCATATACGTTCGCGTCCCACTTTCTTCACAGTTCCAAAATGGGAGTAATTTTATTTTACCCTCATCCCAAATCCATAAATTAAGCTAACCTAGGAAAAAAAAGGTATGAGAAACTGGTCTTGAACAGGAAATTCCTACTCCTCTTAGGTCTAAATAAATTTACAATGAAGGGTAAAAACTTCAAAAAATAGTATCTGGCGTAGGTTGTTCCATTGTTAGGGACTTGGAACGACAAACTTCAAAGCCTTTTCAGCAGAATTATGAGGAAAGCGACAGGAAATGTGTCTTAAAAGCTGTAAAATCAAATAAAAGAGCAGATGAAATCTGTGCCAGATTATGAACAATAACACTCCTTATACAGCAGAGTTTCAGCAACTAGTCATATTTAGCAAGCAGTATATACCTTGCATTTAAAAGGTCACAAGCAGGGCATTAAAAAAGATGAAGAAAACACTTTGAAAAATAGGGCAGGAAATATCTTAGCAAAGTGGAACAAACAGCAGCAAAAGCTTGCTGAGATTCAGCAGCACAATCCCAAAACCTAGTTGATATTTCAAGAAAATCATGTAACCGTGGCTCAGCTCATACATAGCTTGCTGAACAGTTATTTACTCCGATCAGGGAACCTCAAACAGCAGATCAGAAGCCTCCTCTACAATCCTTGTTTAGTATCCACCTCCAAGAACAAGTATCATTTTTGTGTTGTTATATTATCTATATATCCAAGAGAGGAAACAGCATTTCCATACCGGAGAAATGAGCGACTTGAAACAAATCTGACTAATCTATTGAGCACAATCATGTTTACATTTTATCTTTTTCCCCTCCTCTCCATCTTTCGTCAAGAAGTTCAAGACAGGCAATGCAATGAAACCCCCTTCCTTTTAAGGCTTCAACTTCAACACCCCCATTGGTTTAACGCAACGCAACGCACTACACTACCGTATGCTAAAATAGAGATGGGTAGTTTCTGGCTTACAGTAATACAGGAACCAAGCTATCACGTTAAAGCACAAAACGGCTTATTTGCTCCAGCATATTATGTGAACAGAAGCAACTATGTTTTTATTCTTAGGGCCAGTGTTAAGCATTCACCCAGCTAAAAGATAGGAATCAGAGAAAGAAAGCAGGAAACTGTCTAAATCAGCTGAAACCACAACGAATGTTAGGGACAAACACATTTCTTACTTAAATTGAGTTGACTGCAATTTATTTATATGTTACATTTGTATCTCACATAGAGAGTCTGGGCAGCATGCATAATAAAATACACAAAAACACGTATGTAAAAAAAACGTTTAAACCACACTCTAAAGAAAAAAGACAAATGATGGCAAATGCAATGGAGAACCAACATACAATTGTCTAACTGGCTCCTCACTATCACGGGATCCCCAAATTTGTTGACAAATGTTTTCAGGACATTCTGGAAGGTTAACGGGGTTGGGACCAGCCTCACCTTGGGGGAAAATGATGTTTCAACAGGGTGGAGACTAAGGAAGAAAAAAGGCTTTCCTCCTAGCTCTTAAATACCACAATATCCATAAATGCTGTTTTGGCTGTAAGAGACTGACATGGCTACTTCTTTGGAGAAGTCAGTTAAAGTGGGGGTCTTCCAAACCTGGCAACTTGGACTTCAATTTCCAGAATTCTTCAACCAGTTATGTTGGCTGAGGAATTCTGGGAATTGAAGTTCCACAAATCTTAAAGTGGCCAAGTCTGGAGTCCCCTCCCTGGGTTAAGGGAACAGATCGTCACATTTTTCCTAGAAATCAGATTCATTATAATAAGCATATTTCATCTTTTCTTTGGGGGGGGGGAAGGGGAAAAAGTTATTTATTTCCTTGTATTTATTTATGAAATGCCTATGCCGCCCATCTCACTGCTGAGCAACTTTTGAGTGGCTTACAACATCATAAATCATGTTTCGCCTCTACTTTGGCCCCTGTGGATGGCAGCTTGGGAGTTCCTGGGCAGGACGGGGAAACCAAGGCTCAGATCCAGGCTTAACCCAGCTGACCTTTGCTCGGCCACTATTCCGACGACTAATTTTTCCTCTACAAGAAAAAAGCGAAATCTAAATGAGAAGCAGCTCAGAAGCTGAAAAAAGGGCCACAAAATTGGAGTGCCAGCTGGCAAAAACACCCCCCCTCCGACCCAGACCCACGAATCCCTGTGGAAGCCCTTCCCCCCACCCTCCCCAGAATTCCCAGCCCAGGGGCGGTTGGGAACGATGGGAGTTGTAGTCCTAACCTACTTATGGGGCTGGGAGTAGCAGGTGGGGCATGGGGGGGGTGCCTTGCCAGGCCCCATTGGGGGGTCAGGTTACTTCATTACCCCCTCACATGAAGTACATATGCCTCCCCCCCCCGGCCCACAATTAAAGTGAGGCCTACCCCCTCCCCACTCGCCCCCAAAGTGGGGGGGTTGGGGGGGAAGACCCGAAGCTCGGCCTGGCTTACCTGGAAGGGATTGACGTCCACGGGATCCGCGAAGGGGTTCGCGTCGAAGGCCGACATGGCCGCTTTTTTTCTTTTTTTTCCCTCGCCCGCCACCCGGGACGAAGACCCCGCCGCACCTGTTCTCACCCCGGTCCGCTTCCTGCCTCCTAGAAACCACACACTTCCGGGAGAAAGCTGGTTTCCGCCCCCTTCGGGCTCCGGCCGCGCCTGCGCAGTGCCGCCCGGAGGGCGAGGAGCCGTTCTTTTTGCACGTGACAAGGATAAGCTCCGCCCCCACCTTGTGATCTCATCGGCCGGGTGGAAGAGGAGTGAGGCGAGAAGGCGCGCATGCGTACCTTTTTTTTTTTTTTTTAATGTGTGTTTTGGTCTCCGCTTGCCTTCCGGGGCTTACACAAGGAAGATGGAGTTGCTGAAGTGGGGGGGAGGGGGAGAAGAGACATTGTGAGCATGCGCGGGCTTTGTGAGCATGCGCACGGCAGAAAGGTCTAGTTCGGTACCGTATTCTATGATGTAATAGCTCGGGTGTTTATTTTTGTTTAAATGAGGAGCTCTGATTGAATTATAGTCCCTAATCGTATTGTTCAAATTACTTGAAAAACAATTCTGTGTTATAAGAAAAATAAATTAATAAAATAGAAATAAAATAAATTAGGCTTGTACTGCAAGAGATTTCAAATTTCAAACAGTTTATAACAGCCATATGGCCATTATTATTTTCAATAATAATGCATTTTAATCGCAACCTCCTTTCTGTCATTGTTTTATTTATTTGAAGCATATATGGTTCCACCCCATAGGTTTTGGAGGACAGGAAAGAATCATCTTCCTTTTTTCTTAATAGTGGTGAATAAACTTTCAAGACATAAATAATAAAATAGCCAGATTTATTTAACTAACCCTGATTTGATTTCCATGCCAAAGGAGAAACTAATCACAGGGACACAGCCATATAACAGAGCTGAAATATCACAATGGCTGTTGCTTTGGCTGTGCATAAGAAACTTTGGATTTTTGGAGCTCAGAATTACTAATAATCAAAATATACCCAGCCTAAAATGGGATGAAATTCTGGTTCCAGATGTCCTAAAACTCTCATCAAATGCTTGATGAAAACTGTTCCAGAATTACAGAGTTCTTACGGAATCACAATAAAGGCAGGAAATAGAATAGAAAAGCTAATATTTTATAAGATTCCTTGGATTTCTTCATTTTCCTTGTATAAAGAAACACTACTACATGTCCTTCCTATTAAAAAAAAAACAAACCCCAGCCAGCTATTAACTGAGAATCTTGAGACACATTTCTAAGGAAATATTTTCATTTTTTAAAAATTGTATTCAGAGCTTTATTAAACAGAGTTACACAGTATCACGTACCCCAATGTTTGTCAACCTTGGCTACTTTAAAGGTGGGTGGACTTCAACTCCCAGAATCCTCCCTGCCAGCCATGGGGAATTCTGGGAATCGAAGTCCAACTCATCTTAAAGTAGCCCAGGTTGACCAACATTTTGGTAGATAGATTATGTATATATTTCTATATCATGTCTATATTTCTACTACGTTTTTATGTATAAAATTATGTTATACATAAATATATGTATTTATGAATTAAAATTCTATATTATGTATATATTTCTATATCATGTCTATATTTCTACATTTTTTATGTATAAAATTATGTTATACATAAATATATGTATTTATGAATTAAAATTCTATATTATGTATATATTTCTATACCATGCCTATATTTCTACTACGTTTTTATGTATAAAATTATGTTATACATAAATATATGTATTTATGAATTAAAATTCTATATTATGTATATATTTCTATATCATGTCTATATTTCTTTTATGTTTTTCATGTATAAAATTATGTTATACATAAATATATGTATTTATGAATTAAAATTCTATATTATGTATATATTTCCGCTACGCAGCAGGAAAACATAACGACAGCCCTAGCTTGGGAGGAAGCGGTTTATGGGAACTGTAGTTCCAAACCAGCGGTTTATGGGAACTGTAGTCCAAATCAACGAAAGGGCAGCTGGTTCCCCGGTGGAACTTCTGCCTGTCTCCTCTGGTTTGTGTTTCAAAGGACCCCTTGAAAGATTTCTTGGGAAAAAGGATCCCGGGCTCCGAAGTCACTCCGGTTCCTCGCGCCGCGCCCTCCTGCTCGCCTTCCTCCAGATTTGCAGCGAAAGCCACTCCGGATTGAAGAACTACATTACCCAGCTTGCCCAGCCGGTTGCCGGGAAGAGGCGTGGCGGAGGGTCTCTTTCATTCTCCCCCCCCCTTTCTGTTTTTTTTTCGCTTCGGCTTAAGGGGGAAGGGGAAAAAAAAAAGGGGGGATCGGGAAATCTCGGTCGGAAATCTCAGCATGGCCAACGAGTTAAGAGGTGAGTTGCAAAGCGAAGCGAAGCCGATTCCGCGGCCGGGCAGGTTGCAAATGGCAAAAAGGCGAGCCGGGATCGCTTTGCAAAATGAATGAATCTCGGCTGGGAAAGAGCTGCCC
>QLTV01001688.1:529530-542076 GCA_003457575.1 Thermophis baileyi | reverse complement strand
TTTCTTTCTTTCTTTCTTTCTTTCTTTCTTTCTTTCTTTCTTTCTTTCTTTCTTTCTTCTTTCTTTCTTTCTCTTTCCTTTCTTCTTTCTCTCTCTCTCTCTCACACACACACACACACTGACCCTGGCCCTCAGACTGGACCCTGACAAGCATCCTAACTGTAGACCTTTTGATCAACGCACTATACATCTTAATGAGCCTAGCCTTGAATATTGTGCCAAACCAGCCGTCGCATTAAGCCATGATGTTTGGCCTAGGGGTTAAGGCACCAGGCGGCTGCGAGTTCTAGTCCTGCCGTAGGCATGAAAGCCGGATGGGTGACTTTGGGCCACTCACTCAGCCCAACCCACCTCACAGGGTTGTTGTGGGGAAAATAGGAGGAGGAAGGGATAAAAACAATATAGGCGGAATAAAAATCAAATAAATAAAAATCAATGCTTTGTTTACCCAGATGTGACAAGCTATGTTCCTGGGTTGTTTTTTTTTAAATAGCATGCTATACAAACCCAGTTTATGGATGAGTACACTGATCTAAAGGTCTAGTTGGCATTCTTACCAAGATGAGAACATCAGAGAGCCGAGGTGGCGCAGTGGTTAGAGTGCAGTACTGCAGGCTACTTCAGCTGACTGCTAGCTGCAGTTGGCGGTTCAAATCTCACCGGCTCAAGGTTGACTCAGCCTTCCATCCTTCCGAGGTGGGTAAAATGAGGACCCAGATTGTTGGGGGCAATATGCTGACTCTGTGAACCGCTTAGAGAGGGCTGTAAAGCACTATGAAGCGGTATATAAGTCTAAGTGCTATTGCTATTGCTATAGTTTCAGATAAACAAAGGGACAAAGTGTGTAGTGTAGAAGGTACTTTATTTGATAGACACTTTCCTTGGTTAGACTGTACAAAAAAAAAAAGACACACAATGAACCGAGTATACAATAATATTAAATATCCCGTAAGATTGTCTTCTGTGCTGTTCAGTTTAAAAAAACAAACCATGTAATGCATTTTAGTGCTTTAAGGCAGCTTTAAAAATAAAGTCTACTGGGCAGATTGAATGGGTGTCTGTTCTAAAAATGCCTGTAGACTCATCCGTTCCCTCAGCTTTGTAGCAGAGCGCTGAGCAAGGATGCGTTTGTATAATGCCTGCTAGTATCTTAATTCTTCCCTTGCAAAATTACATATATATATATATATATATATTCTATATCCTATAGGCTTTGGATTAGATCAGGAGTCTCCAAACTTGGCGACTTTTAAGACTTCTGGACTTCATCTCCCAAAATTCAGTGCTAGCTGAATTCTGGGAGTTGAAGTCTTCACAAGTCTTAAGAGTTGCCAGGTTTGGAGAACCCTGGACTAGATGATCTTTAAGGTCCCATCTAAGCCTTAAATTCTGAGCGTCTATGAAGATACGCGTCATTAAAATTCATTGAACGAACAGTGCATCAGTAACATGGGCTCCGTTGTGAATGTTGTCGTTTCTGTCCTGGACAAAAAACATCTGTGGCGATTTGGCCAACAAAACAGCCCTTTTTTTCCTAATAAATGAAAGGAACAGTAGCTTTTTTGAAAAAATAAATAAATAAATAGCGAAACCAAAGATATTGGTTTAGCTTAGTACAACTTTCGCCACTATACTATAATATTCACCACTATCAGTACAACTTTCTCCAACCTAGTATTTGCCTCCCCCTTGGTGGTTAAGACTTCAAGTCTGAATTTCTACCGATTGTAATCCGGCACAGATGGAGGGAAAAGATTGGGAAATGCCGATTTTATAGCTCTACCAAGCCAATTCTGCAAAGATTTGTACATAGAAGGTCACTTTTTCAAAAATTAACTTGCTGGTGATGTGTCCCACCAGGGCAAAACAATAAATAAATTAAACCCCAAACCAGTGTACCTGCTAGTAACTGATGTTGGATATTTTGATTAAAAACGGCTGGAGAAATCAGATTTGGAATTGAAAAAATCCAGATAACCAGTAGAAGGCAACCTAGAAGCAGCCGTAATGCTGTGTTTTGGCTGCCATCTACTGGCCACCTGTAGCTTTTGCAATCCACATCAGGAAGCTCTGCATAATTTCCAGTGGCATCTCTGTTTCACCCCGGACCACGTCAACCGAAGCCGGAGAAGACGCTGACTTTGAGAGGGGTCACCGCAGCTGACTCGCCACGGGACAAGAGTCACACTAATATATCGAAGAAATGGTGGAACAGAATCATTAAAAGATGCAAAAGGAGGGACCAAATGAAATGTGAATGACAGAAATTGAAATAATTTTAAAAATTATTTCAAATAAGTGGAGTTGCTGAGTTGGCCACGGCAAGTTAATCCCATTTCCTTTTGAGAGAGTCACAAGACATAAGCCTCAAGAGCAAGTTGTGGGTATGAGGAAGAAATGGGCTTAAATTTTTTTGGGGTGGGGTGGGATGGGCTGCGACCAGGAGCGAGATGTTTAGGATGTCAACACTGGGACATCCTTCTCAAATTGCAGGGATGCAGTGGAAGAAGTCCAGATCTTCTACGATCAAACTTGGGAGATGACATTGAGTTCCCCCACCCCCCAACCAATGAAGCGAAGATGGACAATTTCATGTTGAAGAACTCCACTACACCCTCATAGAGTACAACATCTCCCATCCAAGGTCCAGAACATCCCACCACACTTGTCACTAGAGATGGACATTCCGGCTGTCCCATCAACATCTCTGAGATGTCTGTTGAGCCATGCTGCTTCAGAACAACTGGTTTCAAATGGTCAAGGACAGGCTGTTTCTGTTCTGGGTCAGTCAGTGCTAGGATCTAGGAAGACCAAATCTGGACTCTTCTTCCCCAGAACTTCTTGCCACACAAGTTACACACTTACACAGTCTCTGCAAGCTGCCTGAAACTCATCCTTTCCTACAAGGAGGTCCAGAGGTGACATGGGCATGCAAGGGTCCTTTTCCATGGGTTAATTTAATTCAGAAGACCCTTGGCAGTCTTCATAGGCTGTTTCTAAGCATGGGGATGATAGGACCTTGGTCCATTTGAAGGACACCAAGTTTAGAGAACATTAAAAGTAATGGATAGGTTGATGATGTAAGAGCTGTGTGTGACCTGCAAAGCTGACGAGGCCAGGTATCTAAAAAGGTTCAACCTTGTCCTCCTCACTTAGCTTCCCCTCTTATTCCCTTTACCTCCCGCCAAAAGGAAATGGGTCCAAAGCGACCCCCAAAAATCCCATCTACCAAATAAATCGATTGTTCAAGAAATTGTCAGCCATCTCTCCCACATTAAGGCCAGTAGTTTCCCAGAAGATTTGCAGTTTCGTTGCCCAACTGCCCATGGATCTGAGAGGGTCCACCTTCAAACAGAAGGATAAGCTATTGCTAAGGTTAGGTTGCCTTGAGACTCTTTCAGAAGATCAATTAAAGGCTGAATATTGGGAGCTCAGGCATCTCCAACCTCCTTCCCTTTTACTTCCTAAAGAGAACGGAATGAGCGACCCAATGGTTGCAGTAACGAAAGCCATGGACAGGCTGGCTGGAGACGAAGAAAAGGCCCATGTCCTCAAGAAACCTGGGGCAAGCTGCTCTCCCCACCTTGTGCAAGAGAAGATCTCCATTCTAAAGAGGCCCTGCAGAAACATCTCAAGAACCTCTCTCTCTCGTCAGAAAAAAAAAAGCAACCTGGGAGTAAATCTCTTCCTTGTGTCCCTGTGCAGCATTGAGGGTTTCTTTTCCTTCGTGTATTGACCTCCGCAACCCCAATATATTGTAAACCGAGTTATTGGAATTGCTATTGTTTACTTTTACACGCACACACACACGCGCGCGCACACACACACACAGGTTTTCTGTTCACCTTTTATGGGGAGTAACCCTTGCCTCCTGATTAGTCTTCAGAGGAGTGCCGAACCTGTCCAGAGAAGCAACCTCTCTTTGCATAGGGCATCCACCAGGCTCCTGAACACTTAACAGTTACTACACTTCTACGTTACACCATCCAGAAGATGCTTGGAGCGCTGAACAAGGGTGCCAACAGTGCACTGCCTTGCCCTTCCGGGGGCCGAATCTCCAGGGTTGCCCCCCCCCAGTCCCGCTGATTTGACCTAAAGTTCAGGGCTGGGCTCAGCAGGGATCCAAAACAAAGAGAGGAATTGGGAAAGAAAAGTGCTGAATTCTTGACCCGTGTCAGTGCAGCCCTCCAAGGCTTCTTCCTATTGGATGGAGCAGGAGGCAGAGTCGCCAAAGCAACAGGAGCACGGTGAGGATGAAATGGGCTTTGGGGGGATCAGATCGAGATCCTCGTCATCAGGGATCTCATCCAAGCGGTAGCCGTCCCGCAGCAACTGCCGACTGAGATCCTGGTTGACCTGAGGGGGGGAAAAATATGGAATAATAACTTCCATTACAAACCTACCTGGCAGAATTAGGTCTAGTGGTTAAGGTGCTGGCCTAGAAACCAATAGACTCGTGAGTTCTAGCCGTGGCTTAGGCCTGAAAGCCTGCTGGGTGACTTTGGGCCAATCACCAGGAGACGGTGAGTTCTAGTGCTGCCTTAGGCATGAAAGCTGGCTTAGGGCCAATCACCAGGAAACAATAAGTTCTAGTCCCACTTTAGGCATGAAAGTTGGCTGGATGACTTTGGGCCAATCACCAGGAGATGGAGAGTTCTAGTACTGCCTTAGCCATGAAAGCTGGCTTAGGGCCAATCACCAGGAAACAATAAGTTCTAGTCTCACTTTAGGCATGAAAGTTGGCTGGATGACTTTGGGCCAATCACCAGGAGATGGAGAGTTCTAGTACTGCCTTAGCCATGAAAGCAGGCTTTGGGCCAATCACCCGGAGATGGAGAGTTCTAGTCCTGCCTTAGGCATGAAAGCTGGCTTAGGGCCAATCACCCGGAGATGGAGAGTTCTAGTCCTGCCTTAGGCATGAAAGCTGGCTTTGGGCCAATCACCAGGAAACAATAAGTTCTAGTCTCACTTTAGGCATGAAAGCCTGCTGGATGACTTTGGGCCAATCACCAGGAGATGGAGAGTTCTAGTACTGCCTTAGCCATGAAAGCATACTGGATGTCCCTTTCTCTCATCACAACCCACCTCGCAGGACTGTTGTTGTGGGGGAAACAGGAGGAAGGAGTAGTGCATGTGTTCTCTGCCTTCAGTTATTTATAAAAATAATAATAAAGGCAGAATATAAATAAAATAAAACAATAACAACAACATTCAGGGCTGTCTCTAGAACTTTAGCCGATCCATTTCACACATAAAAAAGATGCATGCATAAGATTTAAATTTAGCCCCAAATTCCACAAATGAGAATTAGCATTTGAATCCTAACTGGTACCTTCCTGCTGCAGCTCCAGTTTCCTTCTCAAAAGTCTCCGGAGGTTGGGGGCCTGGTGTGGGGGGGGGTGTGTGTGTGTGTGTGTGTGGGTGTGTGTGTGTGAGAGAGAGCGAGAGAGAGAGAGAGAGAGAGAGAGAGAGAAGAGAAAGAGAGAGAGAGACAAAATGAGAGAAAGACAGAGAGAGAGAATTGCAAGACAGACAGATAGATAGATAGATAGATAGATAGATAGATAGATAGATAGATAGATAGATAGATAATTGTGATAGATAGATAGATGGATGGTGGATCGATGGATGGATGGATGGATGGATAGAGATGGAGAGAGAGAGAGAGAGAGAGAGAGAGAGAGATAGAAGATTGCAAGATAGATAGATAGATAGATAGATAGATAGATAGATAGATAGATAATTGTGATAGATAGATAATTGTGATAGATAGATAATTGTGATAGAGGGAGGGTGGATGGAGAGGGGTGGAGAGTGTGTGTGTGTGTGTGTGAGAGAGAGAGAGAGAGAGTAAGAGAGAGAGTGAGAGAGAGTGTGTGTGTGTGTGATTACAACAGAAGAAAGAGCAGACAGATCAAGCAAACCCTTGTCTGTCTTAAAGAAGCTCATAGGAGAGCTAACCCAGGAAACAATGATTAAATTACTTAAAATTCAATTATTAAATTATAAAATACCAGACTTGCCTCAGCTGAGGAGTAACCGGAGGAACATCTTGATTCCAGGTCATCGCTAAGAGAAGAAAATGAAGGACAAGTTGAAAGGACGCTACAAGCCCCATTTTCAGTCGCCAACTCATCCATAAAAATCAACGGGCCTCCCACAAGATTGTAAGACACTGTCCTGTGATTGATCCGCGTTTTTCAATAAAGATTTGGGAGAGGCTGCTTAGGCAAAGTATTTATTCTTGGAGCTAAGAGATAACCAACTTTCCCCCCCCCCCACACACACCCCTCTAGCCACAATCAGACAATTATTTCCTTCTTCTGTCGTATAGCTCGCGCTTGGTCGTAAACGACCGGTCGTTAAGTCGAGGACCACCTCTGTAGAGCCAACTCAATTGAGGGACAGGACTCAACCTTGTTTTGTCAGACCCAAAAAGTCAAGCAATGCTTACATGCCTCTCACCTGTCGGAATCAAGGGCCACCAAAGTTTCATCTGAGGTCTGGCTGAGCGCAGTGTAGCCCTTGTTGAATTTCACCGTCCTGGTAAAAGAAGAAGACACTACCATGAAGCTACCATGCGCAGTGGGGGTGGAAGGGGAGAGTGTAGGGCGTGAACAGAAGGCCGAAGCAGATGTCCACCTAGATCAAGCTAAATTTACTAACACTAGGGAATTCCTGGAAACTTGCCATTCAGACAAATTAGCCATCAACAGATACATAGAGATAAACCACACTTACAGACCATTCAAGAGAGAGACACTAAAAAAGCTAAGAAGGAAACAAAAAGACCAGAACACATCCTCTTGTTCTGACCTAGGCTTTCCCAAACCACGAAGCAGACTCCTTGCCCCGATAAAACCTCTTTTATTTAGGTGGAAGGGAATTCCTCTCCAGCAAAGTCCCGGCAAACAGTCTTTAATGAGCTTTCACAACTACAGACCTTTATCAAGCTTGGAGAGTTGCCAGGCCGTTATCTTCCACACGCCACGCTGTAGCAACAATTACTTGGCAAGAAGTCAGGAACAGATCTTCACCCTCATGAATTGAACTAACTGAAGGAACGAACTTCCTGCAAAAACTCCCCTCCCCTTTCGCTCCTCTTTTATTCCCTATGGGAGGGGCCATTCATTGTCCACCTGTGGCCTTACTCCCAAGTCGTTCCTTAGCTGTTCCCTTCGTCTGGCAACTCTGCGCATGCGCACACTGGGAACAGGCTCCAGTTGTTCCTCTGCCTCCCTGATGTCTGACTCTGGAGGCAGCTAATAACTGCCAGACGGCCTTGGCCCCCTCTCTGGGCAGAGTCTTCCCCAGACTCCAGGACTGGCCCATGTTCCTCCCCAACCTCCTCACTGTCTGAATCTGCTGCCAGCTCTGCTGGCCGCTGACGGGCCACAAGACCTCTCCAGCAGCTTACACCCAGATAAGCAGGGATAAACACCAGGCAAACAATCAAGCAGATAACAATACCCTAATCAAGGAACTACAAGGAGAAAAGCATACTCCTGTTAAATCTGATAGGATAGGGCAAGCTACTGTATACAAAAAGGCAGCAAACCCCACACTCATTTGCAGCGATGATGTTATCAAGTCAGGCAATGAAACATCTTCAAGTAAACAACCAAACTCAGAGAGCACCAAGGTCTCCACAGTTCAACCTCGAACTACTGTATTTTTCGGAGTATAAGGCGCACCTTTCCCCCCCCAAAAAAGAGGGTGAAAATCTGGGTGCGTCTTATACTCCGAATATAGCCCTGCCCAGCCTCTCAACGGAGGTTTCAGAGGCAGAAAAAAAAGCAAGGCGCAGAGCTCACAACCAAGGAACCTGTTGCTAAAATTTACCTCTGAGAACAGCTGATTGGGGGTATTTGGGAGCACCATGATCCACCTGCCAATCAGCTTTTTTCTTATTTTCCTCCCCAAAAACTAAGGTGCGTCTTATACTCTGAAAAATTCGGTATATATTTTCTCTTCTATTGTATTCCTATTGGAACTTTTCATAAAATCTGTCTATGTACATGATTTTTTCTTAATAAAGCAGCGGTGTCAAACTCAATTTCATTGAGGGACGCATCAGGGTTGTGTTTGACCGGGGGGGGGGAGGCGGGGGGCGGAGTGTGTGTGTCTAGAGTGTGCTTGGCCACCTTGCCGTCACTCGTGTCGGGGGCGCCTGTGGTGGCCCAAGCGCTCTGCCAGAGAAAACGGGCTCCTGAGCTCCGTTTTCGGCTGCGACGGCCTCCTGCAACCCTCTGACAGCGAAAATGTAGCTTGGTAGGAGCGGCCCACCCGAGCTCCGTTTCCGCTGGCAGAGGCACCATGGGCCGGTCCTTCGCTGTTTCCAGGGCAGCCCCGCAGGCCAGATCTAAGCACCCTGCGGGCCGGATCTGGCCCCCGGGCCTTGACACCCCTGTAATAAAGCATATATAGAACAAAAACAAAAAAAAAGGTTGAAGCAGATGTCCCCATTTCAAATCCTCTCTTAGCCACAAAGTGGTCTTGGCCAGGACTTTTTCCATCAACCTAACGTATGAAATGGATACGTCAGGTACAAAGGTGGGTTCCTACCGGTTCTATAGAACCATTAGTAACGTGGCGGCGTGGGTTGCTAGAACCGGTAGCGACCCACGCCTGCCACGCCCCCGAACCGGTTGTTTTGGCGGTGCCGTAGGCGCCGCCATTTTGTTTTTTTGCTTCTGCGCATGCGCAGCTTTTTTTAAGCACTGCGCATGCGCAAAGCGCCCGTGCGGCGCGACACTGAGCGAACTGGCAGCGACGACAACCAGAACCCACCCCTGGTCAGGTAGGAGCCAGTTAGTGCATTAGTGCACTAATTATTGCCCCCCCCCCAAATATAGATATACCCTGTAGTAAAATACAGGTAGTTCTCGACTTACAAGTGTTTATTTAGTGACCGTTCAAAGTTAAAAAAGGCAATGAAAAAGGTGACTTAGGACCAATTTTCACACTTATGACCGTTTCACTATCCCCATGGTCACATGATCAAAATTCAAACGGTTGGCGACTGACTCCTATTTATGAGGGTTGCAGTCTCCTGGGGTCACGTGATCAAAATTCCCATGTTTGGCAACTGGTTCACATTTATGATGGTCGCTGTGTCCCGGGGTCACGTGATCCCCTTTTCCGACCTTCTGACAAGCAAAATCAATGGGGGAAGTCAGATTCACTTAACAGCCTTGTTACTAACTTAACAACTGCAGTGATTCTGTGGCAAGAAAGGTTGTAAGATGAGGCAAAACTCACCTAAGAAATGTCTCACTTAACAACAGAAATGTTGGGGCTCACTTGTAGACGTAAGTCACGGACTACCTGTATTTCTGGGAGGGAAAGAGAGGGTTCCCTGCAAACTGGCATCCCTCACTTCTGTACCTGATCCTGAATAAAAAGTGGTTTGTTCCCCCAGTTTCAAAAACGGCACTTTGCAGGTTGCTGATTTCCCCTCTGCCTCCCTGGCCGATCCTGAAAAACCAGAATTATCACCGCCATTCAACAAGAAAAGCACACGAACGCTGACCTCACGCCTCCTGCTTTGGGCTGTTGCCGGACGGCTCCTGAAAGCACCCTCTTCTTCCGCAGCATTGCCTTCGCCATCTCGCGATGTTTTTCTGCGACACCAAAAAACAACAACAACAAAAAAACACGAAGAGAAATTCAGCAACTGGCTGTACTCTTTGTGCTTCTGTAAATAACCCAACTTTTACGGCTGTTTGTAGCATCTCACGCTTTTGCCCAAAATCTATTGTGGCCCACCAGATTCGGACAGTGAGGAGGTTGGGGAGGAACATGGGCCAGTCCTGGAGTCTGGGGAAGGCTCTGACAAGTACTCTGCGTCAGAGGCAGAGATGGGGCCAGGGCCATATGACAGTTATCAGCTGCCCCTGGAGTCAGACATCAGCGAGGCAGACGAACAGCTGGAGCCTGTTCCCAGTGTGCGCATGCGCAGTGTTGCCAGATGAAGGGAACAGCTAAGGAACAAGGGTCGACTTGGGAGTAAGGCCACAGGTGGACGATGAATGGCCCCTCCCATAGGGAATAAAAGAGGAGCAAAAGGGGAGGGATGTTTGCAGGAGACAATTAGTTCATTTGGGCGAAGATCTGTTCCTGCATTCTTGCCAAGTATTGTCTGTTATAGTGTGGAGTCTGAAAGATATCGGCTTGGTAGCTCTCCAAGCCTGATAAAGGTCTGTAATTGGGAAATATCTTGAAAAACTGTTGGCCGGGACTTTGCTGGAGAGGAATTCACTGTAAACTAAATAAAAGGGGTTTTATCGGGACGTGGAGTCGGCTTCGTGCTTTTGGGGATGCCTAGGTCAGAACAAAATCAGCCTTTTGGTTCTGGGTACAACAGGCCCATTGTGAACAACTGGTTCACCTAACGGTCACCATGGGTGATCCGCGTTATGACCGTCATGACTTATGACCTTAAATGGGCAGGCTCCATTACAGTCGTTAAATTGAGGACTAGCTATAAACAGCACATTTCTGGGGAGGTGGAGAAAAGCCGTGTGTTCTTTTACTTACGTAGCTTATCCTGAATAGAAGATGGTTTATTCATAATATAGGGACCTTTTTTCTCTACCGGGGGGTCTCGGCCCATCCTCCGTTTGTCCATTTGCCCCTGAAAAAGGAAAGGGGGGAGTGAGACGCTGAAAAGCAGTTGCATTGGACACTGACCAAAAATACTAATATAATCACAGCTCTTTGGTAGATTGTACGTAAACAGCAGCAACAACAACAACAACAACAAGAAGCTTCTTGGTAATTTTGCCCTTGTTGTGTTTTACTTATTTTAAAATAAAACATACTAAAATACTAAATCCAAGCACAGCTCTTTGGTAGATTGTACATAAGCAGCAGAAACAACAAGCTTCTTGGCAATTTTGCCCTTTTGGGGTTTTATTTATTTAAAATAAAACACAAAATTAGCAAGAAGCTTGTTATTGTTGTTGCTGCTTATGTAAAATCTACCAAATAGCTGTGAGTGGATTTAGTATTTTTGACTGCTGGATCCTTCCCAAGGATCTAGGAGAGTTAAAGATATTGTCTTAATATATAGGCTGTTTCAAGTAAGGCAATGTTGTTGCAATTGACAAGTTGAGTTTCTCTTCCTTCCTACTGTGTCCAAGTGCTTTCCAGATCTATTGTTAAGGGCACGAAGACTGTCCACCTCTAGTAAGACATATATTATTATGGCTGGGAGGTCAAGCAAGGATCACCTCTGTAGGCTCTCCCCCACTGAAGAAACATATGGATTGGGTCCACACAGCCACTTCCCTGGGTCAGGCAAAAGACCAAGACAAGGCCTTGGCATCGTATGTTAGGCTAATGCTAAACCGAGTTTGTTTGTTCCTCCTTCAATGTATGGGGGGTGGGTGGGTGAGGTGGAACCCCTTTCTTAATTTCTTAGAAACGGAACAAATTCAGAATCTGGGAGACAAACGCTTAGGGTGCACAAAGACAGCCTTTCTTTTCCACCTATTTTCTGGTTGGGCCACAAACCATATAAACATAATTTTCCTTTAGTTTCTCTCTCCCCACCCCCCCCAATAAACTCAATTACTTTTGACTTTTTAAAAAGAAATATGAGAGCAATAAATATGAAACGTTAGTTGGTTTAGGAGCCGCGGTGGCGCAGTGGTTAGAGTGCAGTATTGCAGGCTACTTCTGCTGATCACTGGCTGCCAGCAGTTTGGCAGATCGAATCTCACCAGGCTCAAGGTTGACTCAGCCTTCCATCCTTCCGAGGTCAGTAAAATGAGGACCCAGATTGTTGGGGGCAATATGCTGACTCTAAACCGCTTAGAGAAGGCTGTAAAGCACTGTGAAGCGGTATATAAGTCTAAGTGCTATTGCTATTGAAGACTAACTCTGCCCACTGCAAGCAGTTCAATCCTGACTGGCTCAAGGTTGACTCAGCCTTCCATCCTTCCGAGGTGGGTAAAATGAGGACCCAGATTGTTGGGGGCAAGAGGCTGACTCTGTAAACCGCTTAGAGAGGGCTGTAAAGCACTGTAAAGCGGTATATAAATCTAAGTGCTATTGCTATATACAGGCAACCTTCCGAGGGCTGGAATCGATACCCAACCTTCAACCTGGGGGGGGGGAAATGAAAAGCAGAGCCCAACACTGACCCCCCCAACCCCCACCCTCACCCCGTCCTGCCCACTTTCCAAAGAGTTAGGAAGCCTCTCTCCACCAAAACACCAATCTTTGGTGGTGGGAGGGGGTGGGGTTGGGGGTTAGGGTCGGGTATAGAGTTTACTCTCCCCTACTGCGCCAGGCTGGGAAAGCCTGGATCTCTCTCTTCGCTTTGAAATCTTGGGCCTTGTGAATGGAGCCTCCCCAGCCAGGAGCAGTCTACCCCTCTCCGCCGTCTCCTTGAATTAGGAAGACGAGAAGAAGAGGAAGCTGGGTTTTTTTTGGGGGGGGGCTTCTCAGAGGCATGAAGAGCCAAACTCAGAGACCCCCACACACATCCAGACCCACCCCCCCCCCCCCCCCCGGCCCGAGCCCCCCGCGCTCCCCGGG
>QLTV01001688.1:517806-529198 GCA_003457575.1 Thermophis baileyi | reverse complement strand
CCCCCTCCCCAGGACCCCCCAGCCCCCACCCTCACCCCCCCTGCCCTGCCCACTTTCCAAAGTTAGAAAGCCTCTCCCCATCAAAACACCAATCTTGAGGGGGGGGGTCGGGGTTAGGGTCGGGTATAGCGTTTATTCTCCCCTACTGGGCCAGGCTGGGAAAGCTTGGATCACCCTCTTCGCTTTGGCATCTTGGCCGTTGTGAATGGAGCCTCCCCAGCCAGGAGCAGTCTACCCCCCCCCCCCGCCGTCTCTTCCAATAGGAAGACGAGAAGAAGAAGAAGAAAAGGCTGGAGTTTTTTTTTGGGGGGGGGCTTCTCAGAGGCATGAAGGGCCGAACTCAGAGACCCCCACACACATCCAGACCCACCCACCCCCACCTCCCAGGCCTGATCCAGCCGAGCTCCTCGGGCTGACCCAGAAGCGCCAGGCCGGCCAGGAAGAGGCTCTCCCCGCCGCTCCTTTTCCAGCCTCACCAGGTCGCGGCTGGGCCCGAGGTGCGGCCCGGCCTCCTTTCCCCGCGGCGGCTCCTCCTCGCCTCCGTCTCCCGTCGCCATCGCCGCCATCGCCGCTTCTGCCCCCCACCAAGAAGGCCCCCCCCGAAGCCACGCCCACCCCCTCCGCCCGTCATCGCGCCACTCCGCCAATAGGAAACGCGACGGCGCGGTCCCTTGTTCAAAATTAGCCTCCGACGCTCTCCTGGATTGGTCGCTCTTCTGTAAAGCCCCGCCCTTGCTCTTTCTCTCTCGCGCGAGCAACGCCTATGGGCGGGGCTAAGAGACAGCTGACCAATGGGAGGCGGCCCCTTGTTTTTTGTTTGTTTGTTTTGGGGAAGAGCACAGGAGGAATGTAAGGGGCGCTCTAGGATGCTGGCGGACTTGCGCTCCGTGGCGTCTGTCAATTGCCCTCCAATTGCTGAAATTGTGTTAAACGGACAAACAGGAAAAACCCAAGTGTAATTTTATCTCATGTGTGTGAAAAAGGGTTTTCTCCAGCCTGTTCCAGATGGACTACAACTCCCATCATACTGCCATCGTCCTTAGCTATTTTTGTTAATTTTAATGTCAATATTTTGTTTGTTTTAGATGGTGGTTTTATATCTTGTTGTAAATTACATAACATTGCTCGATGAGATATAAGTTTAATTTATATATAAATATTAATATATAAATATTAAATAAATATAAATAATTATAAATAAATATTGAGGCAAGGGATTCGATTAACCCATTTCTATGAAGGGAAGCTACAATTGCCTCTGTGAAGGCGTGTAAGGAGAAAGCAACATGGAGCAATTCTTAGCCATTATAGCAGCAGTTCTCAACCTGTGGGTCACAACCCCTTTGGGGGTCGAACGACCCTTTCACAGGGGTCGCCTAAGTGCGCGCTAGCCCGCCATCTTGGTGCCATGCCCCCTTTGTCACCTCATCACGTGCCGGGCGGGGCGGGGGTCGCGGCGGCGGGACGGGGGTCGTGGCATTAGGAAGGTTGAGAACCACTGCATTATAGGAAGAGTACGTAAACTGAATTTACAACCTATGAGCTGCTTTTCCTAAACTACCTTGCTCATCCTTCCTGGATCACAGACAACTGTTTCATGTCAAGATGTAATGCATCTCTGTGTTTATCCTATCAAAATACGTTCATTATTTACCACTATGAATTATCAAAGCTTGTTATATCTATCCTCTTATTTTACATACCTAAGAATCCATTTTAGTGTTTACTCAGTGATACAAGAAAAAGTCACCGGATCAAAGGAAATTACAGCCAGCAAGTTCACAGATCTCATCAAGCACTACCACATATTTTCAAAAGCTTCTAAATAACTATTAGGACTAGGAACTTGTATGTTTTTTTAAAAAAGTGATATAACTGACAAATTATGCTTAGTGGAGACTTGAGGTTTTTCTTTTTATGTAGTAAATGCTAAGATTTGTGTAAGCGGCTGAAGTCAATCAAGCTTCTTGTCCAATTTATATTCCATGAAAGCAACATGATATGATTCTATGTTGTTCTTAACATGAATTAATACTTAAAAAATTATAATTTCATAATTGGGTTTAGCACGTTAAAATTCTGGATTCTTTCATTTTTTGAAATCTGCACTTTTTGTGCAGAAATGTACAGAATTCAATGTCTGAATAGCATCCCACGTTTGCTTAATCTTGCCTTGGAAAATATATATATATTTTTGTAATCCATAATCACAGGCTATAAACACTAAAGTCAATTCAAACTATTTCCTCTTTATTAGGTCAACTTCACAATACATATCCAGGACTCAATAAAAGGAAGAAGTGATTTCAAATAAGTAATTATAATGTCTATATCCAGGTAATTGTTGTACAGTCACAGAACCTTAAC
The DNA here is from genome assembly GCA_003457575.1 of Thermophis baileyi. Lineage (NCBI taxonomy): Eukaryota > Metazoa > Chordata > Lepidosauria > Squamata > Dipsadidae > Thermophis > Thermophis baileyi. Next base: position 526,831 of record QLTV01001688.1, on the reverse strand, counting down.
AGTACACTCATGGGAAGTCCATCTGGAAAATAAGAGATAGTTGGAATTAGTTTGGATGTATTCTTTTCAAGTTCCGTATTTCTTCATAAGCCTCTTGAGGAGAAAGTGGATAGAAAGTTTAAGAAAAGATGTTCCAACTTCAATACTAGCTGCAGATCAGGGGTCCCCAAACTTGGCAACTTCAAGACTTGTGGACTTCAACTCCCAGAATTCTCCAGCCAGCATAGCTGGCTGGAGAATTCTGGGAGTTGAAGTCCACAAGTCTTAAATTTGCCAAGTTTGAAGACCTCTGCTGCAGATGAATACGTGGTTGCATAGAGCAATTTAAGGAACTTGTAGCATTTAATTGCCACTTGTCTATCCTTCGGATGCTTCGTATAACGCCCAGGCTGCTACTTGTATACAAAAACACCTCTCCTAATTTCTATCGGGCTCCATGCTCTTTTTACATTTTAAAAAACAGATCTGAGAGAAAGTGATGTAGAAAAGACAAGCAGAGATGGTAGGCAGGAGAGGGAGGGATGGAGGAAGAGAGATAGAAAGGGCGGCGTAGCATTCTAATTGGCTGGGGCTTTGCAAATATGTAATTACCTTGACATCACAGCCATTTTATGAATGGGGAAGCCCCAATCCATTCTGCGGGAGTGCCTGCAATGTATTCTCAAAACACCCAATGTGTCCCACAAGCAATAAGAGGTTGAGAGACCCCTGGTCTCCTCTTGTCCTGTAACATGGGACTTTTTTCTGCATTTCCACTACATGTGCTTCCACTACGCATGCGGTTTCCGTAGAACCGTTTTATTTTAGCATACATTTGCTTGTGTTAATTTCTCTAATTTTGCCTTGTTGGCAAAATTTTCTCTCTCTCTGCATTATCAGGGGAAATAAATGGTTAATATGAGCAAATAGCGACTTAAGGAGGATTATATCTGAATGCTATTTAGAAATACACAGCTTATTTTTTTTTCTATTTGAGGGATCTCTGCTGCATTTTAAACTAGTGGGCCCCCCAAAAAGTAAAATGAAGTACAAGATGACTGAGGTATCTTTTCATTTTTAATATACTTTAAATCTCACAGGTATTTAGAGCCCAAGTATTCTACAGAAAATTGGATTCCAGTTATTGAGAACATACCACGTATCCTACATTTTCTGCAAAGAGACAGCAATGTTTTTCTCTACCTTATCAAACACCAAACAGAATATTAAAGAACATGCACACAAGGCAAAAATTAAAGATTTGTTTTCTTACTGTTAAGTTTATAATTTGTCCATGTCAAGTTCTTCTGGAGTTGAAATTCCCAATTCATTCAAAGTTGGTCTAAGTTCCTGGATAACGTATGGATATATATCCTTGTATCTGCCTGCTTTGTACTAATTCAAAGAGAACACAAGACTTCAGAATTTAAAACGTAGATTTGGCAAGACAAGCATACTTAAGCCCAAGAGCATAATTTTTCTATGGCCTGATTTTATCCAAGAAATATGCATAACTCACAAGCAACAAATATTTCGACTGCTAGAAAGCTGCAGTTATTGTCACTCATATGTGGTTTCACTGAACTCATTATTTCTGACCACTGACTGTATTTCTGAAAAGTTCATGTTCAGAGAAGCTATAATACATAGGTGAAGCATATGCTTATTACATTCAGCATCTTGAATTCCCTTTTAAATTGATATTTATTTATTTATATTTTTATAGATAACTCAAGGCAGTGAACATACATAATACCCCTTCCTCCTCTTCCCCAGAACAACAATCCTGGCCCAAGGTCACCTAGCTAGATTTCATGCCTAAAGTGAGACTAGAACCCACCATCCCCTGGTTTTTAGCCTGGTGCCTTAACCACTAGACAAGTGATGGTGAACCTTTTTTTGCTCGGGTGCCAAAAGGGCGCGCGTGCCCACACCCATAATGCAATGCCCTCCCCCCACGCATGCACGCACAACCCTTGGGCTGTTGGGCCATTTTTCACCCTCCCCAGGCTTCAGGAGGCTTTCCTGAGGCCTGGGGAGGGCAAAAAAATGGCCCAATGGCCCAACTGGAAGTTCATTTCTGAACTTCCGGTAGGCCCGTTGGATCCGTTTTTCGCCATCCACAGGCTCCGGAGGCTTTCCTGAAGCCTGGGGAGGGCGAAAACGGCCTCCCCCCTGCCCTCCGGAAGGCCAAAAATCAGCTGGCCAGTGCGCACATGCACGCTGGAGCTGACATAGGGCAACGCCTCGCGTGCCCTCAGATATGGCTCCGCGTGCCACCCATGGCACGCGTGCCATAGGTTCGCCATCACGGCACTAGACCAAACTGGCTCTATTGGCATTGGATGAGTGTTAGTGAACTAGGAGGAGCAGCCTACACATATAGAAGTAGACACTTTATCCCCGTATACTAAGCCAGCATGCTAACTATACTATCTCTGAGACAAGGTCAGTGAATGTAAACGATCTGGCCTACTGGCCACTGGTTCCTGTCTGATTCTTCTGCCTCTCCCCCTCAAGGCCCATTCTGCTGGTGGTGAATGCTTCATTACAAGGGTCACTTTAAGCTGTTCCCATATAAGGACCGGGGGTGGGGTGGGGGGAGAAGAATCTCAGAGGTTTGTTAGTGAATGCCACTGAGGTGTGTAAGGGAACATTTCACCACCATGCTTTATATTGTAAACAGAAGGATGCCTTCACTCACCTTTACCATTTCCAAGATGCGGATTGTGGTAGCAAAGTCATTTAGACGCCTGCATGCCCTCAAAGCCGCATCAACAATTTTTGGTTCGGGAACCATGTCTGCATCGACTAAGGTGTTAATACCTATCAAAAGAAGCGAGCATTGAAGGAGAGTTCTGCATTTATTCTAGTCCTCCCTTTCTCATGTTTGCCATGCATTTAACAAAATCGTAACATAAAATTTAATTCTTTTCTCCTTCTGTGTCTCTATTCTATCATCTCAGATTTTGCCGTGGAGCATATAAGGTGCTTATATCCAGATACAAAATCTAAGACAAAATTTCAGGGTTAAAATCTGAGTTCTCTAACCTTTACTTCAATCTCAAAGTCTAACACTGTTAATCGTGATATATTATAGTTAGTTCTGCTGTACCAATGTAGCTGTTCAAAGTGGGGGAAAATAAACTCGAGATCTTTGTGATTTTTGCTCTGGGATCATTGTGTTCATTCCAGGAAAGGGGCCTATATAATTCCTTTTTTTTTTCTTTCCATGTTTTATATATTTTATTTATATAACATATAAAAATTCAATTTCCATCAAACAGTGTGTGATCTGGGTACAATTATTCTTAAGCAGTCATAATCCAAATGTTTGCAATAGTATTCATCGCAATAACATTGGTAATATAATAACAATATTTAACATTATCTACTTGAACAACTCTCAATTTCAACATTTCCTTTTTTTATGTCCCCACATTTCTAACTTCTGTTTTTGTTATCTAACCATTGATAAAATAAGTCGCATATCAAAAAATATTCTGTTTCTTCTTTGTCTTTAACAGTAAGCGTTAGTCTATCCATTTCTGCACATTCTAATATTTTCTTAATTACACTCTCATCTGTCGGGATCTCATCATTCTTCCATTGTTTGTGCAAACACAATTCTGGCTGCAGTTAATATAATTAACTATATAATTCCTATTGGGTTGCACAAATCAATCGAACCTTTAGAAAATACAATTTCTCTAATGCCTCCGCCCACCCACCCCACTGATGCTTCCTATGTGTGTTACCTTTCCTGAGTTCCCAGTCATCAATATCAGGTTTGTTAAAGAACATCACCCAGCGAGCATCCAGTTCTTCATCTGTGATCTCTGCTTTGTGAGCATAGCAACGCAGAGGTAGAGCTGGTTTTTGGAACAAAAACGGGAAGGAGCAGAAGACAAAGATGTGAAACGTTCAAGGGTGAAGCTACAATACCACAAGGACAGGTGGTCCTGGAGCTATGACCGTAATGAGTCTACCCCATCACGGTTGTAACCGTGATGGACGTAAAATGAGTCCAGCATTGGACATCACAGACTTTGGGATTGTTCCGCAGAGAGAATATTTGTTTCCTTGTTCTAAATAAGTCAAATCAGCAAAACAATTAAATACCGTATAGGCATAAAAGATACTAGGGACATTTAATACTGGATTACTTCAGAAGTCTGATTATTCAAGGCATAGAAAGAAAATACTAACATGAGAAGAGCCTAAGAGTCTATATTATATTAATATAGTATATTAGTATAATATATACTAATAATACAGGAGAAAAGTCTTTTCAAGTCTATGGTTTTAATTCTGTAGAACACTCTTACCATTGGAGGCGAGACCTTCTCTCACCCTTTTGGCCTTCTGGAAGAGTATTAAAGCTTGGTTTTGCCCTCTGGCTTGGGGGCCCCTCACTGTTGGAGGTGGCTGATGGGATAAGACAACCACATCTCTGTACTGTCCATCTCTTGGTTCTTGGCTTCTGTGTAGTTTTAATTTTTTAACTGCTTTTTAAATTTATCTTTTTATGGTCTGTAAGCCACCCAGAGTAGCCTCATTGGGGAGATGGGTGGCATATAAATTTAATAAATAAGGAAGCTTGGAAATTATTTGATGTTTTTGGAATTTCACTTCACTAATCTTAGTGTTGCAATCTTTTAAGGAGTGAATGAGGAAACCTTGTAATGTTGATTGACTAATGCTAATTCTTATTTCCACAGATATAAAAGTGTCTTGTAACAAATTCTTATTAAAAGGTGCATGCCTTCATGAGCATATATAAACTGTGCTAAACGAATGTAAAACCTTAAATATTTAACATGCAGTTTCATTTCCCTCATCTGCCCAATTCTACCAACACTGAGTAATTAAACTTTCAACATCTGTTAAGCAAATGGGCCTTTGGAGATATTAAAATATCATCAATGTAATATAGCAACTGTGAAAATAATATCTTATGTGCCCTGATTATTTATTTAGCATATGCCAATGTGCCTTGATGCTAGGGATGTAAAGAACTTTAAGGCACAACTGTGTGAAATAAAATCTTGCATGCAGCAAATAGGAGTAACATATTCTTGAGGTAGCCTCCAAGACCTATTCCTACTCTGAAATAGGAAAAAGCTGAAAAGGAATACCACTGTAAAATCTAAAGTAAAATTCAGTCACACAAGGCTGTGGACCTGAAGGTACAAAGTTCATGAAAAGAGAGTAAGGGAGGCAGGGAGGCTACAACCAACAGGCTCTTCAACTAAAGCTTGTTGATAAAAAGGAGAGTAAAAACACAAAGGAATATCCTTTCAACTTCCTTTAACTTATTAAGCTTTTGTTACACTGTACATTGCTGGGTGTGGCCTATTAAGAGTAGATAGGTATAGATAGGTCATTAATAGGTATAAATCAGAACATATGTCACTGACAGATGTTTGAATCTCATTTCAGGAAAGTCAAAGGCAACGCATAGGATTTTCTTCAAACATGACACCAGAAAAAAAGGGAGATTATGCTTTAATCCACCCAAGCAGAGCAGAACAAGAGCATAATATACATTTTCATAGTGAGAGAATACATTGCCTTCCAAAAAAACCCCACAACTCCAGATACGATCACACAGGGTTAAAAATAGATGGACTTTAGCTAAATAACCTCATCCATGTCAGTATTTACTGTAATATTTGTTCATATATTACCTCATTATATGGTATATGCAGAGGTAGAGGAGCCCAGGTCACGGCTGGGCGGGAGGGAGGGAGGAAGATGAGAAAGAGGAAGGAAGGATGAGAAAGAAGAAGGAAGGAAGGAAGATGAGAAAGAGGAAGAAAGAGGAAGGGAAGAAGAAAAAGATGAAGGAAGGAAAATGAGAAAAAGGAAGGAAGGAAAGAAAGAAGGAAAGGAAAGAGGAAGGAAGGAAGAGAAAGAGGAAGGAGAATGAGGAAGGAAGGGGAAGGAGAGGAGGGGAAGGAGAGGAGGGGAAGGAAGGAAGGGGAAGGAAGCCCATACAGGCCCAACCCTGCTGCCCTTTAAAAAAGCCTTAAAGCAGGTGTCCCCACACCCTTCAGCTCATTGACCCCTTCATAAAGATGCTCCCCCCCCAACATTTATTCTATCAAAACAATCTAATCAAGACTCCTTGAGCGAATAGCCCATTGCCCCCTTGGGCGTCACTCAACACAGACCCTTCTGGGCAGCCCTGCACTCAAAGGCCCTTTGCTGTCCTACACCAGGCAGGGACCTTGGGGAGGGGGGGGGAGAATCCACCTTTGAGTGGATAAAGGGTCACTGGGGCAGTTGTTTCTCCTCTCCCCCCAACCCTTTTGCCCTTTAACCCCAGAGCGAGCCCGGTTTCCTCCTGGGGGGGAGGGGAAGTGTGTGTGTGTGTGTGTGTGTGTGTGTGTGTGTGTGTGTATGGGGGGGGGGAATCCACCTTTGAGTGGATAAAGGGTCACTGGGGCAGTCCTCTACCCCCCCAACCCCCCTGTGTGTGTGTGTGTGTGTGTGTGTGTGTGTGTGTGTGTGTGTGTGTGTGTGTATGGGGGGGGAATCCACCTTTGAGTGGATAAAGGGTCACTGGGGCAGTCCTCTCCCCCCCCAACCCTTTTGCCCTTTAACCCCAGAGCGAGCCCGGTTTCCTCCTGGGGGGGGAGGGGAAGTGTGTGTGTGTGTGTGTGTAGGGGGGGGAAATCCACCTTTGAATGGATAAAGGGTCACTGGGGCAGTCCTCTCCCCCCCAACCCCCCCCAACCCTTTTGTCTTTTAACCCTCGGCGGGGCCGCCCAGAGCGAGCCCGGTTTCCTCCTGAGGGAGAAAAGAGAGCGACAGGCCTCCCCCTTCCGCCCTCAGGCCTCGCCTTCTGCTCTCAGCCAGGCCCCCGTTCAATGTCACCTTCCCGCCCGGGGCTCAGAGGACGGAAGCGGGGGAGATCTCCCGGGACACCCCCCTCCCACTCGTGTGTGTGTGTGTGTGTGTGTGTAGAAGACATCACGCAGGGTGTGTGTGTGTGTGTGTGTGTAGAAATTAGGAACCTTGCAGGATGATCTCCTCTCCCCCCCCACCGTCAAATTTGACAGGAGACGTGTGTGTGGGGGGGGGGGAAGGGGATGAAAGGGCCTCAGGGGAGGATGGGAGTTGTAGTCCCCCTCTTGTGGAGAAGGGAGGGCCGCTTTTTCTGTCAGGGGTCTCTGAGCGGGGGGGGGACCTCACCTGCCGCAGCGGGCGTCCTCAGGGCCAGGCCGCGCAGGGCGGGAGCGGCGCAGCTGCGGAGGAGCCGGGCGGCGGCCAGCATGGCTGAGGAGGGGGAGAAAATGAAACGGACGGACGGAAGGGAGGCGAAGGAGACGGGCGAGGCCAGGCGGCGGTTAAGCGCGCGACTGAGGCTGCTCGCTCGCTCGCCACGCGCGGCCCCCACCCCGGTCACCCTTCGGCGCGCTGAGGACAAAAATGGGACGAGCCGGGCTACGGCGACGCGCGAGGGACAAGCGGCGGCACGCCACGCACCTACGTACGCACGCACGCACCCGGGAGGGCGGGGCAAGGCGGGAAAGGAGCCAGGCAGGCAGGCAGGCAGGCAGGCCGATGCGCGCGCAGGCACGCGGGAGGGCGGGGCAAAGAGGGAAGGGAGGCAGGCCAGGCCAGGCCAGGCAGGCGGATGCGCGCGCAGCCGGCCTCGCGGGGCGGAGCGTTCCAAAGTGGGGAGGGGGTGGAAAAAGGAAGGGCGGGGTTTTCTGCCTCGCACCGAGGCGGGCGGGGCTTGGCAGGCTGGCTGGCTGGCTGGCTCTCTGGCAGCCAATCAGAGGAGGGCGAGGAGAATTCCAGGGCTGAATTAAAAAAAAAAAAAAAAAAAAAAGTGGCAGATTGCCGGAATGTTCAATTCTGCAATTTTAATTGTAATAAAACCAGAAAGGTGGATGATGAATAGATGAAGTTATGGTGGGATTTTTTTATTTTATTTTTTTGCACGGCTTGGCTGCCTAGCTGTCTCTCTTTTTATGAGATCTACTGCTTTTGCCGATCTACTGCTTCACTTGTCGCTGGTGAAGACATTTGATTTTTATGTATTTATTTATTTTATTTGTCAAGCGTATATATGATTACAGACAAAGTATAAACAAAGTATAAGCATGGTTATGAGTACATGATATTTTACGAATAAAAGGGGACATTAGGACAGGGACGGTAGGCACGCTGGTGCGCTTATGCACGCCCCTTACAGACCTCTTAGGAATGGGGTGAGGTCGACAGTAGACAGTCTAAGGTTAAAGTTTTTGGGGTTTGGGGGAAGATTTCTGGAGATTCTCCTAAAGTTTTAAACATTTATGGATGAGGGTTGCCGATTCCCGAACTGGCCTTCTCCTGCCCTGCAATCGGGGCCGTTCTTCCTCACTCTTTCTTTCCTTCCGAGTCTACGCTGGCGTTTAAGTCATCTCAGTTGCACGCCTTCTTCAAGGCTGCCTCTCTGCTCCTCAACCTTGAGTCATAAATCATGTTTTTGCAATGGTTGGCTTGTTGCAGCACATGAAAGACGCTCCATTATAGATTGGCACCACCGCAGTTCTGTCAGCCTGCAGAACAAACCAGATAGGAATCACAGCCGGATGGACTTATTTTATTTTATTATAGCAATAGCAATAGCAGTTAGACTTATATACCGCTTCACAGTGCTTTACAGCCCTCTCTAAGCGGTTCACAGAGTCAGCCTATTGCCCCCAACAATCTGGGTCCTCATTTTACCCACCTCGGAAGGACGGAAGGCTGAGTCAACCTTGAGCCTGTGAGGATCGAACTTATGGCAGTGGGCAGAGTGAGCCTGCAATACTGCATTCTAACCACTGGGAGGGAGGGAGGAAGGAAGGAAGGAAGGAAGGAAGGAAGGAAAAGAATAGCAGGAGGACAGAGAGGGAGGTCCTCATTTTACCCACCTCAGAAGAATGGAAGGCTGAGTCCACCTTGAGCCGGTGAGGATTGAACTTATGGCAGTGGGCAGAGTGAGCCTGCAATATTGCATTCTAACCACTGGGAAGGAAAGGAAGGAAGGAAGGAAGGAAGGAAG
>QLTV01001688.1:424391-440978 GCA_003457575.1 Thermophis baileyi | reverse complement strand
GTGCGCGCGCGCTTGTGCAGGGTGGCGGGGCGTGGGGGGCATTGAATTATGGGTGTGGGCACGCGTGTGCTAGCACGCGCTAGCACTTTCGGCACCCGAAGGAAAAAAGGTTTGCCATCACTGCCCTATACCACGGGGTACTGCAAATGACCGTAAATGCAGGGCAGTTGCCAGGCACCCAAGCTGTGGTCATGGGATGTTGGAATTTTGAAACTGGGTTTTTGTTATAGTTTTATAATAATATAGTTATAGTCCGTCATAACTTTGAACGGTTGCTAAACGACCAATCATAAATTAAGGACTACCTGTAATCAGGTGACCAGACATTTCCTAGGCCAAAAAGTGAGCTAAATGATGAAGGTTTTTGATTTGTGAGACGAGGACAAGGAAGTGGTTGTTGGTATTGATGTATCATGTGGCAGAAGTGGGGGGGGCATCACTGAGAAGGTTCTGCTCAGGGACTTTGTTGCTGTGATCTCAGCAGATCAAGTTTTTCCCTGGAAATTTTAGCCACAAGCATAAATAAAATTCAGAATGGAGCTGAGGCAAGCAGTTTTTAAAACTCTTCCGACCTCAAATAATTGGAGTTTTTTTTGAATCAACTCCAGTGCTTGGAACTGGACTCGGAAAAAGACAGGCAGCCGGTGGAGATGATCTAATGGCATCCCTATTTCGTCAGTGTCTTTAGAGTCCTGATGTTTCACAACGGGGTTAACATCTGCTTTCCATCGCCGGTTTCACAATTTCACTCACTTAAGACCAGTTGTGGCAAAGCACGCTCTTGTGCAACTGGCTGGATAAGAACCCGTTTTAAACTTTCTCGAAACCTTGGTTTTGCTTCTGTTTGCAACATAGGGAGTTTTATCCCAGGAGGTGTGTTTGCACAGGGTGCGCTTGTGCATTCTAGTTCTGCTTCCCCCCCCCCCCAATTTATTGTGCAGAATGTGAATGGAAGGCAGGAGTGTCTGGAGAAACAAAGCAAAGACAAATATTTCCAACCGGAACGGGCTGCTGTCTTGCAAACATTTTCAGAGAATTTTGTGAAAAGCTTTTGAAGAAGGACAGATTTCTGCCGTGATAAAAAATCTGGAAAAATCTGTGGCTCATTCTGAATTCTTCCTTATCAACTTTCCAGGGTTTCCTTTTGAGAGATGGAAGTGTAGATAAATTGGTTTCAGCCACAGATAGAATTTTGCATCCAGAAAACTCCAGGTTAAACGTCTCTGAAATTCTAAGCACGCCCCTGGCAAACAGGAATTCTGGAAGTTGAAGTCACACACTTTAACACAATAGGAAGGGACCTTGGAGGTCTTCTATTCTGACCCCTTGCTCAAGCAGGAAACCCTACACCATTTCAGACAAATGGTTATCCAGTCTCTTCTTGAAAACCTCCAGTGTTGAAGCATTCACAACTTCTGGAGGCAAGTTGTTCCACTGATTAATTGTTCTAACTGTCAGGAAATTCCTCCTTAGTTCTAAGTTGCTTCTCTCCTTGATTAGTTTCCATGCTTCTTCTCCTGCCTTCTGGTGCTTTGGAGAATAGCTTGAGTCCCTCTTCTTTGTGGCAGCCCCTGAGGTATTGGAACACTGCTATCATGTCACTCTTAGTCCTTCTTTTCATTAAACTAGACGTAGCATAGACATTAAGTTAGACATGAACATTGCAGCCTCTGTGATATTCGAATTTCTCTAAGCGGTTCACAGAGTCAGCATATTGCCCCCAACAATCTGGGTCCTCATTTTACCCACCTCGGAAGGACGGAAGGCTGAGTCAACCTTGAGCCGGTGAGATTTGAACCGCCGAACTGCAGCTAGCAGTCAGCTGAAGTAGCCTGCAGTACTGCACTCTAACCACTGCGCCACCTCGGCTCCCAGTTCCAGCAACCATTCTTCATATATTTTAGCCTTCAGTCCCCTAATCATCTTTGTTGCTCTTCTCTGCATTCTTTCTAGAGTCGACAAGCAATCTTAAAGTTGCTGAGATTGAAAAATTGTGGTTTAGCGCATGACGATATATGAATGGTGTACTCTCAAGTTGCAGTTCAAGGGGTTTGGTTCTGTAGTGAACAGAAATCTCAAGAAATTAATGTGATTGACCAATACTACCAGCTGCCTTCTATAGCTTTATTCCGGGAAGTGTGACATTAATCTGTGATCATTCAAATAATAGCAGATGGACTTATTGCAGGGGTCCCCAAACTTGGTAACTTTAAGACTTGTGGACTTCAACTCCCAGAATTCTCCAGCCAGCTGGCTGGAGAATTCTGGGAGTTGAAGTTCACAAGTCTTAAAGTTGCCAAGTTTGAAGACCTCTGACTTATTGGCTGATTGAGATCTCATCGGGATAGGCAGGGTGGGGACATCATCCCATTGTTACTTCCTTATTTGCTGGAGATGACACTCTGGTTGGCCTTTAATTTAAAGAATTGAGTTCTGTGGTTGATCAGCCCATGTCAAAATGATGGGGCTTTTCACATTCCTGTGGGTTTGGGCAAAGGACAAGACCTGGTTTGCTGAGAGGTTCAGCACAATGGCCCTTTGATCTTGTAGCCCCAAGACATCTGCCACTGTTGTTCTATAAGTCAGGAGGCTTAAAAGAACAGCCATGTATACACGTCCAATTTGCAACTTCTCATACCTGGGTATTTCCTGTTCAGGGCAGGATGGTGAATGGCGAGGAAGAAATGGGTCCATCCACCCCCTTCTCTGCCCCACCTTTATTTCTTGGCTTCGTTGCTTCTGGCGACTCTGTCATTCCTTTGTTTGGACTTGCCAAATCAAACTTACACTCCCTTTCCTCTTGTTGATGTTCCGTTCTGCCTCCCTCCTTTCTGTTTTAAACCAATATCGCCTTTATTTCCCCAGCCCAGAGTTCTAACAAAAGTCCACAGAACATGTGGCAGCTTGCCCTGCTATCTTTCTAGCATCCTACCTTTGGCTAGACTGGCTCTGACATCAGACAGGGGGAAGCGGTTGTTTCAAGCCACAGTGGGAGTCCCACAGATGCGACTTCTGGATCAGGGATGTCCAACCTTGGCAACTTGAAAACTTGTGGACTTCAACTCGCAGAATTCCTCAGAGAGCGTGGCTGGCTGGGGAATTCTGGAGTTGAAGTCCACACATCTTCAAGTTCCAAGGTTGAGAAACACTGGTTTTGGAGTATTGGTTAAGGTCATCAGTAGCAACTGAAAGTGGGAGGCATCTTGATCAATATTTCCTTCCTTCCTTCCTTCCTTCCTTCCTTCCTTCCTTCCTTCCTTCCTTCCTTCCTTCCTTCCTTCCTTCCTTCCTTCCTTCCTTCCTTCCTTCCTTCCTTCCTTCCTTCCTGAAATAACACTGTTGTCTCTTATAAATAACATTCTTAATCAGTTAGACTTGCTAGTAGGTCTGAAGGTGCTCTTGGGTTACATATAAGTAGAATTAAATTACTTTATTGAGTCCATATAATACAGCAGTTGAGCTTATCTCTCCTCCATTTAATAGCAGAACCAATTCTTATTGAATTTACCTTTCTTTGTCCTTCCCTGATCCCTGCAAAATGTATAGATAAGCACGCTATTAAGGAAATAGTAATGATAATAATAATTTAGATTAAATATAGCACCAATAAATGTAGCAATCCCAAAACATCCGGCACACCCCTTGAACTCCATCGGCATTGACCACATCATTATCATCAGTCAATTGCAAAAGGCAGCTTTACTCGGAACAACTTACAACAGGCAAAGATATATTTATTATTATTAAACAATAACTTCTGCCTATCCTGGGTCCTTTGGGAAGAAGTCAATTGATGGACAAAAATGCCAGTTCTGGTCTCAACATCTGTCAGAATGTGTGACTAGCCATAATAATACGATTGTTGCAGTTATTATTTCAGATTATTAATATTGTGTCACCTCGGGTATTATTTTAGTAGACTTTTTAGACAAGGGAAAAATAGCCCATTGTTGGAGGCTTTTTTTCCCTTGTCTTTGGTTCATATGCTCTCAGTGTACATAAAAAGACAAGATACCAAAGACAAATTCCTTGTGTGCCCAATCACACTTGGCCAGTAAAGAATTCTATTCTATTCTATTCTATTCTATTCTATTCTATTCTATTCTATTCTATTCTATTCTATTCTATTCTATTCTATTCTATTCTATTCTATTTAAGTATATATGATGTGTATATGTGTGTTATATATGTGTTTGGGTAGATATATGTATGTGTTTGGGTGCATATATACTTTCTCTTGAGAGCAAGCAACAGAATTTGCCAGTGTGTTCACGTTCCCACAGTATACAATAAAACTTCTCTTCTCTTCTCTTCTCTTCTCTTCTCTTCTCTTCTCTTCTCTTCTCTTCTCTTCTCTTCTCTTCTCTTCTCTTCTCGTCTCGTCTCGTCTCGTCTCGTCTCGTCTAAAAAGTCTACTGAAATAATACCAGAGGTGACAATATTAATAATCTGCAATAATAACTGCAACAATCGTATTATTATAGCTGGTCACACTCTACGCTTGTGATGAAATCAGGAAGTTGAGGAAAGCTAAAACACCTTCAAGGTTTTCTGCTTATTGGATAGCTCTGGTTTTTGTTTTTGTTTTTTTGGTTTTTTTTAAAATTCATTCTGTTTTAACTTCCTGTTGTGGCTCTGAAGTTCTTCTCTATAGTTCTGTGGAAGCCTATTACATAATACATTTCTCAAAGAGTTATATAACCGGAATCATTTGTTTCTGAGATGACTGTAAAGTCTTCAGATGAGCTGGTGCAGCGGCTCTTCCTATACTATTGGCTAAGGCCAACGTTGTCTGCATTTTTCTCCTTGTTTCAAACCGCAACACTTCATATCAGTTAACCAGATCATTGCTGATTCTTTTCTGTTTTTAGCCAGAGCAGTGATTCATAGCTCACATTCTGACTTATCTGAAATCGCTTCATATTTCTGGAGAAATCTGGCCTTAGATAGGAGCTCTATAACCGAGGAGCGAAGAGCGCAACATTTGCCTCAAATATCAGCTCTTAAAAAATGACTGCCAATTTAAATGATCAAAAATCTAAAATCCTGGTTTATTTTCCCCGTGCTGGCTGGGGAATTCTGGGAGTTGAGGATGAGAAACATTGTCTTGGAGCATCAGAGCGTAGAAAGATGAAGGTTAAGTTTTCTTTTTTTGATCTAAAAGCACGTATAAGGAATCATAAAACTTGGAAGGAATCTTGAAGGACTTCTACTTTGATCTTCTCCCCAGGGTGGTAGGAATAGCAGAATAACAAAATAACAGAATAACAGAGTCGGAAGGGACCTTGGAGGTCTTCTAGTCCAACTGCCTGCTCAAGCAGGAAACCCTACACCATTTCAGACAAAGGGTTGTCCAATCTCTTCTTAAAGACCTACTACTTTTGGAGGCAAGTAGTTCCACCGATTAATTGTTCTAACTGTCAGGGAATGTCTCCTTAGTTCTAGGTTGCTTCTCTCCTTGATTAGTTTCCATCCGTTGCTTCTTGTTCCTGCCATGAGGTGCTTTGGAGAATAGCTTGACTCCCTCTTCTTTGTGGCAGCCCCTGAGATATTGGAACACTGCTATCATGTCTCCCCTAGTCCTTCTTTTCATTAAACTAGACAAACCCAGTTCCAGCAACCAGATATACCCAATCCCAGGAACAGAATAATAGAATAACAGAGTCAAAAGGGACCTTGGAGGTCTTCTAATCCAACCGCCTGCTGAAGCAGGACACCCTATACCAGTGATGGCGAACCTTTTTTGGCTTGGGTGCCAAAAGGGTGTGTGTGCATGTGCTAGCGCGCATGCGAGTGCCCACACCCATAATGCAATCCCCTCCCCCCTCTCATGCGCACAACCCACGCCCCTGCCCCCCTCCGCGTGCATGCGCACAGGCCTCACTGAAGCCTCCGGACTTCCAGTAGGCCCATTGGGCTGTTTTTCGCCGTCCCCAGGGTTCAGGAAAGCCTCCTGATTCCGGTAGGCCCATTGGGCTGTTTTCGCCGTCCCCAGGGTTCAGGAAAGCCTCCTGAAGCCTGGGGACGGCGAAAAATGGCCAAATGGGCCAAACGGAAGTTAGGAAACGAACTTCCGGTTGGCCCATTGGGCCATTTTTCACCGTCCCCAGGCTTCAGGAGGCTTTCCTGAAGCCTGGGGAGAGCGAAAACAGCCGAAAAGAAGGCCAAAAATCAGCTGGCCAGTGCGCGCTTGCACGCTGGAGCTGACATAGGGCAATGCCTCGCGTGCCCTCAGATATGGCTCTGTGTGCCACCTGTGGCACGCGTGCCATAGGTTCGCCATCACTGCCCTATACCATTTTAGACAAACGGTTGTGCAGTCTCTAAGGACGAATGCTTAGATGATCCCAGCAAAATGGGTGATCCACCTTCGCTTGGAAACACCCAATATATTGGGAGGTTGAGCTTGGTGATGTGCACACCATTTCCTCGACTGCCAGAGGCTGATTGCTGGAGATAGTTGGGACTAGAAATGATTGCAGTGCTAGCTGGAAGGGTGTTTTTTCCCATGGCAACTGGGCAAACCGCTTGCAAGTTGCATCCTGCAGCTCAGACAGGTTACAGCTTGAAGATCCCTGAGACTTGGCCTCCGGCTCTCCTCCCGGGTTCTTTATTCAACAGACTCTTCCCTGCAGTGTCTAAAAGGCAGGGAACGTCCTCCTGCTAGAATAGGGAAGGAAGGAGAGCAGGTGTTGAGAGAAAGAGAAAGAATCCTGTTGATTTGCAAAAGGACCAGGTTGAGCTGCAGACAATCCTGCGGGCATGAACCTGGTTGTGTTGGCTTGCGAAGCATCGGATGCGTTCAGCTGGACTTGTATATTATGGGACAGTCTTGGCTTTCTGGTCAGGAATGATGGCATGTGAGAACGTAGGCCATGGTGCACTGTCCAGCAGTCCTGTCTTCTCATTCCAACTGTAGGAGCTTTGGGGAATTCGGGCACGACTCCAGTGGTGGGATTCAAATTTTTTTACTACCGGTTCTGTGGGCGTGGCTTGGTGGGTGTGGCAGGGGAAGGATACTGCAAAATCCCCATTTTGTCCCAATCAGCTGGGACTCGGGAGGCAGAGAATAGATGGGGGCGGGGCCAGCCAGAGGTAGTATTTACCGGTTCTCCGAACTACTCAAAATTTCCGCTACCGGTTCTCCAGAACTGGCCAGAACCTGCTGAAACCCACCTCTGCACGACTCCCTTAATAATTGCTTTGCTAAGTGACACAGGTACCAGGTCCAATCATACCAGTCTCAGTCATGGGAATACCAATTTATAATGCCTTGGTAAGACCGCACTTGGAAGATTGCATCCAGTTTTGGTCGCCACGATATTAAAAAGATGTGAAGACTCTAGAAAGAGCGCAGAGAAGAGCAAGAAAGATGATTAGGGGGCTGGAGGCTAAAACACATGAAGAATGGTTGCAGGAACTGGGTATGTCTAGTTTAATGAAAAGAAGGACCAGGGGAGACATGATAGCAGTATTCCAGTATTTGAGGGGCTGCCACAAAGAAGAGGGAGTCAAGCTATTCTCCAAAGCACCAGAAGGCAGGAGAAGAAGCAATGGATGGAAACTGATGAAGGAGAGAAGCAACCTAGAACTAAGGAGAAATTTCCTAACAGCGAGGACAATTAGTCAGTGGAACGCTTTCCTTCCAGAAGTTGTGGGTGCTTCCTCACGGTTTTTAAGAAGAGATTGGACAACGCTAACCCTAACCATTGCAACATCCCGGGGTCACGTGATCCCCTTTTGCGACCTTCCGACAAGCAAAGTCAATGGGGAAACCCGATTCACTTAACAACCGTGTTCCTAACTTATCAACTGCAGTGATTCCCTTAACAACTGTGGCAAGAAAGGTCGTAAAATGGGGGCAAAGCTCACTTAACAAACGTCTCGCTTAGCAACCGAAATGTCGGGCTCCATTGTGGTCGTAAATCGAGGACAACCTGTGCTCCTAATTCAGCTGCAAGAAGAAGGGAGGCCGAAGAGGCGGCCTGGCTGTGTTCTTTGATTTGGCTGTTCTGATTGGGATATTTATGCTTTCTTTCATAAAGTCCCCAGGTAATTTACTGCCGACCGCTAATCTGACGATCAGTTTCAGTGGGTGGCTATGCCTCCTCCGCTTTTCTCCTAATCAGCAAGAACAAATCTTCTATCTCTGAGCCCGTAGAGATTGTTTCAACACTGGGCTGCCTGAAGCAAAAGTTTTGCATTGCTTTGCGGTAAGACCGGCCCCGTAGAAGTCTTTTAAAACTTAAAACAGGGGAAAGAGAAGTGCCGTTTTTCCCAGCACTGAAGTCACCAGAAACTGAAATCTCTTTTACGGCGCTCCGAATTGCAGTATGATGACCTTGGCTTAGCAGGCGGGGTTAATATAATGCAAGGCTAACAACCAGCCAGCATTGTTGAAACTCTTCCTGCCCCCTTGGCAGAATTCGGCAACTTTTAATTGTCAAGAAACAGCTGTTAAAAGTTTAGAGATTTATATCCCATACGTAGGCAAGAATGGGGATTTCCTATTTTTGTTTGCATCGGAAGCTTTGCTACTAATTATGTTAGGATTATTTTAGCGCGTAAGGTTTTTGATTTGTTCACTTTCCGGTCTCCAAATGGTGGATTTTGGACAACCGGCTCAAAATTATCCTGCATTTTTGTCCCCTCCTCCTAACTGAAAGCATGAATCCAATAGTTTGCCAGCCAGCATTTTTTTCTTCTCTCTTTTTTTTTTTTTTGCTCTAAATAAAATCATGTTAACGATTTGAAGGCGTTCTGCTTTGCATGCTGCTTTTCTGTGCATGGTTTGGAACCCTGCCAGGGGCCATTTTTTTGGTGGGGGGGGGATGTAGGAAGTCCCTCCTGCCCTCCCCAGATTAAAATATTCTTTATTCTCAATATTAAAAGAAGCAGGATAGAATGTTTCCCCAAAGAAGAAATAGAGAAAACATGTTCTTAAAGGCAGAAAGCAGCCCATCTTTCTTAATAGCCTCCAGCAGATGCCTGAAGTCTTTAGAGAGGGATATTTTGTGCCCATTAAGGAAGACTGGGCCGATCTATTCATAAACAAAACGCCTAGAAGGTTGGAACTGATGGGATTAAAATTTACATCCCCCACCCAAATTCTAAGGACAGGACATGACCTTTAGGACACAATAGGATTAACCCACCACCATTGAAATAGTAAAAGACACAAAGGCCCCGTCCTTGCACAATTCCCAAGAACAGTTCAAACTTCAAAGTCACGGAAACCCATAAAAAGATCCATCCACTCATTCAGCCGATTTGTCAGCTGTCCCAGAACTGCATGCTGTGGTTGGTTCTGCTCATCCATAAACCCCCTCTCCTTGCAGCCAGTCAGCCTCCATTTTATTTCCAGCGTCTTTCTCCCAGCTTGGAACCGGATTGGATTTTTCTTCCAACAGAAATGAAAATTGTGATGTGGTTTGGTAAAAAAGGAAAAGAAAGAAGAAGAAGAAAAAGGATGCAATGCAATAAGATGTCAGGATATTTATTTGTTTGTTTGTTTGTTTGTTTGCCAAGCTTGTATCCCACCCATTTTGCCGAGGCGACGCTGCTTTAAAAATAATAAGTCCTCAACTTACAATGGTTGCAACGGTTCATTTAGTGACCGTTCAAACTTACAACGGCCCTGGAAAAAGTGACTCGTGACCATTTCTCACACTTAACGATCGTTGCAGCGTCCCCATGGCCAACGGTCAAAATTCGGACATTTGGCAACTGACTCATGTTTATGACGGTTGCAAGTGTCCCGGGATCACGTGATCCACTTTGGTGATCTCCTGCCAAGCAAGGTCTCAATGGGGAAGCTGGATTCACTTAACAACCATGCGACCAACTTAACAACTGCAGTGATTCACGTAACAGCTGCGGCAAGAAAGGCCGTAAAATTAAGAAACGTCTCACTTATCAACATACAATTACGGTCATATGTCGAGGACTACCTATATGGCTTTCTTTCTGGTTTTGGCCTAAGTGACAGACTTCCAAGGTGACTTTGATGAAGTGCTTGAAAGCTCAAGTTTATCATTTGGAAAATGACTCAAAACCAAATTGGTATTTTTCACTTCCTTGTATAAGCCGGGCAATCTCTGTGAAAAATGCTCCTCCCCCCCCCGCCCCGAAGGGGTGAATTCCCACATTTGCTAGTGGAGTTCTGATCTTAACCAATCTAGTTTCAACCACGACTTTCACACCTTCCCCATCAACTTCTTTTTTTTTTTTCATTTGATGCCTTTTCTTCCTTCGCTGTTTTGCATTACTTTCCGCCATTTTGATTTTTTTCAAACGTAAGCAGAATTTGTGTGGTTGTTGGGTTGTTGTTGTTTTAAAGTGTTTGCTTTTTAATGGACGGCCATTTGCAAAGCTGAGACCTGTAAATGTAAGGATGGAACGGAGGAAGAGAGTAAAGTTTTGAAATTTATCATAATGCAGATTGTCCTCAAGTTACAGCTTATTCATTTAGCAACGTTTCAGAGTTATAGTTGGATTAGAAGACCTCCAGGGTCCCTTCCCTGTTATTCTGTTATTCTCTCAGATGAAATTCTTGTTTCTTTTAATGAATTATTCTGTTTGTAACTTATTAAGTAACAAGTCAGCATCTGCTTGGAGTTAGATAAGGGTCAAAGGAATTCAAGGGAGGCTAGACTTAGTTTGCTTGTGGCTACGTAGGGATTCTAGGCTTATTCCTCTTTTAACTCCGGCCCAGGTTCTGCCACATCCTTCTCCTACACAATCCTAGAGAAAAAACCCAACCAATTCCTTCCCGTAAGCCTGAAGACTTCCCAGATGAGAGTGGAGGTTCATTCTCCGAGCTTGTGGGTTGGTTTCCGAACGTTTCATTACCAGGCTAGATAACACCTTCAGCGGAATTTAGGGGATGTCAGTGTCACCCCCTAAATTCCACTGAAGATGTTACCTAGCCTGGTAATGAAATGTTCAGAAACCAACCCACAAGCTCAGAGAACGAACCTCCACTCTCGTCCTACACCCGAGCTTCAGATATTCGCCACTGTCACAAAATTCCCAGATCTCAGGTCATGATTAGAGTCATCAATTCAGGGTTGCTGCCATCTCTGAAGAACCCATAATTTCCTTGCTTGAAAGATCTTCATCAGTTGGCCAAAGGCCACCAAGGAAGGCACTCTTCTGCTTTCCTGGATCAGGGAGTCCCACACTTTCAGTGCCTTTTTTTCCCCAGCCTTGCCAGAAGTTGGACCATAGCTAAGGTTGGTTGAATGACAAAGGTGGCTTAAGGGGACCTTGGTGCTCTCTGAGCTTGCTTGTTTTCTTGCAGATGTTTCATTACCCAAACTAAGTAACATCATCAGTGCTAGTAAAGAGTGCTGTTTGTTGTCAGTTTTATATTCTAGTGGCTTGCTTGGTGGGGGCAGTCTTAGAGATTCTTTGATTGGGCTGTTGACTTCTTTGGCAATTACTTGATTGGAGTATTGTTTACCTGATTGTTGGTCTGATGTTAACCTTGATCTATGCTGATCTTGGTGCTGATTGCTGGTGCTTGGGTCTTTTGTTCCTTTTGGGCTGGTTGATTGTCACTTTTTCATAGTCTATAGATGTTATTAATGTCTCTGTGTCTATTGATGGCTGATTTGTCAGAGTGCCAGGCTTCTAGAATCCTAGAATAACGGAGTTGGAAGGGATCTTGGAGGTCTTCCAGTCCAACCCTCTGCTTAGGCAGGAAACCCTATAAAATTTCAGACAAATGGTTATCCAATCTCTTCTTAAAAACTTCCAGTTGTTGGAGCATTCACAACTTCTGGAGGCAAGTTATTCCACTGGTTGATTGTTCTCACTGTCAGGAAATTTCTCCTTAATTCCAGGTTGCTTCTCTCCTTGATTAGTTTCCATCCATTGCTTCTTGTCCTGCCCTCAGGTGCTTTGGAGAATAGCTTGACTCCCTCCTCTTTGTGGCAGCCCCTCAGATATTGGAAGACTGCTATCATGTCACCCCTAGTCCTTCTTTTAATTAAACTACACATACCCAATTCCAGCAACCGTTCTTTATCTAGAAATTCCCTGGCATTTTTGGACTTGGCTTGGTCTAGGATGGTCACATTTTCCCAACTGAAATTAGGGTGAAATCTGTCTCTATGTTGTGAAATGAAAGCATGTTCATCCTGTCTTCTGACTGCTAGTTGGTGTTCGTTGGAGGCGTTTTGTCAGCCTTCTGCCTCTTTGTCCTACATAGTGGTCTTTGCAAATTCTCACACTGTATGTTGTAGATGGCTCCTGTGTTGTTTTTTCTTCTGGGGTTGTTGGGTCTTAGGATGTTTTGAAGGGCTTTAAAGTTGGCTTGTGTGCTGTGCTGATCTTGGCTTGATTTGCCACGGCTCAACCTCCTGCAAGCCTGAACAAGAATTTCATCATGGTCCTTATTATCACCCAGCAGATGCAGCTCCCAAGAGACTTAAGTTTTCTTTTGCCAAGAGAAGGATATGGAGCTCTTTAAAAGGTTGCCCCGGGGATCGCTTGGCCCCTGTTTTGACTATTGTTTTTCATCAACCTCGGGTGTTTTCTCCTAACGGGCCACGGGCTGAATTAATTTCACCCGGGTTTATTAGTGGAAAGAAAGTCACCCCTACAGGCTGTGCGGTGACCAACGGAGACACGTCACTGTCTCTCCCTGCTATTAAATGTGACCCGCTTGGCGATAAAAGTGTGACACAGACCTTTGTGCAACACTCTTAACCCAAACGGTTGTTATTGTCGTCGCTGCTCCCTGGATATCCATTGTGCAGTGTGAGTGTCAAAGCAGCCCCACTGAAGCACAAGACAGACCTATGGCAAACTCGGGGGAGCACCAAAGCTTTTCAGAAAATAGGTTTGTGGGTGTAGAGCAGGGGTCTGCAACCCGCGGCTCTGGAGCCGCATGTGGCTCTTTCATCCCTCTGCTGCGGCTCCCTGTCGCTCAAAATATGCGTCACAACCGCCAATGTGCGACACCCGCCGGCACGTGATTTATTGAGCTTTTCGACCCATCTTTTTTTTTTTCAGAGTTCAAAATGTTTTTGTTGCATGCGGAAATAAAAATGTGTTTTCTCTGTAGCAGGTCATTGATTTCATCAATGCAACACACTATAGGTTTTTTTTATACGTAGCATAAAGGTAAAAAAATGATATATGCAGTGTTGTCTTCATTTTAGATGTCAAAAGGGTTTTGTGGCTCCCGGTGTTTTTTTTCCTGTGGGAAACGGGTCCAAATGGCTCTTTGAGTGTTTAAGGTTGCCGACCCCTGGTGTAGAGAGATAAATCAGGGAGTAGAGACCCCAAAACCTTCAGGGGAAGACTGAGCATGCTCGGTAGTCATAGAGCGGTGATGGACTAGAAGGGATGAAGTGGCCAAAAGATCTAAGACAGGGGTGTCAAACTCAATTTCATTGGTTCGAAGTTACAACAGCAGTGAAAAAGGTGACTTATGACCGTTTTTCACACTTATGACCATTGCAGCATCCCCACAGTCACATGATCAAAATTCAGATGCTTGGCGACTGACATTTATGACGGTTGCCGTGTCCCCAAATCACGTGATCCCCTTTTGCGCCCTTCTGACCAGCAAAATCAATGGGGAAGCCAGATTCACTTAACAACCATGTTCGTAACTTAACAATTTTAGTGGTTCACTTAACAGAAAAGTCGTAAAACGGGGCAAAACTCACTGAACGCATTTCTCACTCAGCAACAAAAATTCTGGGCTGGATTGTGGTCGTACGTCGAGGATTAGAACAGAGAGAGTTAATGAGGAATTTTATTTTTGTACTCTTTATTTTTGTTTATTTTTTGTCTATCGTATTCTCAGCTCACCTGAGTGCAGAATTGGCACCGCTTAGTTTATTTATGGTTTTTTTCCCCACAGAATTCTCCACCCGAATGGGGAATGTTCTGAGATCTGAGCTTCTAACTTCTAACATAGGTAAATGCGACTTGTCGGCCTTGTTATATTGCCCTCTGGGAATGCGTTCCCACCCATTCACTGGAGAAAGCCCTTTATTGACAATTAAAGCAGTAAAACCATTCAGCGTTTACAGTTGGAACGGAAATGGCTAATAAGACGGAAACGGCTGATAAGAAAAAGAAAAAAAGAAAAAAGACACACACAACAAGCCACATATCCTTTGTGAAAAGTCCTATAAAAATATCAGGAGGCCAGGAGGCTGAACACCTGCAATTTTTATTTTTATTTTTCTTTCTTTCTTTCTTTCTTTCTTTCTTTCTTTCTTTCTTTCTTTCTTTCTTTCTTTCTTTCTTTCTTTCTTTCTTTTTTTGCTTGTTGCAAAGTTTCATTCCGCTGTCTGAGTGCCCTTGTTGAAAAAGACTTCTGGGCCCAGACACAACATACAGAATTTCCCTAGTAGGGAAATTAGCCTGATAAATAAGCTAGTATAACCTAGTAAATAACCTATTCATTTGTGCCACCAGAATCTTCAAACTTTCATTAGACATTAGATTGCCTAGTGAAATTAAATAACTCAGGCTTTCAATATAAAGGCATCCTTGAATTTTGCTCCATTCGGAATGATTTATTTATTTGTTTGTATCCTGCCTTTATTATTTTTACAAATAAGGGGGTGAATAAACTTCCTTCTCCTATTTTCCCCACAAAAACCACCTTGTGAAGTGGGTTGGGCTAAAGAAAGATGGACTGGCCCAAAGACACCCGGCTGACTTTCGTGGCTAAGGTGGGACTAGAACTATCTGTCTCCCGGTGATTGGCCCAAAGTCACCCAACTCTGCCATATCACCTAGCTGCCTCCACCATGGAAGGAAGGAAGGAAGGAGGGAAGGGAGGGAGGGAGAGAGGGAGGGAGGGAAGGAAGGAAGGAAAGAAAAAGAAAGAAGAAAGAAGAAAGAAAGAGGATGTGGGGATATCATTAAAATTAAGAAAGAAAGAAAGGAAGAGAAGAGAAGAGAAGAGAAGAGAAGAGAAGAGAAGAGAAGAGAAGAGAAGAGAGGAAGGGAGGAAGGAAGGAAGGAAGGAAGGAAGGAAGGAAGGAAGGAAGGAAGAAAAGAAAAATGAGGGATGGATGGATGGGAGGAAAGGGAGGGAATAAAGAAAGGAAGGAAGGAAAGGGTTGGGTGGATGGAAGGAAGGAAGGAAGGGAAGGAAGGGAAGGAAGGGAAGGAAGGAAGGGAAGGAAGGAAGGAAGGAAGGAAGGAAGGAAGAAAGAAAGAAAGAAAGAAAGAAAGAAAGAAAGAATTCTGGGAGTTGAACTCCATACTTAAATGTTCCTCAACCTTTGCAACTTGAAGATACATGGACTTCAGCTCCCAGAATTGAATTCCCACACTGGCTGGGACACTCTGGGAGTTGAAGTCCACACATCTTCAAGTTGGGAAGGCTGAGAAAACACTGGGTTAAAGGACCCCCGCCCCCTGGGCGATTCTGCCAGGGTTGAATCTGAGGGAGACCTTGGCATGACCTCTACGTAATGATGCCCAAAGGGTTCCCTTAAGAACGCTTACACACACACCCCAGTGCCACAAACACATAATTGTGCCCCTGGTGATAAGAAGCATGGCTCAGAACCAGGTTTTTCTACCCCATCCCCAGTCAAGAGCCAACCAAGCCTCCTTCCTTGGCAGGGAGGCAGCCAGGCATCATTACAGACTCGGGGGGGGGGGGGCTGCTGTGGGTGCGTTAAAACACACAGGTCCTGATGCAAAGTCCTGCCGGAGCTCTTTAAGAGCTTGGAGGGAGCCTTGCAGCCTTGCCAAACTGTAACTTTTCGCATGTTCGGGAAGAGGAATGCCTACGGGGGGGGGGGAATATTCCAATTAAAACTATATTTCTTAATATCATATTCTTTTCATTCAACGAAGAGGTCGATTTGACTTCCATCCAGTTTCTTGCTTCTGAGCCTAAACCTCCTTTGGGGGAGGGAGGAGGCACTGTGCAACTCCCAAGCTTTGCAGTTTAAGCCAAAACTTCTCCACCTGTTAGATGAAGAGGTATACAGTACCTTCTGTCGTGTGTGTGTTCCCCCCCCCCGCCCCGACCATCTTCTCTTTTAGGTTTTTCAAGGCTGCCGGTTTCCCTCCCCTGCCCTGTTTTCCCTGGTTCAGGACCAAGTCAAAATTCAACTGGTTTTTCTCCTTTTGCTATCGTAACCAACATCTGCACAGCAGGTTTAAAAAAAAAAAAAAACCAACACACTTTAATTTGATCTCATCATGAACCTGCCAAAAGAGAAAATTGCAAATGGATCGCCAACATTTTTTGGGGGTTTACCCCCCCCTCTAAACGACTTCTTGTAAGAAGTAATTTGGCTTGGAGGCGAGTCCCACTAAGAGATCAATAATTCTTCTTCTTCTTCTTCTTCTTCTTCTTCTTCTTCTTCTTCTTCTTCTTCTTCTTCTTCTTCTTCTTCTTCTTCTTCTTCTTCTTCTTCTTCTTCTTCTTCTTCTTCTTCTTCTTCTTCTTCTTCTTCTTCTTCTTCTTCTTCTTCTTCTCCTCCTCCTCCTCCTCCTCCTCCTCCTCCTCCTCCTCCTCCTCCTTTTTTCCTGCACCATTTGACCAACTGAAAGCCCGGGGCCGGGTGAGAGAGGGACAGGCCCAAAGTCATT
>QLTV01001688.1:360492-401815 GCA_003457575.1 Thermophis baileyi | reverse complement strand
ATCGCCTCCCCCCCCAATCCCGACCGGTGGAAAGCTCCGGATCGTTATGATTATGATTATGAATTGCGGTTCTGATTTGCTGCTCTGCGGCTGCTTGCTTTGAAAACTTCAGGCAAACTCCCGAGAAAGGGGTCCCCGGGTGGAATTCCGCGGGATCTACTCTCGGGTAGATTTGCAGAGGGGGGAGCCCTCCCATCCCGGCTTAGCGCACCCCTTCTTTCCCCCCTCCCTTTCCCCCAAAGCGGGACATCCTCCAGCTGGGTTGGACTTCGGTTCCCATCCTCCCCTGCCCGTGCCTCTTGTCGGTGGGGAAGGAGGTTTGATCCGCAAGAGGCCTGTGTCGAAAGAGATGTGGTTTGATAAGCTCTCTGGTTGCATCATTTTCTGGGGGGGGGGGGAAGGAGGAGGGAAAGGTAACCGAGAGCATCCAGGTGTTTTTCTTTCTGCAGGGAGAGGGGGGTTGTTTGGGAGGTGGCTGGCACCGAGTGTCTCTTCCCAGATAAACAGATTTTTTTAAAAAAATAAGACAAAATAAAATCCTGTTTAGTCTATGAAGGGTGGGATTGGAAGGCAGCCAAAGGACTGGGTTTTTTTGGGGGGGGGAGAGAATGGACACCCAGAGTCATGTTCTCCGACTGCCTGCTTTCTCCTCCACCTTGGGCACTACTAGCCGGCTTTAAACCAGGATCACTTTGGAAGGAGCTGCCGAGATGGTGGGGGTGCCAAAGAAAGAAGAGGAAAAATAACATTTACTTCCCCAAATGTGCTCAAGTTGGATGCCAACCCTCTGGATTGCAATGCACTCTGTACGTGGTTGGTTGCTGGAGCCCTGTTAAAAGTCAGGTTTTTGCTTGGGTTTTCAACAAAAATGGAGTTTCTGAAGCAACCAGGAAAAAAAAAATAGGGCTGCCTTTTTAAACAAACCGGATTTCACCGTATGCATTTAGTTTTACGAACGGAGGTGAATTTCTGTGTCCCAGAATAACGTTGCAAGGATCCAATCTGGGTTGGTCACCCGGACCAGAGGTTTTGTCTTCTGAGCTTTTGGACTCCTGCTGGAGCCCCCACCCTCAGGGATAGTCTATCTCTCTGCATTTATTTTGGCTGGATTTTGCTGCCTTACCTAACCTCAGTGGTGGAAAAGAGCTTGGTTTTCTTCTGCCGGTGACAACATATTTAAATGAGTGGTTTGAGATTTCCAAGCTGGTGTTTTCTTCTGCATTTGACAAAATGTTTAAATGAGTTGAGATTTTATGAAGAGACTGGACGGTCACTTGTCTGAGATGGGATAGGTTCTCCTGCTTGAGCAGGGGGCTGGACTAGAAGACCTCCAAGGTCCCTTCCCGCTCTATTCTATTCCATTTCTTTTTTATACGTTCCCCGAGATCAACTGTTATGGGTTGGAGGGCTACAAAAAGTGGCCTTGAGCCACTTAGAGATTGCTGGTGTGTGTGTGTGTGTGTGTGTGTGTGTGTGTGTGTGTGTGTGTGTGTGTGAGATTTATAGGTGGGATGTGGGTATGTGTGTATTTGTACACGCATGAGTGCCTGCTGTGGCCCATGGCCTGCTGTGCTCTTAAAAGGAGACATTTTGCCCCCTGTAGAGATGTGAGCAGTGGTTAAGCTGTGAAAGCAATGTTTGCGGTAACTATAGAGCTTGGGTACACAAAAAGTGATGTGTGTGTGCATGGAGGGTGTGTGTGGGCGCGCGTGTGGAGGGTGTAGGAAATGCCACTGCTGTGAGTTAGTGAGTGCTGATTGGATGACAGGGTCACACGTTTGGTGCTGATTGGGTGCAGTTGCTCTGAAAAACCCAATCCTATAAAGCAGGCATGTCCAAACCCTGGCAACTTTAAGACTGATGGACTTCAACTCCCAGAATTCCCCCAGCCTAGGGAATTCTGGGAGTTGAAATCCACCAGTCTTAAAAGTTGCCAGGGTTTGGACACGCCTGCTATAAAGAGTCAAGAGATGTATAAGGTGGTTTGTTGTCACATTTCGAATTCCAGTTGTTCAGATTGCTTCTGCTTTTTCATTTTAATGCATCTGGGACTTGTATCCCTATGTTATCTTGTGCATATTTTCTTGTGAGTAGACCTCCCTGGCTTCAGTAGAGTAGGACTTACACTCTGGGGATGGGGGAAATAAATCTTTTTGGATGAAAATTGGTCCTGGGTCCCCTTTAAGACCCTGTTGGCATTTTTAGTGCCCCTATTTAAGTTGGGAAGAGATGGCAAAAGTTACATATTTGCCCCTTGCTCTTTATTTATTTATTTATTAGTCTTTTGCGGCTGTGTGGTTTTTATATAATATAAGCCACGCACAACGCATATAAGCAAAACTTTTAAGATCTGCTAGAAAACCTGTCCAAAAAACCCACCCCCCAATATGTGTAGAAGAAACATTTCTTTAAATTCAGTTTCAGTGAATATATTATATATTAAGTGAGTTTTAGCTGCAACCATCTGCAGGTTTTATGCAATACACAGGCCTCATTTCCTGTTGAAAGAGGCAAAAGGGAGAGAAAATAAAGAATAATCCCTTTTGTTTTAAGTCCAGATAGTCCTCGTTTGTTTCGTGACCATTCAAATTTAGAACGGCACTGAAAAAAAGCGATTTATGACCAATCCTTGCACTTACGACCATCAGCAATATCTCCCTGGTCAAAAGTTGATACACAATTTAGGCAATTTCAACAAGTCAAGTTGAAATTCAAGTCAAGTGATTTTCATTTGCTGGCTTCCCAGCTGGCTTCTGACAAGCAAAGTCAACGGGGGAAACCAGATTTCCTTCATGATACCTGATTCACTTAACAACGGCGGTGATTCATTTAACGACCATGGCAAAAAAAGGTCGTAATATCAAGCGCGACTCACTTAGCAACTGCCTTGGAAATTCTGGTCCCAATTGTGTCGTTATGTCGAGGACTACCTGCAAATGAAATTAAACAGGGAAGGATTTGTATAGCAAGGAACCGCAGCCACCCACACAGTTTGAGTTTCTATTTTCCCCAGGATCTTCGGGGACGAGGTCAGCAAAACCCCATTTTAACTCCTGAAGTCTTAAGATGTCAAAGTCATAAATTCCTTGCAAGAGACCTCTGGAAAATGAGGCAATGTTGAACACAAGGTACCAACATCTCCATATGTGGGAGTCTGGCTTTGCCAAGTTTAATCTCTCCCAGGAATGTATTCCTGGAATATTTTCCTTTCTATGTTTACAATAAATTTAAATTAAGGATCAATGAAAGATCATATAGACCAGTGGTGGCTAACCTTTTTGTCGTCGTGTGCCGAAAGCGTGCGCGCGCAACAGGGCATGCGCGTGCCGGCACCCATAATGCAATGCACCCCCACACACATGTGCGCACGANTTGAGCTGGCCACACACCCCTGGCCCTCCCGAGGTCAAACACAACCCTGATGAGGCCCTCAATTAAATCGAGTTTGACACCCCTGTCCTACCTAAACCATGTAGAGCTGAAATTGTGGGGGGGGGCGCCCCCCACGCCCCGTTTTGGGCCTAGTAGGCCTCCCTGCAGCCTCCTGGGACCAGAAACGGGCTGTGGGGGGGGCACCCCCCACACCCCGTTTTGGGCCTAGTAGGCCTCCCTGCAGCCTCCTGGGACCAGAAACGGGCTGTGGGGGGGGCGCCCCCCACGCCCCATTTTGGGCCTAGCAGGCCTCCCTGCAGCCTCCTGGGACCAAAAACGGGCTGTGGGGGGGCACACACCCCCCTGCTCCCCCACCCCCAGGCATGCATGAGCGACCCCCGCGCATGTGCGTGCGACCCCCCACGCATGCACGCACGTTTCCCACATGTCCCCCCCATGCATCCCGAAAATCAGCTGGCCGGCGCGCGCGTGCATGTGCGGTGGAGCTGAGCTGGGTCGACGGCTCGTGTGCCCACAGAGAGGGCTCTACGTGCCATCTGTGGCACGCATGCCGTAGGTTCGCCATCACGGATATAGACGGTAATAATGCCATTTTATACAAGGAAGAGGTGAGATCTAAACAAATGAACATATCACCTTATCAAAATCTACCATACGTTAAGGAAGACATGTATCTTATGCTTAGCAAAAACATATGTATCGGAAAGATAAAATGCCTATTTAAGAAAACATCTGGTTTAACTCTAGATAAGGAGACATCTGTTTTAACCCTAACTACGGGAGAAAACTGTTTTCACTCTAGATAAGGAAACATTTGTTTGCAATAAGCGAATACATTCCATTCTATTGATCATGACCTGCTAAATTTTTAATCTAAAAAAAAAAAAAAGGAGAGGAAGATATGCTACCTAAGAGAACAATTTCAAAATATATTAGGTGTGTCTAACACTCCAGGGAATCTAGGTCTCAGGGCATTTAGATGCTGTACTTTAAAAAATGCCAATGAAATTCTCATAAATTAGCTAACAGTCACATTGGGAAATGAGAACCATGTCGGTTTTTGGTAGCCAAATTCAGAATTCGGTAGCGTCTTTTCAGACCGAGAGGAGTTATTGAAAAGGATAAGCGTTTGTGAATTAAAGCTCATTATGCCTTTTAATAATTTGTTGGTCTGAAAGGACCGGATTCGCTCCCGGTGAGCTCCTGATTAAGAGAGATTTAAATATGGAGGAATATAGAGAACACGGTCAATTCAACATTTCCTATACCCAAAGTGAGAAGAGGGTATACTAACAGTAATCCCAATAACCAGCAACTCAGATTAAGGATGAAAAATGCAGTCTTGGTTGGTTTGTTAGGAAAAAAAATATATATCCAAGCTTATTAAGTTTCTACGTGCCACTCGGTTATGAATAGATTAAAATGAGCATTAAAAGCAGTAAAATATATAAACATATTGAAAAAGAGACTAAATAACAGCTAAGGATGAAATATTGAGTAAGTCAACAGTTCTCAACTGGGGGCCTCAGGTGAAAAAAATGGGGAGGTCACTATACATGCCATGGGTCCTGGAAAAGCCAAATGTTCGTTCTCTCTCTCTCTCTCTCTCTCTCTCTCCTATCTATCATCTATCATCTATCTATCATCTCTCTCTCTCTCTCTCTCATCTATCTATCATCTATCTATCTATCATCTATCTATCTATCTATCTATCTATCTATCTATCTATCTATCTATCTCTATCTCTCTATATCTCTACATATCTATCTATCATCTCTCTCTCTCTCATCTATCTATCATCTCTCTTTCTCTCTCTCTGAGAGAGAGAGAGAGAGAGAGAGATTGCGCATGAGCTTGCTTCCTTCATTTTGCTTTTTAACCTTAATTGGAGCAAGAAGTGACCTAACCACAACATATGTTCCAACATCACCAAGCAATTGTTCCAAAGTAAACATGAGGTTTGTTTGTTTGTTTGTTTGTTTGTGTTTGTTTATTATTTATTTATTTATTTATTTGTATCCCACCTTTACAGTACAGTACAGTATTGTTTTTACAAATAACTCAAAGTGGTGAACATATCCAACACACTTGGGGGGAGAAAGAGAGGGAGAGGCTCAAAGTCACCCAGCTGGCTTTTGTGCCTAAGGTGGGACTAGAATTCACCGTATCCTGGTGATTGGCCCAAAGTTCCCCAGCTAGCTTTCATGGCTCAGGCAGAACTAGAACTCACCGTCTCCCAGTTTCTAGTCTGATGCCTTAACCAGTAGACCAAACTGGCTTTGCAAATACTGTCTCGTTGACATTAGGTTGAGAAGGCTAGAAGGGGCCATGGTTGAAAAAAGGTGAAGATGTTGGTTGTATCCTGATATTCCTATAACCTTTCTGTAACTCTTACCTTCCTGATTGCATGTGGTAGAATATCTCTCCCGGTTCATAGTCATTTCTCCTTCCCAAGAGATTTCCCAATCTTTCTTTTTTTTGTAAGCCCTCCCTCCCCCCCTCCCTCCCTCCCTCTCTCTCTCTCTCTCTCTCTCTCTCTCTCTCTCTCTCTCTCTCTCTCATCACTTAGCAAACAGCATTGATCATAAAAGCTAGTTACAACATTCCTACTCTCCTAAAACCTGGTCAAGGCCATGCTGCTGGAAAGCCGTCGTGGGGGGTTTTTGCTCCATTTTTGTGGCTCACTTTGGCACATTTAATGGTGCCCTGCTTTTGGACTGGGAAACTTCCTGGAAAGACAGCCACCAGCCATATCTACTCTATGTTTGTCTGGGGCAAATTGTCCATGAAAAGAATATTGGTAGCTCAGGATTGAACAGCGGGTTCCTTGTTCCAAAAGTGCTTTTTCAGAAGGTGACTGGATTTTCTTTGAAGATGTTTTGCTTCTCACCCAAGAAGCTTCTTCAGTTCTTCGCTGAAGAAGCTTCTTGGATGAGAAGCGACACGTCAAGGAAAAACGAAGGAAGTCCAGCTGCCTTTTGAAAAAGCACCTTTGGGACAACCTTGACCTGGATGGCCGATAATCTCCACAGACACGTGGGGTCCTTGGTCTTCTCTGAGTTTGGTTGTTTGCTTGCAGACGTTTCATAACCCAACTAGGGAACATCATCAGTGCTAGAAGGGAGTGGGATTTGCTCTCTGGTTATATACGAGTGGTTTGCCCTGCCAGTGTTGGTGGGAGTGGCCTCGGTGGTTCAAGATCAGAGAGCAAAGTTTGTAAGAACATAGGTCGAGCCAAAAGTGATACTAGTTATGGCAGTGTTTTGCAACTTTAAGATGTGTGTGGACTTCAACTCCCAGAATTCCCCACCTAGCATGTGACCTAAAGGGCCATTTAACCCTTCCATCTCTGCTCAGGCAGAATAAGAGGAAGGGGAAAAACACCTGACCTTCCAGATGTTGCCAAACTACATTTCCCAGCAACCCAACCAGCATCGCCAGTGGTGAGGGATCTTGGGAATTGTAGTTCATTAGTTTCTTAATCCCAGGTGCAAGGAAGGAACTAGGCGTCTAAAAACTCGGCCACGGGTTGAGTATTGACAGATCTCTTACTTCATTGAGCAGAAATAAATCTTATTTATGGAGGCATAGACAGCAAAGCCTCCTTCTTGTTAGGCTCAGGGCAGGAACCCAAGAAGGATTTCCTCATTTTCCTGGGAAGTTGGAGAACTTTGGGTGAGAAGGTAGAAGGAGATATTTGCAGAGTTCCAGCCTGATCTTGTTTGGCTCAACGGAGAAGCTCCTTGGTAATATAACTCATAACTTCTTCTCTCCCTCTTTCTTCTGACTTGGCAGTTTCTGAGAAGCCAAGAAACCAAAAATATCTTAATTACTAAGCAATTTGAAGGCTTTTCAAGAAGTTTCGTGCTGAGCTTAGGGGTAGGTGGCCTGATACTTTGGCTAGACTCTTTATTGATTTTCGGATTTTTAACTTGGGAATGCTGCAAGGACGGTTAATTTTGGCAATACAGGTAGTCCTCGACTTACAACAGTTCATTTAGTGACCATTCAAAGTTACAGTGGCACGGAATAAAGTGACTTAGGACCATTTTTCACAGTTACCACCTTTTCAGCATCCCCATGGTCATGTAATCAAAATTCCTATGTTTGGCAACTGGTTCATATTTATGACGGTCGCTGTGTCCCGGGGGTCATGGGATCCCCTTTTGCGACCTTCTGACAAGCAAAGTCGACCGGGAAGCCAGATTCACTTAACAACCGGGTTACTCATTGAACAGCTGCAGCGTTTCACTTAACAGCCGTGGCAAGAAAGGTCGTAAAATGGGGCAAAACTCACTTAACAACAAACATTTTGGGCTCCATTGTGGTCGTAAGTCGAGGACTACCTGTCCTTGGAGCGGTAGCCTGGAGAATCGAAGTGTTGTTCCGCGAAATTCCCCGTGGATTTTAAGCTGCTGTCTGCTTCTCTTCATCTTTTCTGCAATTCTTTCCCCACACAGGAAGGAGGGTTGACACCGAGGAACCCATATTGTGCTATCTGTCTTAGCCAACTGGATGGAAGACCACAAGGAAACCCCCATTTCCTGTTGGTTTTTCAATATATATTTTTTTTAAATCTTAACACACAATGAATGCTTCGGCATTCTTGCCAAGAAAACGAGGTGGAATTTATCCAAGCGTCACCAGAAGTTGAACACCATTCCAAGGGTGAACATTATGTCTTTCCTCCAATGCTTTGGGTTTCCATTCCCATCTGCCTCCACCCAGGGGTCAATGTTCCCTGTAACAGTAGAAAACGCCGCGCGGCAGTTAGAAACTGGTGCGCGGCGCTCTCTTTTCAGGTGTGCGGGCATGCAGGCGCGTAGCCTCTGCCATTAGAAAACGCCACGCGGAAGTTGGAAACTACTGCGCGGCGTTCTCGTTACGTGCGCAGCCACGCGGCCGCGCACCTTAGAGGGAACAGTGCCAGGGGTGGGTTCTAACTTACCTCACTGCCGGTTCGCTTCCTCCCGTGCTGCGTGGGCGCGCCTCAGGGGCACGCGCACGCATGCGCAGTGCCAAAAAATAAAAAAAATTCCCCCCCAAAAAAGCTGAAAACAAGATGGCGACGCATGCGCAGTGCAGGGAATTAAAATGGGATGGGCATGCCCAGAAGAAAAAAATAAATAAAAAAAATTCTCAAAAATTAAAAAAAAAATTCCCCCAAAAAGATGGCGGCGCCCACGGACCGGCACCGACCGAACCGGATCCGTGATGTCACCGTGACGTCACCAGCAGGTTGCTACCGGTTCAGGTGAACCAGTCTGAACCGGGAGGAACCCACCTCTGCCTCCACCAAAGTGGCCGAGGTCTTGTGGGTTTCCTTGCCTGTGTTGTTGTATGCAGTCTGAGAGATTGGAAAATAAATTCTCCCTTGGTTTGGAGGTGGTGGCCAAGAGCCCAAAATGCTATCGTGTGTGTATGCGTGGCTTTGCAGCTGTTGTAACATTGAAAAATGGGTCTCAAGTAGCTTTTAGGGGTTCTGTGGTAAGTTCAAAGAAGAAAAAAATTGGAAAACAAAGAATGTTTGTTATGAGTGAAGGCGGATATACGTGTCCCAGGATAATGTTAGAATAGAATAGAATGAGCTGGAAGGGACCTTGGAGGTCTTCTAGTCCAGCCCCCTGCTCAAGCAGGAGAACCTATACTATTTCAGATAAGCGACTGTCCAATCTCTTCTTAAAAACCTCCAGTGATGAAGCACCCACGATTTCTGGAGGCAAGCTGTTCCACTGGTTAATTGTCCTCACTGTTAGGAAGTTTCTCCTTCATTCCTTCATTCTCTCCTTGATTAGTTTCCAACCATTGTTTCTTGTCCTGCCCTCTGGTGCTTTGGAGAATAATTTGACCCCCTCTCCCTTGTGGCAGCCCCTCAAGTAGGAGCCAATCTGGGTCAAGTACGATCCAATCAGTTGTAGGATCCGATTTGGGTCGGTCACCAGGACCAGAG
Source organism: Thermophis baileyi (assembly GCA_003457575.1). NCBI lineage: Eukaryota > Metazoa > Chordata > Lepidosauria > Squamata > Dipsadidae > Thermophis > Thermophis baileyi. The sequence continues at coordinate 392,472 of QLTV01001688.1, read as the reverse complement.
GTTTTACGGTATATTCCAAGCTTTTGGAATCATGCTGGATTCAAGTCCCCTGAGGATGGGCTCCAGCACGAGTTCGAAAGCTCGGAAGACAAAACTTCTGGTCCAGATAGGATCCTGCAAAGTAGGAGATATTTTTTATAACAATGAAACTGGGGAAGGCGTGAAGACTGATTCTTTTTTCCTTGTCTCCTGTTTCAGATCCACCCGAGTGACTGCTCTGTTTCCTAGCCCAGCCCGTTGGCCAGAAAGCATCTAGCAATGGCGGAGAAGCGGATCCTGGAAGCCGTGAGCACCATGAGTTACAGCAAGCTCCCTCGACTGGAGGTGGACCCAACCCACGTCCTCCCGGTGGGTTTGTGCCGGTCGAGTAGGCTGCCCGACCTCCCCATGGAAGACCATTACAGTTATAAAGGCTCCTATTTTGCTTTCCCGCTCCAGTGCCACGAAGCACCCAAAACTTTAACTCACTGGTCGGCTGCCGAGAACTACAGCCATTGCCCGGCCGGTGCGCCTGGCCACTCTCCAAGGACAGAGAAAGCTACCTGCCAGTCCGAAATGGAAGGTTTGAAAGCCCACCAGAGACTTTCGGGTTCTGAGAAGGTCAATGAATGTATCACCCGTGAACAGTGGGCCAGCTACGTGGGTCACACAGGCGTCATCCAGCAAGGTTGGCTCCAGGGATACCCCACCCAGCAGCTCCCTCCAGCTCCTGCAGCTTGCTCCACCTTGGCAGCCCCCAAACCGGTTTACCGAAGCCACGGGTACGGGACGGAATCGGGCTACTCTTCCAAAAGGGCTCTGACCTTCCGAATGCAGATGGAGAACTACTCAAAACGTTTGGAATGGTCTTCCCCGTCCTCCGTTTTGCCCATTGGTGCCGAGAGTTGCGGCTATAGCACAGCAGGCTCCAAGAAAACCTCGATGACCGAGAATGGCGCGGTGCAGTTTCGACAAGGGTCCAAAGAGGGCGCTGTTCACTCGGCTGGCTTCATGCCTTACCATAAGACATTGGAGAAATGCCAGGGGGCGCAGAATGGCTCTTCCTTGGATGCCAGCTACCCTTCTGTAAGTCAGAAATGCAACTCAGAGTCCCCAATGGGTAGCAATTCCAGAAAACATATGTGGTCCAGGCTACCGCCGTCATCTCTTCCTCCTCCTCCTCCTCTTTCCAGCTTGTTGGTGAATCGCCAGGACCTGGCATACCAGGAGCGATCACCCTCATGCTACCCTCTAGGATCGTATCCTCTGACTTCTCACGAACAGATGTTGTTGTATCATCAGAGCTACGTGCAAGCCGAAAAAACAAACTCGGTCTTTGCTTTGGCATCCTGCAAAGGTTTTGGGTCTCCTCCAAGCCGTGAAGATAGCCAGATGTTCCCCGGGTCATATTTTCAGCAAACCTCTCGCAGCTATTATCCCGGGCATCTGGAGAGCTACCTTTACCAGGCGGTGGGCCCACCTCCATTGACCTCCTCTGAAGAGCTTCACTCTTCAAGGGAACATGAGCACCCACAGAATGCGACGGCCAAGGTGGACTTCGCCCCAAAGACTTCTGTTTCTGCCTGCGCTGTACCTGAAAAGTCTGCTCCAGCTTGTAATCCTTGGCGCAGCCGAGGTGGCCTTCCAGACTGGTGTGAGAGTAGCCGTATTGCAAGAGAAGCCAGCACAAATTCTTCGAGTCTACAAGCTTTCCCTTCCATTCATCAAGTAGACCGGCTGTCTCATTGTTACAACAGGGTTGAAAAGATGGAGGAAAACGGTTGCAAGAAGGATCTTTTCCCCCCAGAAAAGGTGACGGAGGAGGAGGAGGAGGAATCTTCTGAGACACACAAAAAATTATCCTTAACTTATGAATCTAGGAAGAGGAGCATCACCCCTCACAAAAATGAACCCAGGGGCTGCATAATGATTTCTGATAGCCCGATTGTCTCCCACAATCCCTACTCCAAACCAGCCCTGCCCAAAAATGTTCTGAAGGCTCCTAACATCCAGTCTACGTCTCATGGACATTGGTCCCCAGAGGATCAACCGAAGGGACTCCATGAACGGCGTGAAGGTCCCTCGACGTCCTCGCCTCCTATGCCCGTCATCAACAACGTCTTCAGCTTAGCTCCGTACCAAGCCTACTTAGAAGGTTCTGCCGATTTGGTGGAACTGGACGCCACTAAAAGTTGTCAGGCTGGGGAGTCGCCTCCCAAAAGCAGAGGCAAGAGTGTGGAAAACGGATTTGTGCCTTGGACAGGCGCTCAAAGATCGACCGAAAAATCCAGGCTGGATCTGCCTAGGGAGGAAGGAACCACTCGCAATACAATAACGAAAGTTGGAGATGCTGACTTGAATAAAAACAGTCTCCCAACAGGACAAGGGGGTGGAGATTATGCTGGCCCTTGGGAAAGCTTCAAGGTCAAGCTTTTGAATCCAACCGATCCTGCGTCTTGCCAACCATCCCCTGCCAATCATTCCAACGGTAGAGTTGAGAGGCTTACTCAAGAAGACCATGTGTTGGACCTCAGCTTTAAAATGGAAGACTTGGCAGAGCGACCTGATCTTCCGCAGCTGCCCAAGAAGGCTGAGGCTCCAGACGTTGGAGGTCGAAAGATCCAAGGTGAAGAAGTCAAGGAGAAAGCAGCCGACAGCCAGGACTCTGTCTCCCAGGCAAACGGAGAGACCTTGGTGCTGCCCATCAACGGTGATTCTAGAGGCAACCGACATTTTCACAGCTCCGCGGCGTTTCTGTTCAAGAAATTCAAAATCCTAAAAGCTCACGCAGCGGAAGCTGCCTCTGGGGTCAAGGATGTCTCTCTCCCAAAAGGTAGTGACACACAAGTAACTCAGCCAAACGGCCCCTTGGTTGGGCCCAGCCTTCCCCAGACGGCAATGCCCAGCCTTCCCCAGACCGAAACTCTGATTTTGCAGATCAAATGCTTGAATGCTAAGCTGCCCAATGCTTCGACACTCTTGCCTCCTAGTGCCCCTCCTGGCTCTCCTGCCCTTAGAGAGATCCAGGTTCTGGATCCCGCCACTGAAAAACTTCTTGGTCAGCAGAAATATTCACCCAGGCAATATTTCACTGTGTTGCATACCTGTGTCTGCACTATAATATCTGGTTCGGTGTCTACCTCTTCCCCTGATCAGCTCAAGGAATGGCTGGAGATGGCCGAGCCCGCGGTGGAGCTGCAGGAGAAGACCGTCAGTTCCACCAAGCCCAAAAATGGTTCAAAGGTCTCTGAAGGCCCCAAGCTCTCCAAGGGCAAAGAGATCTGGTTGGCCTTTAAGGGCGTAGAGGTGCTTGTCAAGAAGTTGCAATCTCAACTGGAGATATTCCTGCTCTACAATAAGTGTCCTTTTCCTAACGTGATGCGAGCTGGCGCCACCTTCATCCCCATTCACGTGGTGAAGGAGGAACTCTTCCCCAACCTTCCTGGCGTGTCGGTTGACCATGTCTTACAGGACCACAAGGTGGAACTGCGTCCTACCACCTTGTCTGAAGAGAAGGTGTTGAGGGACTTGGACCTCAAGAGCTGTACATCTCGGATGTTGAAGCTGCTGGCTTTGAAACAGCTGCCGGACATTTACCTGGACCTCTTGACCCTTCATTGGCACGAGTGTGTCAAGCAGGAGCTTGGTAAGGGCAGACAATTGGCCTTCTTTAGAAACTTAAGAATTGAACTGAATATAGGCTCATCATCTTCTCCTTTTTCTCTTCTCTGTCTTGCAAAAAGTATGATTTTCCTGGGCTTTGGTCACTGCACTTTCCCACTTGCATGGACACAGCTTTGGTTGGTCTTCCCTATAGATGTGGGTAGAAAATTTACATAGTGGTCAGGGTTGATGCCTGAGACAGAATTTAGCAAACTCTACAAAGATTGGTGGGATTTCTAAATGGGGAGAGGACCGGGAAAAGGGATCTTAAGAGACTAGGCTGTGCTTAAACTCTAAAGGGGAGGATGTCCCGAGACTGTTGGCAAAGAAGGCATGGAATTGAGTGCCTGTATTATGGGCAAATGACTCTGATGTACAGAGAGTCCTTGACTTATGACCATTCATTTAATGGATTTTCAAAGTTACGATGGCGCTGGAAAAAAGTGACTTACAAGTGATCCTCACACTCATGACCATTGCAGCGTCTACATGTTCATGCGATCAAAGTTTAGGTGCTTGGCAACCAGCATATATTTACAATGGTTGCAGTGTTCTTGGGTCACATGATGACCCCTTGCATCCTTCCCAGGGGACTTGTGACATGGAAAGTCAATGAGCTGGATCCTCTTAATGACCATGGCAAAAATTAGGCACGGCTCATTTAAAAATCATATCGCTTGGCGAGAGAAGTTTCTGTTCCAATTATGGTCGTAAGTTGAGGACTACATGTAATTCAGAGGTGAGGAGCCTACGAGATCTGTAATTTAACAACATCTTTCTTCCCCCTGTTGTATCCCGATAGCAGCTGTTTGGCTTGGGAACCCTGGGAGTTCTAGTCTCAGTTCAGCTGGAGGGTGCTGTATTAGAAAAGCTGGCAGTGGACAGCTTTGGGCAAGATGGAACATTAGGTACAGTTGCCCACATCGCACACGCACCCACGCTCACAGTCTCGCTTTCATTAGCTCTGACCAACTGTCCCCACCCCCCCAGCCAGTGTCATTTCAGATGATTCTCGACACCTTTATTTTTTCCAGGTCCAAGTTCACAGGCACGCCTGCACACCTCCAAGTAGGTATCCGTTCTTTGTGTGGGTGTGTCTTGCTCATTGCTGCTGGGTTTAGTTGGAGTTGTGGAAGGCCTTTGGGCACACGTTGAGGTGGTAGGGCTTCTTGCGAACTTGCCAGCTAGCTGTGCTGCTCCGGTGCTGTAATGGTATGTGGGAATGGCCTTGGGAGACAGGAGGAAGAGCTGCACACTAGGCAATGGACAGATAAGAAGAGGCAGATTAGCCCACAGAAGCAATGGAGCCAGGCAAACATCTCAAAAGAGACCCTCTCTAGTTTCTTGGACTGTAAAAATGAGGGAGGGGGGAAGAGATGTTCTTTCAGATTTGCAAGATAGATAGAGGCTATCCCTGCGAGGTAGTCCAGATGGGAAGCACCACCCAGGAATACCAGTTCTGCCTTTATTCTAAGGCTACATTAACGGAATCTTGCAATGCTTGAATCTTGTAGACTAACCAGTTGATGTAATGGTATTTGGAAATGACTTGTCAGACAGGAGGAAGAGCCACAGACAAGACAATGGTCGGATAAGAGGCAGCTGGATCCACGGAAGGAATGGAGCTGGGTAAACATCTAAAAAGGTTTTCACTCCAGATCCCACCTCATTTCTTAGACTGTAAAAAATATGGGGGAAGAAATGTACTTTTAGAGAGTCTGTAGAGATTCTCAGTCAACCAGGTCAGGCTTGTTCCAAAGGTGCTTTTTTTCAGGAGGCAACTGGACTTTCTGGTTTTTTCTTTTGAAGACGTTTTGCTTCTCATCCAAGAAGCTTCTTCAGCTCTGACAGAATGGTGGGGAACGGAAGGATTTATATTCCTTGCAGACAGCTGGTCATTTGCATCCTTTTTTTTGAGGGTCCTTGAAGCACTTGGAGGTTTAATCTGTGCCTTCAGGGTCACCTGAGTGGTGCTCCTGGTACTTTCAGACTTGCAAGATTCTGTTTAAAGTAACCTTACAATAAAGATAGAGTTAGTATTCCTGTTTGTGCTTCTTGCCTGGACTACCTCGCATCAGTCTTGCAACCGTACAGGGACCCTCCTTTTTTCACTTTTACTGTCCCCAAACTAAGGCGGTTCCCCTTTTCAGTCACTTTCTCCACCTCCTTCAGACTCAGATTTTGTTTATCAGACAGTTGTCTAGGCTGCGTCTCTTCCTCCTGTCTCCCAAGGTCATTCTCCTATGCCATTACAGGTGCCTTTTGTGGAAAACACAAAGCCTCGGAGGTTAGCAATTATAGCTAGACAGGGCTGAAGGCGCTCCTGAAGGACATTTCGAACGGCGCACAATGCTCCTGCAAACCAGAGGCAAGCCCGAGAGCATCTTGTCAGCAAATAGTGGGGATTTATTTTATCTTTTTTGGTCCTTGGCTTGCCTGGGTTAATAGACATCTGATGTACAGAAGAGCAATGGCTGTTCTGATTTCGGATGGATAGCGATACATAGATAGATGATAGATAGATAAGATAGATAGATAGATAGATAGATAGATAGATAGATAGATAGATAGATAGATAGATAGATAGATAGATAGATAGATAGATAGAACAGACATAGATTAGATAAGTAAAAGTAAAGTAGATAAGAGAGAGATAGATTAGATAATAGATAGATATAGATAGATAGATAGATAGATAGATAGATAGATAGATAGATAGATAGATAGATAGATAGATAGATAGATAGATAGATGATAGGTAGACAGACAGACAGACAGACAGACAGACTGACTAGATAGATTAAATAGATAAGATAGATAAGATTGTAAAAAAAAGTAAAATAAAGTAAAGTAAAAGTAAAGTAGATAAGAGAGAGATAGATTAGATAAGAGATAGATTAGATAGATAGATAGATAAGATGGATAGATTAGATAGATTAGATAGATGATAGGTAGGTAGGCAGACAGACAGATAAGATAGATTAGATAGATAGATGATAGGTAGGTAGGCAGACAGACAGATAAGATAGATAAGAGACAGACAGATAGATTAGATAAAATAAGAGATAAGACAGAGACAGACAAGATAGACAGATAGACAGATAAAATAGATAAGACAGACAGATTAGATAGATAGATAGTTAAGACAGACAGACAGACATAGATTAGATAAATAGATAGATTAGATAAATAAATAGATAGAGAGATAGATAAGATAGATAAGAGACAGACAGATAGATTAGATAAGAGATAGATTACATAGATAGATTGATAAGGTAGATAGATTAGATAGATAGATAGATAGATAGATAGATAGATAGATAGATGATAGATAGATAAAGAGAGAGAGATGATGATGATAAGAGGAACAGAGAGCAATAGGAGAGACGGACAGACACAACAATCCTTGGCAATTGGCTGCAGTGTGATATCTCCTGGAGCATCAGAAGAGGAGAAGGGACCTCTTGATTAAGACAACCTTGGAGAATTTGGTGTCTTCTTCAAAATGTGTGTTGAGATTATACTTCTTTTTTCTGGAATTCTGGAAACTGTAATCCCAACACACCTGGAGTTCTTGGTTTTGTTAAGAACTCTGAGATGAAGAGATCTTTTGGGATGGGGACGTTGCCCAAGAATCTCCTAATCCATCATCTGAAATGAAGCGAGTCTTAGAAGTTGTCCGGTGGGATCTATTCTCCCTTTAGAACAGTTTTGGACTAGTTGGAGAATGGAGGAGAGTTGTTGAACTGTTGGAAGAAGAGTTTAGGATCTCAACTGTGGGCAGCATTTTCTGAATGAAGATGCTCATTCAGCTGACTGTTCTTGTGCTTTTCATTTTCCCAGAGGATCCTGTGAAGTCGATCCCAAACGGAGAAGTTGAGGTGTTAGGAACAGATGCAACCACCGAGTCTCTTGACCAGGACTTCCGAGAGAAGAGTACCAAAGGCAAAACATGTGGCTTGGCAGCCTGTTTTGGGACTACGTACTTGCATTATGAGACTCTCCAACCAGAAGATAGAGAGACCCTGGCCAGATGTTCCTCACCTTCCCTACAATGTGGTTGTGTGCTAAAGGGGGTGAAGGTGCTTCCTAAGGAAGACGCAGCCTTGGAGACCAAGGGACTCCCTCTTTGCCCTGGTGCTAGGAGGCCATCCCATAAACAGCCAAGGACTCTCGAGCTTAAATTGACTGCGAAGGTCGCTAGGAGGACAACCAGGGCTTCCAAGATCCTTCACCTCCGGAAATCCGTGGTTCACATCCAATTCCAGAATGCTCTTCAGGACATTCAAGGACCTCAGATTCTTGGTCCTTCAGGGAAGGGGAAGAAAGTTCCACCACCGCTCCTCCTAAAGCGTTTCAAGCATCGGAGACACAGTCGTGCCAAGGTTTCTTCCTTGCCCTCCGAGTATCCAGAACTTGTTGGGAAGAGGATCAGGCACTTGTATGAGGAGAAGGACAAGACAGAGGCCTGGTATCAGGGTGTGGTACTTCGCGTTCACAAACCCCACAAGAACCCTTTGAAGACAGTTTATGAGGTGAAATATGACAGTGAGCCAGAGTGGCAATATTACCTCGAGATTCTGCAGGATTATAAGAAAGGTTGGGTGGAGCTGGATGAATGAGTAGATGGGTGTGTGTGTGTGTGTGTGTGTGTGTGTGTGTGTGTGTCAAATTGAGAGAGAAGATTTGATTCATCCGGCTGTCTGTCGGATTGGAACACAGCTGAAAGTATCAACAGGCTTGGAGATTAAAACGGCTTTCCTACATCTCGCATAGCTTCATCATGTCACACGTTGGCTTAAGTAGACTTGGACCCAATTCAGAGCGTCATCTTGTGGTCCTCAACACCTCAGGGCTCCATAACACTTCCAGAAACCACACACATGGAGTAGCTTTCAGGGTTTGAACAATGTTTTGAACCACAGCTGGGTTTACAAAATGACTTCCTGTTGTCCCAACTGACACCAGAAGTGAAATATGAATCTCACGGTACATTTTACAGATCTTCTCCATGGGTGGGGCTCTCAGGACATCCCAAGAAATTTCCCTGGTGGGCCCATCCTCTGTCCTGAATTCCGGCTTGTTCCAGAGGTTGCGAGTTTGTCCAATTCCTAGAGTGTCTTTAGAATGACGCTTGTCCAAGGGCATTATGGGAAAGCCATGATTTACGTTGCTAAGCAGGGCAGTTGTTTGAGTCGTGTCTGATTTTTACCACCTTTTTGCCATGGTTGTTAAGTGAATCACTGCAACTGTTAAGTGAATCCAGCTTCCCTGATTGAGAAGGTCGGATTCATTTAGCGACTGTATGATTCGCTTAAGAAATGCAGTGCTTTGCTTAACTGAGGGAAAAAAAGATCATTTAACAACCGCCCTGCTTAGTGACAGAAATTCTGGTCCCAATTGTGATAGTAACTCAAGGACTATATAGGCCTCTCTTTTTTTTTAAAAGAAAAATTCAATTTGAGGAAGTCCTGTAAGTCCACCAACCCTCTTGATGAAATATAGCTCAAATAAACTACACCTGTATTTATAAAAAAAAAAAGGACCTGTATTTTTAAAAAATGACACGACCAGCTTCGTACACCTAAAACCGTGGAACAAAACTACACCCCTGTGTGTTTCAGTTTTGATTTTTGAAGGGCTGTGCTGTTTCCCCCAACCCGAGGGGCATAAATATGGCACATTTTAGAAATGTGATTTATTTTGCCTTTATAAGGAATTGCTGCTGGTTTCAAGGGTATTTTAACTTTCTTTTCAGTTAATTTTTTTATAGACTTCCTGTTGGAGACTTTTGTCCATGGCCTTGGTAAATGTAATTTTCAATATCGGGTAGCTGATTGATTTTCAGTTTAAATGACTTTTTTTGAAGCTCCAAGCACTTGCTATGTCTTAAAAAAAAAGGAACGGGAACTATAAAACATGGATAGTTCAAGCTCCTTTGCAGCCCCTAGGTCAAAAAATAAAATAAAAAGTTCATTTCTGAGAAATGAAGCTTGGAGAATCAAAACGAAGAAGAGCAGGGAAGAAGGAAAAAAAAATGAAATATTTCTAAAAGCACCTGCAGGTTAGTTTCTAAAAAGCCCAAATGAGCTGGGGACAAGCTCCTCTCCTGTTTTGCACCATGTTGAACACTAGGAGATGAACTTGTGAAGGCACCTGCTCAACATGTCCATTCCACCAATTGTGGTCAAATTGATAGAGAAAGAATCGGTGCTTAGTTACAAACTGAAGAAGGCCTCGTTTATATTTTGAATGTACAGCCGGTGCAGTTTGGATCTTTTCTGTTCTGAGGATGTTGTGTGTTTCCACCTGCTTGTTTCAAAGTTGTGTGTCTCTCTCTGACGAGCGTGCAAGCCAGATCGAGATGGGGTGGGGAACCCACAGGTCCTTCCCTGTCTTGCTCCCCTTCCTTCCAGATGAGAAAGCAAAATTAAGACGAATTGTACCATGCTGCCAAAGAGAAACGAATGCATAATACTGTAAATGTTGTACATAAACCAGGGAGCCTATCTTGCGTTTTTATTTAATTTTTCTCCCCCCCCACTTTTTGGTCAGGATGCAGTTTTTAAGAGGTGCTTCATTAAAATTAAAAGCACTGTTTTGGAAGTGGTGACTTTGCGACTTCTGTTTCTGTCTCCGTCGATTGTTCCCTCCGAAGAAAAACTAGGTGGTCAAGTGCCAGTCAGTTTGAGAAACCTATCCAAGGTGATAGGAAAGTAGAGAGGGGTTTCTCCCTCCTCTTGTGGGTAACGTCTCCCACGTTTGGGAATTAAAATGGTCCTTGAGTGGGTCTCCCTGAATTCACAGAAATGGCATCCAACCACTCACTCTGGGAAAGGCGACCTCTGAATTTATCAAAGAAATGAAGCTAATGGTAATCATGTCATTCATTTAGTGATATCCTGCCTTGATTTGTTTTTATAAACAACTCAAGGTGGCGAACATGCCTAATAATATTTAATAAACTAGGGTTAGGGTTTGAATAAAATAATCTTAAAATATTTATCAAATTCCTCTGAAGAAGAGCTATGTTTGCCTGTTGCAGCAAAAATCCATCTTTAATGGGCCCGTGACAGCTTTAAACACTTAATGGTAGGTTAGAGGCCACATCCTCATATACATATACTATTATTGTGAGCCTGGAGGTGAGACGGGGAACAGAGGAGGAAGAATAAATGATGAGGTCAAAGGGAAGCTTAGGAGATGCAGACAATCAGTACAGATTAACAGCCATTCACAAAAGATTTATGGCCCTGCTAGGGAATTGCTTGCAGCCATTAACACAACCACTATGATAAGAACTTAGTCTCTGCTCAATTCCAAACATGACAATTAATGTTTTCAATGTATTTTTTTTAAAAAAAAATCCAATTTGCTTAAGTACAGAAAGGAACCAGAACTCATACAAAGCCTTTGCTCCCAAATTCATCCCTCCAGTCTTTTAAATTTCTTTAGATCGATTTTCATCAACTCACAATCTTTGTTAAACTTTTTTGAGTTTTTTTTAATGGTTCCAAAAAAGACATTTCAGGATCTGCTGGATGTCTTAGCTGGCCTATGTAAGAGTGACAAAATTTTGGATAACTTCTTTTAAATGGGGTCTGGGATTCTTTGTCTCTCCGAGTTGTAATGTTTCTTAACCTGTTTTCACTTCTGTTTATTTTTTAAAAATAGAATTATTGTTTTGGATTCTTCAATCTAGATACATTATAGCGGAAAGCATGCCAACATAGAAGCAAATGATAGCAAGCTTTCCTTTATAATTTTTTAAAGAAGGTAAAAATGAACACTAATAGGGAGCAAAAGCAGTAAAGAAAGTGCAGAAAGAAAGAAAAGAAATAATTATATTAATTTATTATATGATGATTCTCTTTTATTAGTTTTATTGTTTTATATATGAGGTTTTTATAGTCCTGTACGCCGCCTTGAGTTGCCATGTGCGAATAGGCGGCAATATAAATTTCCTTAAATATATAAATAAAAGCCAAACAAAAAGTAAACAAAAACACCAAAACACCTCACCAGAAATCAACACCCAGATGAACAGAGATCAACACCAAACTAGACCAACAAATGAGAAGTAAACAATACCCCAAACAAGGAACTACGGTACCAATGCAGACAACCAAGCTAATAGTAAACCACAGCCTAACGAAAGAACCACCAAGACGATCCCACCAACACTTAACAGGCAAACCACTAATCATTCAAAAATAAGAGCAAACCTCACCCCCTTCTAGCACTGATGACATTACCTAGTTTGGTAATGAAACGTCTGCGAGAAAATAACCAAGCTCAGAGAGCATCTCACTGTTCAACCCTGAGCTACAAATATTCTCTTCTATCAGTATGATGAGTGACCCTCCTGGTAAACTGAGTTTAAACCATCATTCACTAATCTTGGCAATCATGTGGATTCCAAATCCCAAAATTCCATAGCCAGGGCGGCCATTAATGAAAAGTGCGGATTAAAAGTCTCCACACCTGGAAGTGGCCAAGTTTGAGAAACGAGGGTTTAACTTTCAACCATTCAGAGACTCCCAGGTTAACTTTCCTTAGGCTGAGCTTCAACAGTCACCAGAGAGGGCAGAATTGGGGTGCAAGGCTGCTTGCCACATGCTTAGAAGTTGGGGCACAATATTTTTCCTTTAAGAAGTCCATTTAAATATCCCTATTGTGATGGATAATGGGTCATGTGTCTTTAACCAAAGCCAAGCCACTTTTACCCAGTGTTGGGTGATTTACCCAGCTTTGGTGAAGCACTCACTTAAGGCACGGAGTGGTACCCGTTGGAATTTTGGTAAAGGCATAGATGCAGGGCCCAGCCAGTCAGTTGGCAATCCTGCCACGCAAAGTCTCAAAAAACTGGCTTTGCTTTCCAGGGTCATTCATTCATTCATTCATTCTGCAACCAGCCTGCTCAGAGAAGCCAAACTTGGTTTGGCTATCTCCCCTCCACCTGCCCCCTCACCAGCCCCGCCCGAGGCGCCCCTCGGTCGCCTAAAAGGTGCTAATTGGCCTCCTGGGAATCCGAGAGAGACCCGCCCACAAAAGCGTTCGCAATTAGGCGTTTAGGAGGGGCGCAAGAGCCTTCACCTCGCTCCAGGTCGCAGGTAAGAGCTGGGGAGGCGCTTGGCTGGAAAGGGGGCCAGGTGCGGGGCGGTTTCAAGTCGCCTCCTGTGCATTGTGTGTGTGTGTGTGTGTTTCCCCCAGAAGCAGCCTTTCCTAACGCCTGGGGACTACAATTCCCATTCGGCTGGCTGGCTGGCTGGCTGTTGTAGTCCGCCGCGCGCGTGGCGAGTCGCTTCTGGAGCAAGGCTGCCTGCTAAGGCCTGCCAAGAATGAGATGCATTTAGGTAGCAGGTGCTCCGGATCAGCGCAAAGGGCCTCGAAGGATTGGGGTGCGCGTGTCTCTGGGCCGAGGGTGTAGGGGCGGAAACCCTTCCCCCCCCCCAGCGTGATTCCCCTAGCGGCTTTGGGAGTGCGCGCGCTAAAGGGCGCGTGGGACCCAAAAGCCTGGGATCCCCTCCGAGATCCATTTCTGAGAGGATCGGATCCAGAAGTATTGCTGCGCCCCTTTCCTTCTCCAGATCCTCCTCTACTCTGCGCCCTCCCAGGCCGGTTGCTTTATCTTAGTGAGTCTTTCTCAAACCCGAGTAAATGATCCAAAATGGAAAAAAGTTGGATAACGCACGAATTCTATATTACCCAAGTACAGCAGGGGCATTTAAATAAGAATTTTGTGGTTTATGTAATGAAGGGCACATTTTGGGAAGCAGCGTTCCTCCCATCAGTTTGAACCAATTTCTCTTAAGCCACAATTCTCTAGGTTACTTTTCTCTAGCCAGCATTCGGGGTTCTGCTAGAAGCAGGGTTTGGCTTGAAAAAGAAGCTCCGTTTTCATGGAGAAGAGGGTTGCAAGGTGCTTTTTCAAAAACTGGACTTTGTTTTTGTTTTTTTTCTTGAAGATGTTTTGCTTTTTTCTTGAAGCCAACCGTCTTCAAGGGAAAAAAATCCAATTGCTTTTTGAAAAAACACCTTTGGGACTTCTTGTAGCTAAGTTCAACTTTCAGTGGCTTCAGAGGACCTCTCCTTGCAGTTGGCTTGGAAGCAGTTTATGATTCCTTTTTATTGGAGATACTTTTTCTGTCTCCAATCTTGGCAGTTTCTTAGTGGCCTCCCATCCCTGAATTAATCTCTTCTCTCTCTGCTTAGCCTCCAAGGCTAGCCTTTTTGGAGGAAGAAAGCTTCCTTGCATAATTTTGGCTTTCTTACATAATCCAGAATATCCAATTCTTGGTCTCAAGCCTGCAAGACTGTTGGCCATACTGGCTGAGGAAGATGGGACTTGCAGTCCAGACAAGCCTGAAGGCCACTCCGGGAAGGAGTCCCTGAACAGATAAAACTGCAGTTTGTTCATTGTGATGAAAGGTGGCATATGCATTCACATACAGCCTAAAACATGCTTGTTAGGATATTTGGGGCTTGCAACAAATAATGGTTTGTACAATCTAATGGGGCCCAAACCAGCAAAATACACTTGGGTGTTGTGAAAACCCCCAGAATTGAGTTATTTGGCTTGGAAGGGGTCACAAAAAGGGAGTTTAGGAGTTGTAGTTTAGTTGTTCCCAATTTGATTTCGGGGGAAGAATATTCTGGGAAATCGCACATCTGCTCAAATAACTTTACTTCCTATTGTTTCACAGTGAAGCAGCCATGTTGGGTTCCTCTACTACAGGATGCCAAGGGACAGGACCTCAGCCTGCAGACCTGCCCGTTGCCCACAGAAGAATTTTATGTCCTCTTCCCAACTCAGTAAGAGTTGCCAAAAGACCAAGGTGGCCCATTCTCTTCACCATTCTTCTTATTTTCGTCACCACTGCCGCCAGCAAGGAAGATCAAAACTTTTTAAATGCAGTTTCTGCTACCAGTTGGCCAACTGGCAATGTCACGACCATCTCTGCTGAGAAACCCACAAATCTTGGACACACCCAGTGGGGCCAACAAAAAACAGACTTGTCTTTTAGTAGGTTAATTAATCAAACTGGTGTAAGTCAGATAAATGCCGGCCAGCTTCATACCTCTCTTCCTCAACATCTTGATGCTTTCAGTGATGACAGAAAGAGGACCAGAAGATCTCACTCAACATCAGCCAGCGTTAAATCAGTGAGTACAAGTCTTCAGGATCTGGTTTCTTCTACTGGAACAGAGTCTGTTGGCACCATGGAGGGAAGATCAGTGTTTCTCCCATCAAGTAGTGAAGGAACAACTCAGAGCTCTGGTGCTTCCAAGTTCTTCAGATCTCGCAGCAATAACTTACCAGCTCCCACTTCTATTCCATCCCATGTGGCAAGCTCAAGAAAGACCTTCTTTGACCAGGCGCCCACATATAATGAAGGCTATGATACTGCTCAATTGGCTGCTACCAGCCCTCCAACAGATGTCACCATTCCTGTAACTCGACCTCTCTCCTCCCTTTGGGTCTCTGCTAGACACCCAGTTGAAACCCCCGCTCATGTTGCTATGCCTACATCTGTAACCTCGACAAGATTGCAGTCAGAAGAGACCAGTGGGGTTTCCACTCAGCAGCAAGTGGAACCTCTGAGCCTCAGTTGGTCTTCACGTGGACCCATTTCCAGAAGGATCGAGGCCCGTGAGGTTTTTCCTCCGTCAACTGCAATGGCTAGATCCCATCTTGATCCAGAGAATTCCACAGCAATACATCCTTATGAAGAAAATGTCACAGCCTCACCGCCTATCCATAGCTTCGTTACAGTGGTGAGTTCTTCAACCCAACAATCGACAGCAGATTCCATCTTGCAGGGATCTCAACAGCTTGAAGTCAGTTTCACGACACCATTGACAAATTCCAGTCCACCAGGCTCATCTACTATGGAAGCAGAGTTTTCTCTTGACGTGGCTAATAATGAGAGCGATCGGATGGTGCCAGGGTCTACTGATAGTATTCCTATGTCTGTAGCCAAGACATCAAGACACAAAGTTTCACTTGGAGTGACACAGCTTGCTTTTGCAACTGCAACTGTTGGCCTTCTGAAGGAAGCCAATCCTTCTCTTGAGCCCCGGAGTTCTCTGTTGAAAGAACACATTGAAAGTTTTCCAACAGCTTCATCTTTTGGAACTTCAAAAGAAGATGAGGTCTCCTTGGTTTCTCATAACATACTAAATAGCTCCCTTGTGGAAGCAATCAAACTGGAACCAAAGGACAACACTTCTTCCGTAGTTGAAGGTTATGTTGATCCTACAGTGAGCACCATCTCAAAAGGTGAAACTGATGCAACCAATGTTGGTGTCAATTTCTTGAATCATCAGACTTCTTCACCATTTAGCACACTGCTTTCTGGAAATGCTAAAACTGGGCCCCGAGTTTCCTTTCAGACCGATCTGTTGGAAACTACAGCCCACACTACTGATTACGGGAAGCCATTAGAGACCCAGTACTATGGAAGAAAGAGACAGATCTCAGCAAGTATGAAAGAGATGCCTACCTCAAAGTCTCCTCTAACTGCTATGGAAGCTGATTCAGTCAGAAAACTGACCAATGTTCAGCCAGTAGATGCCTTGCCAAAGCGGGAAACTGGAGCTACTCCATTATCTCCTCTAAGTTCTACCACTCCTATGTCCAAGATGTGGCAAACATCAAAGGAGTCTTCTGAGCCTGAGACAATTACCGATTTCTTGGTGACAAAGGTATTTAGTCTTGGTACCACAAAAAATGACTCTGCTGTTCCATCACTCCCATATTTAGATATAGGAGATGTTCTACATCCAATTGGAGCAACCTCAACTAGACTGACCTACACTGATCTTTCAGAAGGACACACCACTAGTGCTGCAGTGGAGTCTTTTGGTAGTCCTTCTGTTGAACAGAAGCTTTCCAGTCCATCACAATCTCATCCCACAGTTTCTCTTCCAGATTTGATAGAATTTGATAGATCTTTAGCCACACCATCCCACCGCTCTTTATCATCAAGCGTTACCTTCATTCCCTTCTCTAGAATCAGTGTTCCCGAGTCAACTTCGGAAATGTTTATTAACATTACGGAGGGCCACTTAGTTAGAGAAGGGCAGATGATGCCTAGAGGTACAAAGTCATTCAGTGCCACACCACTTTCTCTAGAGTCAAGGAATACAGTGGGTGGAATAGCACTGTCCTTACCTACAAAAATTCCTAGAGTTGGCTTAAGTACCTCTTCTGAGATGGCCACCTTGGAGAATGCAATGGGACACCAGGTCACAGGTACCTCCACTGCAAATAATATACAAACAATCGGCAGAACAACTTTGCCCATTCGTAGCTCAAGATTCACCACATCGAGTAATTCTGATGTTCCTGCATATCCGTCGTCTGTCCTGGAGACCAAATCCAATCAGGCAACTCCTATATTTTCTGCTACAACTACGCTGTGGATCACTCAAAGAACTCTTCCAGTTGAGGCAAAAACTACTTGTAGGAACATCTCTTGCCCAGCGAATATCTTCACACCACCTCAGAATATCTCGGCTCAAAGCACGACTTCCCAACCATTCTTGACTAGAAAGTTTTTGAGTACTATCTTAGGGACAACGGAGCCCAAGAAGAACGTGACCCTTGCTGATGCCAAGGTGTCCAGATCAGAAGAGAGAGACACAACTACATTACCCAGAACAAAAATTGTGACTGGAGTCCAACGTCATCATTCTTCACAGCAGCCCAGTTCCAAATTCACCACCTCGCCGTTGAACCAGTCAGTGAAGGAGAATTTGACCTTGGGTAAATTCGCTTCAACTGTTCCAGCAGTGCGTATTCTGTCTTTGTGGTTTCGTCTCATCAAAATAAATTACAGAAACTCCCTGATGAACAAGTCTTCTGAAAGTTATAAGAAACTGGAAAAAGAAATTAAATTAATAGTAAGCATTTTCTCCCTTCCCTTCCCTTCCCTTCCCTTCCCTTCCCTTCCCTACCCTTCCCTTCTCTTCCCTTCCCCCTCCCCCCCTCCCCTCCCCCGTCCGCCCTTCCCCTTCCCTTCCCTGCCCTGCCCTGCCCTTCCCTTCCCTTCCCTTCCCTTCCCGTCCCTTCCCTTCCCTTCCCTTCCCTTCCCTTCCCTTCCCGAAGCTTCCTTTTTTTTAAAAAAATGAATATAATCCAATGTTGATGTTCTTGCTAGGGTATTCCTGCACTGATTCAGTCTACAATGTTTCCATAGTTCCTTAGTGGCCCTCGATTAATGGAAAGATAGCAATCAGCCAGAATTCTTCATATTGTATGACAGGTAACCAGGTATACCTGAGAGTCTCGATTCCAAAGATCGAAAAAAGGGTTTTTAGGAGGCAAACGGTTCTGACTTTCGGGATCTAGCTGTAGAGATATTAAAAAGTATCAAAGAGATTTCAGGAATGGGTGAGTAGACCTCTGAAACACTGCTCCTCAGTCTAACATAGGTGACTTATTATCCTCTGGATTTTAATCAGATTGCAATTCCCAGTGGTCCTCACCATTGGAGATGTTGCTTAGTACTCATAAGGAACTAGAGTTAGGGAACATCTGGAGAGCTTTGGGTTTCCAATCGCTAATCTAGATAGCATTGATCTGTGGATGGAAAACTGTATCTATAGTTTCTTCGTGGATAAGGCGGCAAGCCATGACACAAACATATTGGATATAAAATTGGATTATTGATCCAATATGTTGTGCAGAGGTTCTCCAGGAGATTCCTTGCTATATCAAAAATCCAACAAAAGTTGCTTCTGGATCCTTCTCCTTAAGGTACTTGCTGTGACTACTGAGCTAAATTTATAAGAGTGAAAACGTGTAATCTCTCTTCTTCAATTGGAATAATGGCTTCGGGCAACTTTTCTTATATGGAAGATGCTGTCAGTAACAATTCCTACTGTTAGAGATTGTAGGTCTTTTAGGATTCAAGACAACAGGCCTGGGTAGAGAAAAAAACCGCAGAACTTTATTAAAATAAATCTCTCTCTATATAAACCAAATACCACTCATGCATCATCACGAAATCTCCAGAACCGTAAAGCCTACAAACTTGAAACTTGGCACCTATGTTCCTCTTGGCTTCTAGGTGCTCGCTAAAAAAGGATTTTTTGAAAAGACCATCAGATCATTAGTTATTTCTTAATAACTTACTATCTTATTACTAACAGGCTCTGATGCTAAGGAGTTAGATGTTCTACTCCCCCTCCCCACCTGAAAAAAACACTGTTCCAACTGCCAGTGGGTGTGGCCAGCACGTGACTCATCCGGCCTGCGGGCTGGGAGTTTAGACATGCTACTCCATGCTAAGAGTTCAGTTTCATAGCGAAGCATGGATATCCAGCTACTAGTTATAAGATAAAGGATCCATAAGTGTCTTTTCTGCAGATAGGAACTCTGAAAAAGACTGTGGATGGACCCCATCTTGTGCCAACTGGAATGTAGCACCATCCTGGTCTACTCTGAAGTCACATCCCTGACTTCTCTTGGCTTAAATACATTTTCATGTAGGAAGGTGATCTGATTTAGGGCCTGAAGATGCTTGCCAAAGGACATTTCCAGGAGAGATTGCTTTTCTTGGCAGGCATCTATCAATTCATCCTCCCCTTTGGAGAGGGACACATCTGTTCATAATAACGATAAGGTTGAAGTAAATGACATAAGTCTGGTGGGGTCCTTGGTGCTGAGAAATAAATAACTCTGTCTGTGCGCCAAGGTCAGTACAGGAGGTTATTAGAAGGTAATCAACAGAACTAGAGTGCAGAAGCAAGGAAGGACTATAATATGGCGTGATATGAGATCATAGGTGGTTTATGTAAGGTACCAAGGGAAATGTGGACCACACCACTGCCTCTCTTTCATCTTTTGTGCATGAACACAGGAGGTTGTGAATGCAGTGGAAGGGAGAGGAGAACCTCTATGGAGATTCTCGGTCATCCAGGCCATGGTTGTCCCAAAGGTGCTTTTTTCAAGAGGCAACTGGACT
Organism: Thermophis baileyi; assembly: GCA_003457575.1. NCBI lineage: Eukaryota > Metazoa > Chordata > Lepidosauria > Squamata > Dipsadidae > Thermophis > Thermophis baileyi. Next base: position 372,856 of record QLTV01001688.1, on the reverse strand, counting down.
TTCTGGTTTTTCTTTGAAGATGTTTTTCTTCTCATCCAAGAGGCTTCTTCAGCTCTGACTGGATGGTGGGGAATAGAAGGATTTATATTTCTTGGCAGGCAGCTGGTCATTTGCATTCTTTTAGAGAGTCATTGAGGGAGGTTTGTCTGTGTCCTCAGGAAATGGGAAAGTCCAGTTGCCTCTTGAAAAAGCACCTTTGGAACAAGGGAGAAGAGATATCAATAATTAAGAGAAAGATGGGATGTCCATTGGCAGCTTAGCTTACCATTCCAGGCAAGAGGCTGTCTAGTCTCTTCTTAAAAGCTTCCATTGATGGAGCACCCAGAACTTCTGAAGGCAAGTCTTCAGAACTTGCTATTAACAAGGGTTGGAAATAAAATTTCCATGTCTTTGTTTACCCCAAAATTAACATTAAAGAGACCTTACTGAGATTTGCAGCTCTTGCTTTCTTGATCTTGTGGAGCTTGATATCCACCATTGCAACAAAGTTGGTGGTTGAACAAAGAAAGAAACGTTCTGCAATATCCATGAATTATCCAGGTAGAGTTTTCTCTACTGGCTTCCTACATTCTTAACATTCTTCTGGGCAAAACTGCTCCTTAACAATCTATTTTAATGTTCTGCTTCCAGTTAAAGAAGATGCTGTCTGTCTATGAGAACTTTCTGCACCCAAAGGTTCTTCGTTTCTTGTAAGTATGCTGCCAAATGTATCACTCAGTTTCTAGACAGGAAGAGACCCATGGAATTAAGGATAGAAGGGTATGAAATACCAGTATGGAGATTTGGTCAGTTCTCTGCCCTGTTTTAGTTTCTGAAAGGGATGTCTCTGAATTGATTCTGAGCTTCAGAAGGGCTCATGTGCAGGTATAATAATAGCCCTTTTTTTCATTGGTTCTTCTAAATTGATTTTGCATCTATGTAGAATTCTCCCAACTGAATGTGTCAGAGAGTGCACAGTGTGACTACTATTTTGAGTCAACCCAGGAGCAAAATACAGTACACGGAGGTTTGTCTTACAAACAGTGGTTTATATGCAAGACTTCTATATACATATATACACATGGTAGGCACATACCAGGCAAGCAGTCAATCTTCAACTCTACACTGAGAACTACAATGCAGATTGAGGAGGGAGAGAGAGAGAGAGAGATGCCCTCACATGGTCTCCCTTATATAGACAGCTTCTTAAAGTGGCAGTAACCCTGCTGACTCATTCTCATTGCATCAGCATTTCAGTTTACAGCCTTACATCAGCTGGTCAGCTATTAAATCGTTATTACTCTGACAGAATGCTTAGAACGGAAGTTCTGAATCAGTTTATTAGATCAATTGCAGATTCAAATCAGTTGGATCATTTGGAAAAATATCTGTTTTAATTCTAACCCACCGTTAGTCCTGTCTGCCCATGTAGCATGAAAGATGGAGGGGTCCATGCAGAGAGTATTCTCTCCAGAGATTTTCTTTTTTGGATAATGGCACCAGTGTTTGAGATGGAACCATAATACAGCTTTGTCCAACCTGGAACTTTTTCAGTGGTTGCATCTATTTATTTATTTTATTTATTTATTTGTTTGTCAAACATGTACAAGATAGCAGGTATAGGTATAAACATAAACATAATCAAAGTGAATACAGATAGATGAGGGCAATAGGACAGTAGGACAGGGACGGTAGGCACGCTGGTGCGCTTATGCACGCCCCTTACAGACCTCTTAGGAATGGGGTGAGGTCGACAGTAGACAGTCTAAGGTTAAAGTTTTTTGGGTTTGGGGAAGAAACCACAGAGTCAGGTAGTGAATTCCAGGCATTGATCACTCTGTTGCTGAAGTCGTATTTTCTGCAGTCGAGTTTGGAGCGGTTTACATTAAGTTTGTATCTATTGTGTGCTCGTGTATCTAGACGTCCTGGACTGCTGGCTGGCAATTCCTGGAATTCTAACATGCTAGGAAGGTGGTGTGAAGGTCAGACCATCACATTTGCAAAAAAGTGTCTATAGATGTTCTCCTGAATTCTGTCCCATAGGAATGGATCTGTCATAGTGGAGAGCCAGGTGGTCTTCCAGGCAACGGGCCTTCTTCCCACCCCCTCTGACATCATACGGACAATTGTGACACAGGTTGAGAGCCGGAAAATAGATGCCTTTTTTGACTGGAGGATAGATGTGAGATCTTTGCATTTAAATGGTGAGTCACCAAACAACGGGCTTTGCTCATCTTTGGTCCAGTTGCCATGATTTTAACCTTTTTAGATACTTTTGGCCTGCATGATTGAGTCGTCATTTACATAAACAATGGGCTTAGTTAAGGAACTATAATTTCCTTCCTGCAACAAGGCAGTAGCAAACTTCATTTGCTTACTGAAATTTATTTGTTAGATTTATATCTATTGGTTGATTTGTAATTGATTTGTAATGGGAAGATGCTTCTGCTTGTAGACATGCTTCCTAGAATTGTCCTCTGTTTTCACTAGGAATCAGCTTGAAAAATTTAGAACCTGAGAAGTTGGCTGTATTTTTCAGTCTCCTGGAACTGGGGTCCATATCCGCTTTTGATGACAAGAACTTTGTCCAAGAACACTTGGAAAGTCTGAAGATCAAGGTAATGGAACAAGGCCCTTGACTTCAGGCATGGAGAACACCTGATAGAAGAGAGGCCCATTGTGGATGAGTTTAGCCAGTCCTGCTTGGTTAAATTAAATGCGTAGGTTTCACCAATATTTGGTCTACTGCTTCCAAATTAAGATCTCAGATAATTTTCCTTGACAAACTTCTGTGCCAGGAAACCTTAAGCTTAATGAAGTGTAAGTATGTTCCAGGATTTAGGGAGGGATGAGAAATTAAGAACTTGCCCGTAAAGGTCTTAAGTATTTTTCTGTTGAGATGCAGAGTTAATTCTTAACTCTGCAAACTGAATTTATGACTCAGTGATACAATAATTTCTGCCCGTACAGATGAAACTCTTGCTTGGAACCCGATATGCAGTTCATTTGATCTCGCTTGTTGATAACAGGTACGTAGCAAATTTCTGGAAAAAATTTGGGCTGGACATTTTCCAGGCTGGACACTTGACCAATCCAAAACAGCTTCATGGGTTCATTTGAAATATATATTTTGCTTGTAGTCAAATGTATATCAAATGCTGAATTTTCACATCTCCTGGAAGTCAAGTCAAGTCAAGTCAAAAATAGTGGGCTGGACATTTTCCAGGCTGGACACTTGACCAATCCAAAACAGCTTCATGGGTTCATTTGAAATATATATTTTGCTTGTAGTCAAATGTATATCAAATGCTGAATTTTCACATCTCCTGGAAGTCAAGTCAAGTCTTAATTAACAGAAAGTAACATAATTTCTCTTGTACAGAAATACCCAAGGTGGCGTTGATATAAATGGAAATCTCTTCATCAAGAGCGATACTCATGTGGACGTTCACTGGATTCTCAAAGCACTGATTGGGCTTTCAAATGTCTCTGTGGACCTCATCTCACTCTCCATCAATGGTCAGTAGGTACAAATCCATGACAGACTTTAGGCCTGAGGTTGGGTTCAGGTGAGAGGTACCTTTTTCCTTAAGTGCAACTCTCTGATTCTAGGTTCAAAGCTCAGTCTCCAGGTCTTTCCAGTTTCCTTCTTGATAACCAACAGAATATTCAATGAGAAGATGTTGGACCGTTCTTCTGTAGAACGCCAGAACATTGCAAAGGATCTCTCTGATACGGTAAGTGAGATGAACAGTTGCTGGAAATCCAAATTCATCTTTTGCTAAACATGTTGAAAACACTTCTTGGTGCTTGCTATTATTAAAAGATGTAAGAGATTTCTATTCTTATTTAAAGCAGTAAAGGATATATAGATTATAAAGTCTGATTTTCTTAGGTCTACGCACAGTTCTTTTCTAGTAGGGACTGAATGATAGGGAAGGAGGATTCTAAGTTTTTCACCTCTGCAATATTTGTGATAATGATAAATTGGAAGCTGTAGATTTCCTAAGCTTAGCTTGGAAATGCGTGGGAGGTTCAGCTCTGGATAAGCAATTCAAGATCATTCTTTTTTCTTTAATGTTCCCATGGTGTAAGGCAGAGGTCTCCAAACATGGCAACTTTAAGACTTAAGGACTTCCAACTCCCAGAATTCCTCAGAATTCCATGCTGGCTGGGAAATTCTGGGAGTTGAAGTCCACAAGTCTTAAAGTTGCCAAGTTTGGAGACTCCTGCCAAGTTGGAACTGGACTAGTCTAGGGCAGGAATGATGAGGGGTGTAATAGGTGAAAAGGGGATGAGTAAGGCTTTTAGGAGAGCTCTGATCTGGCTTCACCTTATGAAAATGATTGCTTTCCAGCTTACACGTATACTTGGCAAATACGAAAATCTCCTCCAAGTGGCAATCCGTAAGATCACGTAAGTTAATGGAATTGTCTGTCTTTCATAGCCTGCTTATTAGGTAGCCTGTTGCTGATGACATCTGAGATCACTTTTCTTCAACTTAGTGTCTCCCAGTTTGGTTGGTTTACAGCTTGTCAGTTAGTAATTTGGCCATGCTGGCATCCATCCTGTTTGGAGAACTCCTACTAGACTCTTCTTTGAGTCTAGGACAGTGATGGCGAACCTTTTTTTGCTCAGGTGCCAAAAGGGCGTGCGCTCGCGCCCACACCCATAATGCAATGCCCTCCCCCCCATGCATGCACGCACAACCTCCCTCCCCTGTGTTGCCCCCCCCCCTCGTGCATGGGCGCAGGCCTCACTGAAGCCTCCGGACTTCCTGTAGGCCCGTTGGGCCATTTTTCGCCCTCCCCAGGCTTCAGGAAAGCCTCTGGAACCTGTGGGATGGCGAAAAACAGGCCCAACGGGCCTACCGGAAGTTCGGAAATGAACTTCCGGTAGGCCCGTTGGGCTGTTTTTCGCCATCCACAGGCTCCGGAGGCTTTCCTGAAGCCTGGGGAGAGTGCAAACGGCCTCCCCCCACCCTCCGGAAGGCCAAAAATCAGCTGGCCAGCGCGTGAAGCTGACATAGGGCAATGCCTCGTGTGCCCTCAGATATGGCTCCGCGTGCCACAGGTTCGCCATCATGGGTCTAGGATGAAGCCATAACGTTTTTCTTGAAACCAGCAACCTTGGGGGCCTCTATAGAAGCTGGGCTCTGAGAACTGAGTCGTAACGTGACTTCTGGATGTTGGGTTAGTGCAGTGGGCGAACCTAGCTGGTCACTGTGAGATAAGCAACCTTGGTTTTAACACCAGGTGTGAACCAGATCAACCTCCTTCAGCCATGTCTTTCTCTTGCAATTGTAGAGGTGGCTCTCTCGTTTGTTACGGAGATGTGATATTCCAGCAACCAGCGCCAAGCAACAAGGACGTTCTCCAGACTCTGGCATTTTCAGTCGATCCAAAGGATTACCTAGATTCCTCGAGTTTTCAAGTGGATCGGTTCTCCTTTACTGTGGCAGGTAGGATTTCAGTTGGACCTCTTGTTCTAAGAGGAAGCATCAGGTGTCCTCTGAACCCATTTTGGGCTACAGCTTTCATTTCTTCAAGCCCGTTGAAGCTCTTGGGTGGGTTGCTTTGCAAAAGGTAGAAGACAAGGAGAAGCTGCAGATCTTCATGGGTGTTAAATTCCTGGCTTTGCTTCCCACTGGAGCTGCTGGGCATTCTTAATCTGGCAACCTTGGGCAGGCTGCTTAATCCTCTGGGATAATACGGCGTGAGCTAATATGGAGTTTGCTATGGGCATATGACCTGATTTAACTCTCTTTTTTTTTAAAATTTCTTAGGTGTTGGGCTGGAGCCTTTCTTGAAAAAAACAGGTGTCCCTGTCTATGCTGTGGTCCTCATCATTATGTTTCTCCTTGCTGTAATTGCTGTCCCCACCTTCCTTTGGCTGGTAAGAGCTGCAGCCAAAGGTCACTAATCAAGAGATTTACTCCCTTGCTGGACAAGGACTCCATAAAACATCTTTGTTCTGCTTCTCTCCACTCTCTGGGTATGGGGGGGGGGCTGGGTGGCTTTACATCATCCTCATCTGATTGCTCCCGCTGTCCAGGTGGTGAGAGATTTTAATCCCTTTCATGCAATTCTTGCCTTGAAGTCTCCTGAGGCTGACCTCCCACAAGTTCAGCTAGAGAAGTTTCTTCAGATCCACATTCTGAATCTTGAGTCCTAAACCTGGTTCAAGACATAGTCTAGCTTCTTTGGTCACCACGAGATTAAAAAGGATGTTGAGACTCTAGAAAGGGTGCAGAGAAGAGCAACCAAGACGATTAGGGGGCTGGAGGCTAAAACACATGAAGAATGGTTGCAGGAATTGGGTAGGTCTAGTTTGATGAAAAGAAGGACTAGGGGTGACATAATAGCAGTGTTCTAATATCTCAGGGGCTGCCACAAAGAAGAGGGAGTCAAGATATTCTCCAAAGCACCTGAGGGTAGGACAAGAAGCAACGGATGGAAACTCATCAAGGAGAGAACCAGTCTAGAACTAAGGAGAAATTTCCTGACTTTGAGAACAATCGATTAGTGGAATGGCTTGCCTCCAGAAGTTGTGGGTGCTCCAACACTGGAAGTTTTCAAGAAGAGATTGGACATTTGCAATCGCTCCCGGGGGGCTCCTTTTCAGAAATCCAAAACATGTCTATATCTTGTTATAACTCACATCTTGCTTTATTCTTTCTTTTCTTTGAAGCCCAAAGCGCTTGCTCGGCGTGGCAAGATTACAATCAACAGAGGGTCTGATGGAGGAGTGGATATAGAAGCATTTGAGCTGGATAATCCAGGATATCAAGCAACTGTTGAAGAGGTAGATTTGGAATGTGGGGATTCTTTGCAAACAGGCCCTTGCAGGAAAAATCTAACACGATCTCTAGTCCAGGGCTCTCCAACCTTGGCAACTTTAAGACTTGTGGACTTCAACTCCCAGAGTTCCAGAGCAAAGCTGGCTGAAGTTGCCAAGGTTGGAGACCCCTGCTCTAGTCCACCGGGGTGGTTTTTACTTTTTACTGGACTTTTTGTGGAGATGCTAACTGTAGATAAATCCTCGACTTGCAACAGTTCATTTAATGACTGTTCAAAGTTCACAATGGCCCTGAAAAAAAGTGACTTCTGACCGTTTTTCACTCTTGTGACCATTGCAGCATCTCCAAGGTCATGTGATTAAAAATTCAGACACTTGGCAACTGACTCGTATTTGTGACGGTCGCAGTGTCCCGGGGTCACGTGATCCCCTTTTGCGACCTCCTGACAAGTCAAGTCAACGGGGAAGCCAGACTCGCTGAACAACCATGTTACTAGCTTACCAACTGCAGTGATTCACTTAACGGTGGCAAGAAAGGCTGTAAAATGGGATAAAATTCACTTCGCAAATGTCTCGCTTAGCAGCAGGAATTTTGGGCTCACTTGTAGTCATAAGGTGAGGACTAACTCATTTTCCTATAACCCACAGGGAAAGACCAAGGACTCCTGCATTGGATACCAGAGTATCTGAACCAGAACAAAAATGCAACCATTTCTCTTTGTCAATGCCACAATGCATCACTGGACAATTTATTAGATTGAAATCCGAGTTTTATTCCGTGGAAAACTTTCTTAAAACCAACCATGTCAGAGGCAACTGTTTTTTTTTTTTTGCTAGGAGCTTTTAAGGAAAGGCAGCTGGGATGCAAAGCTCCACTTTTCTATTGCATCTGGGGGTAGATGTCCACACTCAGTTGTTTTCTTCCAAAGCAGCCATCCCAGTTTCTTTTTATTATAATAAGCTGGATTTTTTAAACAATGTCTTTAAAGTATTTCTTGCTATCTTTGTGCGAAAGAGAACGGAACGATTCCATTTTCCCTGTTTTTTTTCAGATAGAAAAGTTTAACCTTGGGGAGGGAAGAGAAACTGCGTTTAGTTAGATTTTGAATTTTTTGGGGGGGTGGGGGGAGTAGAAAAATCACCTTTGGTTTAGATGGTTGAATGTCAACATGTACAAAACTGGAAGGTGTAAAAACGTGAATCTTCCAGGAAACTGAAGGAACGTGGCACCGTCGTTTGTTAATATCTCTCTTTTTATTAAAAAAAAAAGTGATATGTTTGTAGGCTGTGCAGAGCGCGAAAAACACAATCCGAATGGCTGGTTGGATTTGAAAAATGGATGGGAGGACTCCGATCACTTCTGGACAATTGATCCCAGTGTCCGAAATGATGGAGAAAAGAGCTTTTCTGTGCTCACACCAAAGTAACCTACCCGATTTGGAGACATCCTGTTCAAGGGGATGATTTGATGCACAGATTGGATTGGATTGACTCCAAATTAAATCTTTGCGGAATTGGAACAAGCACATGCCAGTTCCTCATTGCCATTCTGAGCTGAATTTCTGTCTTCCTCTTTTTGACTTCCTAAAATAACCTCCCGACCAAAACTTGTTTCTCCAAAGCTGCTTTTTAGCACCGTTTGAACCTAAGAAATCTTTTATGCCCAGCGTACTCTTCAAGAAGCAACCAGACCCGAATGGTAGAGGAACCAACAAAGGCAAAGTGGATATTTTTTTTTTTTTATTGCAGTATTATGATGTCGAGAATTGACAGCTCATGTTTTAATTCTTCATTTTATCTCCGGCTTGACAATTTTCCTAGCTCAATTGCCTTACCTGTATTCCGCTGCTAGCGATGTGTAGCTCTCCAGGGGCTGTCAAACTACAGCTCCCATCCCCTCAGGAAGGATGGGAGTTGTAGTATAAACACTTCCTGAAGTTCCATCCTTGTCTTATCACAGCTGCGTCCATTCTGCATTTTTTGGGAAAGGTGAAATATCCACTTTGCTGAGTTGCAGTTCGAGACAGAGGCGGCCCCTTTTAACTGCTGAGTTTTTTCATTTTTTTCCTGGCATTCCACTCCCCCCCCCTACTCCTACTTCCTTAATCTCACCATCTGATGGACTTTATTGTTTGTTTTAATAGCGAGCAAGTCAAACCTGCCTGGTGAAGTTTGACTTACTGTACTTCTAGCTACCAAAACGTTTTGTTGTATTAAAATCTAGTCCTGAATAAATTGTAAGAAATTACCTTCGCCTCACACCTTATTTGAGTATCTGGTGCAGGAAGCCATAGATTTGGGGAATAGGTGGGATGTGTCTACAGATGGCTAAGAAAGATGTTTTCTCTGAAATTCCTGGGTAGTTGACAATAACAGAGTTGGAAGGGACCTTGGAGATCTTCTAATCCAACCTCAAGCAGGAGACCCTATACCATTTTGCACAAATGGCTGTCCAATCTCTTCTGGGGAATTCTGGGAGTTGAAGTCCACAAATCTTAAAAGTTGAGAAGTTTGGAGACCTCTGCTCTAGTGGTTAAGGCACCAGGTTAGACAAGATGGAACAACACACGAGCACACAATAGATACAAACTTAATGTAAACCGATCCAAACTAGATTGCAAAAAATTCGACTTCAGCAACAGAGTGGTCAATGCCTGGAATACATTACCCGACTCTGTAGTTTCTTCCCCAAACCCCCACAACTTTAACCTTAGACTGTCCACCGTCGACCTCACCCCATTCCTAAGAGGTCTGTAAGGGGTGTGCATAAGCGCACCAGCGTGCCTACCGTCCCTGTCCTAATGTACCCATATACTCGTTAAATTTCTTGTACTCATAACCATGCTTGTACTTATATATTCACAAACATGTTTATACTCTGTTTATACTTTGTTCATAATCATATATACGCTTGACAAATAAATAAAATAAATATAGAAAACAGCTGGAGCTTTGATTACAACTTCCATTTTGACTTATTTGACCACATCCTTGGATGGTTAAAGAGAAGCAACCAGCCTGAGCAAAATAGATGGCAACTTTAAATCAATTTCCCCCTAAACAGAATAACAGAGTTGGAAGGGACTTTGGAGGTCTTCTAGTCCAACCCCCTGCTCAAACCGGAGACCCTACCATTCTATACCATTCCAGACAAGTGGCTGTCCAGTCTTTTCTTAAAAACCTCCTGTGATGGAGCACCCACAACTTCTGGAGGCAAGCTGTTCCACTGGTTAATTGTTCTCACTGTCAAGAAATTTCTCCTTAGTTCTAGGTTGCTTCTCTCCTTGATTAGTTTCCATCCATGATTTCTTGGCTTGCCTTCTGGTGCAGTTAACGGTGGTTACTTGCATAAACCACAATTGGCAAGACTCCACACAAACTGCTAAATCAGACAACAAAACAGTTACTATTCGGTGGTTGGGTTCACGTGTATTGCTAAACCAAACTATATTTGGTTTTGGGTCAACTGGGGATCTATGTTTCTGTGTGAACTTAATCTGAACACCTATTTAGACTGCTACAAGGCAGCCGGTTAACACGCAGCTCACGTAATTTTATTGCACACCCTCCAGAAGGATATGGGTGTTCTAAAAATGTCACAAATAAATAAATAAAAAATAACTGCCAACCACCAAAGGCCCTTAAACTCCATTCATCTATTCTCTTCCCCAAACTTGCAAAAATTCCCATGACATCAAACATTAAACAAAATTCATTCAAGGTAGACTCTATTTAAAGTTTGAGCGATAGCTTGGAGAAGACTAACAATGTTTATTATTGAAAGTTGGGAACCTAAGCTGCCTGCTTTATCTTTGTTGATTAATTGGACGGTGAGACTTTAATTACACGTTGAACCTTGAACAATGTGTTTCTTCTTTTAAACAAACTTCTAAAGGATCCCAAGAGATGGGGGTTTATCTTGCATTCTCCATGCAGAATGCAATCTAACTGCTCATATTGTTTGTCACTAGTTACCTTGAACTTTGAATTCATTTCAAGCATTCCCTGCTTTTTATGTTTACTTATAGGTTCGGCTCTCTGGGGCTCCAATGACCACTATTATCACATATTTTAATAGCTTAGGAGTTTGTTTTAAAGTTGTCCGCCTTCGTAATAAAAAGTTTAGGTCTTATTTGGCTCAGTTAGCTGGCCACCCTGAGATGATCTCGGTTAATCTCAAAAGGCGAAGCGGGGAGAAGATCTGGTTAGTATGAAGATGCTAGTGGAAGACTGAAGTTAAGATACAAATATTCACTTGTATTGGTTTAGCAAATAATTTCCTTGGCAAGATTGCCCTCTACTGACGCTTGGTAGTAAGACTACACACCCCCATTCAGAAATTCAAATCTGATTGGGACACGTTCATATATGAAGTAGCCAACTGTAATGTATGTGGGAAATGACCTTGCGAGATGGGGAGGAGCCGCAGCCAGGAGAATGGTTGGATAAGAGGCAGCTGGACCAAGAGAAGGAATAAGGGTGTGGAAAATATTTCAGAAACCCTCCCTAGTTTCTTGGACGTAAAGGCGGGGGGGGGGATATTCTTTCAGACTTGTGAGATTCTGTTAATGTAACTTTACAATAAACTAGAGCTGGTTCATTTGGGTGTGTGTCCTGTCTGGGCTACCTCACAAGGCTGTCAATAACTTTTCCCTTGTTTGCACCTCTTCTTGAGTTTCTTTTCTTACCTGTTTTACCAGTGTGGTTCTGGCAGATCGGTGGGACTGTTTCCTGCAGGAAACCAACGGTTTCCTTGAGTTGGAAAAGAAAAGAAAAGAAAATGTTAACGTTTTCCTTCCCCAAGTGAGAATTTGTTGGTTCTACTTGCCTGTCAGACCCAACCCTCACGCAGCTTTTGACGGACACGAAGTCAACCCCATCTACTCCAGTTGAGCAAAATGAGTTGATCCTTAGCATAGCTGTAGAGTTTTAATTATTTTTGTTGAGGCCTTGTTGGAAAAGAGACCCTGTACAACCATTTCTGCCAAGAGAGGGCTTTGTCATGCTGGATCTCCTTAGCTAATCCCTTAGATTACCTGAATCGATTCCTTTGGAAGCTGGGGTGTGAAAGTCCAAGGTTTTCCGTCTTCAGCCCTCAGTGGGGGAGAAGGATCGGACACTCCTGTGTTCTCCTAGAAAGCCATGTTTGGTCAGAACGCCGTCCTTGATCCCCGCCACACCCAGTGAGCAATGCATTCTCTACGCATGCCTCCTTTCCTCCATGCTCTAGTCTAGCCAGATGTTTTGGGTCTCTCGGCTTCCTATCGCCAGGTTTTTGTTCCACCTGGCTAAAGAATTTTGGAAAGCTCAACTTTGGATTGTGTTCTGGCCTGGTTGCGTGGATGGTTCTGCCCAATTATGGATCTGGCCTTTCTTTCTTTCTTTCTTTCTTTCTTTCTTTCTTTCTTTCTTTCTTTCTTTCTTTCTTTCTTTCTTTCTTTCTTTCTTTCTTTCTTTCTTTCTTTCTTTCTTTCTTTCTTTCTTTCTTTCTTTCTTTCTTTCTTCTTTCCTCCCTCCCTCCCTCTCCTCCTCCCTTCCTCCCTCCCTCCCTCACTCGCTCGTTCCCTCCCCTCCTCCTTCTCTTCTC
>QLTV01001688.1:346503-356511 GCA_003457575.1 Thermophis baileyi | reverse complement strand
CCCACCCACCCACCATCCAATCAACCAGCCAACCCACCAACCCACCCACCATCTTCTTAGATAAGAAGGGCACATCATTTTGTCCCTTGGTCAATATATTTTGGTCCACTCCCATGAGGAGTGTCCCTAGGGCACCATTTTTAACCTCAATGACTTTAAAGATGTATGGACTTCAACTCTCAGAATTCCCTAGTCAACCAATAAGTTAAAGATGCTGAGCCTGAGAGACATTGTTGTAGGGTATGATTTAAAAAGTTGAGATGGTGACCATGATGCTGTAATTGAAACTCTGTCTGGCTTTTATGGGTGTTGCAACACAACCTGGCAGAGGTTTGAAAGCACCATTGTGTGTGTCATCTTGATGTGTCTGACTATACTGGCAACACCCCCAGGTCCCCCCTTTTGCAACAGCCACTTGAACTGGACTTCTCACTTATAACACAGTCTTTACTTCCCTAAAGAATAGAAAGCAACATTTGGGAAGTTCAAAATTTTGTGGCGCACCTTTAGGATATAATTCCCAGGTTGAACATCTGTGATATCAATCCACTGGCAATCTATATCAGCATTGTAAGTGTCGTAGCAACCTGGACTCAGACCCTGAAAGAAAACAAAAATGTGGCTTGAACCTTTAAGTGGATACGGTAATTTAAAAAATCTTGAGTTCAAATCTTGATGACATTTTGAAAGACAATAGTTGTCGGACTGGGAAAAGATGTTTGATGGGAAAATAGGCATGATACAAAGAGAATTAGAAAAGGAGATAATAAATATACATGATGAAGTTTGCCTTTTTTTTTAAATCTCATGTTATCTTAAGCTGAGAGAACAATAAGAATGTAAAATCACTCTTCTCCTTCTCCTTCTCCTTCTCCTTCTCATTCTCTGCTCTTCCTCCTCCTTCTTTTTCTCCTTCTTCTCCTCATCCTACTACTCTTCACCTCCTTCCTCTCTTTCTTCTTCCTTCTCCTTCTCCATCAAGGATAGAACCAAAGACTAGGACTTCAACTGCTAATCAGCTTAATTCGATCTACACACAAATACACACACACATTTTGGCTAAACACTGAAGGGTTTGCAGCCTCTGAAATCCCCCAAGACTGGGCTGCTCAGATTTTGCAGCAAACTGCCCTTTTTATGTAGCACAATTTTAAACACCCACTCCCAAATATATGTGCCTAACTCTAGATAACTCTAATGCACCTGCTCTAAGTAACCCCACTAACTCTTCAAAACCCAAAGAGTTGGGTCCAAAATGTCAACCTTGACTCTCTAGTAATATCATAATATTGCCATCATACCTTCAAACGTCTTGGAAGCCAGAAACAATGGCAAAAAAAAAAAAAGGCATTTCCCCATTTCTCAATCATTAAAAGATTGTCTTTCTTTGCATTAATTTGAGATTTCTGAGAAGTGAACTGGGGTGGGTTTCAACTTACCTTGCTGCCGGTTCGCTCCCTCCCACGCAGCGTGGGTGCGCCTTGTGGCGCGCGCGCGCGCATGCACAGTAACAAAAAATCCGAAAAAAACCCAAAGCCGAAAAAAAGATGGCGACCGCATGCACAGTGCCGGAAGTCAGCTTCTGCGCATGCTCAGAAGGGGGAAAAAAATCGAAAAAAATTAAAAAAAAAAAGATGGTGGCCCCCACGGACCGGCACCGACCGATCTGGTTTGGTGATGTCATCGTGACGTCACCAGCGGGCCGCTACCGGTTTGTGCAAGCTGGTCCAAACCGGGAGGAACCCTCCCCTGAAGTGAACCCACCCCAAAGTAAACCCACCTGGGTATGTGATGTGCAGGCATAGCGCTTGAGATTCCCGAAGTCACACGTGGTGTCTTCCAGACAGAAGCTAGCTTTGTGGCCTTCAGCCACCTTCTTCCCCGTAGTAGCATCCAGCAAGTCATAATGGCTGAACTCATCCATACTGTGGTAATGCCTGGAGAATAGAGAACGATTGCTTAGAAGAAACTAAAATCAACTACAGGAAGGTTTTCGCATGGGAAGATGCCCATAACAAGTTCTGAATATGAATGCTATGGATGACTGTCAGAAGGTGGATCTACCTTCCACCTCATTCCTGAAGCCCTGGTTTCCACCTTTGGCCTGCACTACAAGGCTGTGTTTTGGGGGGAAAAGCTAGAAGCTCTCCTTAGGGGAGGGGTCTTGTGGCTTCTAGTGTGAAGCCTCAGCATTGGTTGCCCTTTGTACTCAAAGAGAGTACAAATGAACAAGAAAGGAAGGTGTGTCAATCATAGCAAGTACCAAGGTGTGATGGGATGTAGTGAGAAGGTAGATCTCCAGGAAGGAGAGGGTGAATTCCAGAAGAGGAAGAGGCAACTCAGCCCCCAGATATCATGTGTGTGAGAAAGAGGGTGAAGACAGCTCCTTCTCAATAGCTCCCAGAGTATATTGTAGATGCAGATAGGAGAGTCTTCAGTCTGGCAAGATTCAGTCTATAGGTGTAAAACAATAAAGAACTCAGTTGAGAAAAATTGCCATGTGTCATTCTTGGTTTTGGGCCTGACATATGGTGACTGAGGCATTCTGGGACTTGAAGTCCACACACAGTGACTGATGGATTCTGGGAGTTGAAGTCCACATGTGATGTGATGGAATGTAGTGAGGAGGTGGATTCCCAGGAGGGAAAGGGTGCATTCCAGAGGAGAAAGAGGCAACCCAGTGCAGATATCATGTGTGAGAGAAAGAGGGTGAAGACGGCTCCTCCTTAATAGTTCCCAGAGTATATGATAGATACAAATAGGAGAATCCTCAGTCTGGCAAGGTTTTGTCGATAGGTGTGAAACAATAAACAACTAGGTTTGGAAGAATCACCATGTGTCTTTCTTGGTTCGGACCTGACCCAAGATTACATGTTTTCTGGATGTGTAGAAAACTTTGAACCCTCAACCTTGCAGACAGACTGGGGAAGGGTTCACTCATTAGGCTTAAACATCCCAAAACAAGCAACTTGCAGCTAACCAGTTTTAGTGCTGGGTGGGAATGCAGTTGCTAGGTGGTGAACAATCTTGGTTAAGCCGGTTGGGTGAACTCAACAAGAACACCACACACTTTCCCACACTGGTTTCTGATGTTGAGGGACACTTACTGATGGCAACTGTGCCATTCCCAAGTATGACGGGCTCGGTTGGGCAGGAAGTCCGCTGTCCCCTGGTTCTTCACTCGTTGTGGGAAACGCAGTAGCACCCGGACATCGTAATCGGTCGCTTCTGCAGTGTAAGCCGTGCTGGATGAAGATGAAACCGAGATATGAGAGCAGGAATATAACTTTGGTGCTCAACTGAATCAACTGAGGAGGTCTGGTCATTACAACACTGGGCTTAGATCAAGAAGATCCAAGACTCCATTCCATTCTTTGGGTGTCTCTAGGCCAGCTGCTCCATCTCTGCTCTTCCTATTTCAAAGGGTTCATGTTGAGGGGCTCAGATGGAGAACGGAGGCCCAGTTGCCTTGAACCCTCTGGGCAAAGGAGAGTTAGAAATGCAATTCACACCTGAACAAAGTGGAAGGTTGGGTGTAGGATTGGCCAACTTTCAATCTGAATCCCATATACCAGTGTTTCTCCGAAAATAAGACCCTGTCTTATATTTTTTTTGAACCCTGAAATAAGCGCTTGGCCTTATTGCCATGCACTCAAAAGCCCGATTGGGTTTATTATTATTTTGGGGGAAACAGGGTAGCTGTTGATGATCTTGTGTCATCTTGTTTAACCCCATGATTTTTTTTTTTAAAGCAGCCACTGGTTTACAACCATGAATTAGGACAGTAGATTCTTCTTATACTGGTGTGTGTGTGTGTGTGTGTGTGTGTGTGTGTGTGTGTATGAAGCTCTGGCTTGCGAATTGTAAATTGCAAGATGAGAATTGTGTTAATCTATGGATGCCACAAATCACGATTCTTCGCATCCATTTTTTAGCCCAGGATGTTTTATTAAAAAGCAGAAGTTTTTGTGTGAACTATGACTGCATCTGATGATGCATGATGATGATTTTGAAGACCCCAAATTCCCCAGCCAGTCAGAAGTCCTGTGAATTCTGGGAGTTGAAGTCCACAGGTCTTCAAGTCGCCAAGGTTGGACACCCCTGGTTTAAACTATGTGCAAACTACTTCCATCTCCGTGAAAATACAGCTTTTTTAATCTGTGCAAATAGTATCTTTTTGAGCTCTTTTTCAGCCTTCTTTACTTAAACTCCATTTAAGGGTCTTCTTGAACGGGCTGTCCAATTCTCCTTTAATTAAATCCCTGCTTAACAGAGTTGAAGAGGCTGAGCATTTTTTTTTCTTTTTAAATAAATTATCGTTTTGGCCAGTTGGTAATCTACATTTGGAGGCCAGTCGATGTGGCTTGGATAAGTTCCCGGGTTTTTTTTTTAAAAGCAAGGAAATATATTCAACATATATATTAAGGGCTGCCAACCACGCTCGGCCCTGAATGTGCTTCCTACCCCCTCTTTTATTTTGGCTTCTTTTTAGGAAGTTCCTTCCCCCACCCTTTCTTTTACAAAATTCAGCATTTCCCTTGTATTTCTGACAGTGAAATCTCTCCATTGTTTCTCGGTTTTGTTGGCACTCGTCACCTGACTTCAAAATTAAGAGTAACCTTGGCCATATCTGACTTTTCCTTTTTTTTTTTTCCATAAACTAGCCTGCAATCCTTTTCACACACTTGGAGAGATTTGTTTTACAGGCAGTCCTTGACTTATGACAACAATTGAGCCCAAAATTTGTGTTGCTCAGCGAGGCAGTTGTAATTTTGCCCCATTTTACCATCTCTTTTGCCAGAGTTGTTAAGTGAATGGCTGAAGTTGTTACGTTAGTGACACGATGGTAAAGTGAATCTGGCTTCCTCGATTGATTTTGCTCGCCAGAAGGTTGCAAAAGAGGACCACATGATCCCGTCATAATGATCATGATCCATTATAATTGTGAGTCAGTTGCCAAATATCTGAATTTTGATCATGTGACCTTGGGGATGGTGCAATGGTCCGTGGGTGCAGCTATCTTTTTTTTGTGTGAAAAATGGTCAAATGGTCGTAAGTGTGAAAAACAGCCGTAAGTCACTTTTTTTCAGGGTAGATTGAATCAGAGGTGGGTTCCTCCTGGTTCGGACCGGTTCACCCGAACCGGTAGTGACCTGCTGGTGATGTCACAGTGATGTCACGGAACAGGTTCTGTCGGTGCTGGTCCGTGGGTGCCGCTATCTTTTTTTTTTTTAATTTTTTCCTGTTTTTTTTTCCTTCTGCGCATGCGCAGAAGCCGAGTTTCCGGCACTGCGCATGCGTCGCCATCTTGTTTTTGGCTTTTTTTGGGGGGGGGATTTTTTCGGATTCATGGCATGGGAGGAAGCAAACCGGCAGTGAGGTAAATTAGAACCTACCCCTGGATTGAATGATGTCCAATGGAATTATAGCTAGAATGATAGATAAAGATCTGGAAATATAGATGACAGATGATAAATAAATAGCTCATTACAATTATAGATAGAATGATCTGGAATGATAGATGACATGATAGATAAATAGATCAATATAATTGTAGCTAGAATGATAGATAAAGATCTGGAATGATAGATGACAGAGGATAGATAGATAAATATAGATCAATAGAATTATAGCTAGAATGATAGATAAAGATATGGAATGATAGATGACAGATGATACAACCAATTTCGTTGTATACATGATGTACACTGACAATAAAGGCTATTATTATTATTTATTATTATTATGATAGATAAAAGAATGATAGTTGACTAGATAGAATGATAGATAATATGTCCACGATAACTTATTGGTTAGTGTGGCCAGTTTGATTTTTTTTTCTTGTAAACATCACTCCTAATTTGTTGGTATACCACCCAATGATGCTGTGTTTTACTTGGCCATACAGGTTGAACAAATGAACGAACAAACGAATGAATGATTAAGCAAAGAAGTGAAACATGGAGAGGGTTACCTTGCGAGGCACTTCTCTTCCGCTGCGCAACGGAGTGAGTAGAGGTGAGCTCTCTGAACATAAGTGGACGCTTGGACATAGTTTGGGTCAGGTACAAGATCAGGGAGCCCTAGGGATAGAAGCAAGAATTGGGAAGAGCTTAGAAAGTAGGATGAAAAAGTGACGAGAAGACACCAGGATTCAATTGAAGTCCAACAGGGTTTTGCTGGTCTGACTTTCTAAGTTCTCCAGAACAGAAGGCCATCATTCTTGGTCGTTCCTCTTACCTGCTAATCTTTAACATTTAACATTTTTATTAAGTTATAAGATAAAATTAGATACAAAATACAAAAGTAAATAGGAGAACGGTGGGCAGGAAGAGGGGAAAGAGAAGTGAGGAAGAATAGAAAAAAAGAAAAGAAGAAAATTACCTGCTAATCTAAACCAGAACCCCCGTCCCCCTTGAAATGAACATATCAAACCATCTATTTGCATACATTGGGCATTATATGAGAGCCAGCTTGATCTAGTGCAGGAGTCTCCAAACTTAGCAACTTTTAAGACTTGTGGACTTCAACTCCCAGAATTCCCCAGCCAGCCATGCTGGGGAACTCTGGGAGTTGAAGTCCACAAGTCTTAAAGTTGCCCAGTTTGGAGAGCCCCGGTGTAGTGGTTAAGGCACCAGGTTAGAGAGATTTTTAAAGGGTGACTGTGGGATATGGTTACCAAAAAAAAAAAAAAAAAGACAAGAAGATGGAACACAAAGAAAACAGCTGGAGCTTCGATTACAATGGCCACTTTGACTTATTTGACCACATCCTTGGATGGTTAAAGAGAAGCAACCAGCCTGAGCAAAAAAGATGGCATGTCTCATCAATTTCCCCCTAAATAGAGTTGGAAGGGACCTTGGAGGTCTTCTAGCCCAACCCCCTGCTCAAGCAGGAAACCCTATACCATTTCAAACAGGTGGCTGTCCAATCTCTTCTTCAAAACTTCTAGTGTTGGAGCATTCACAACTTCCGGAGGCAAGTAGTTCCACTGATAATTGTTCTAATTGTCAGGAAATTTCTCCTTAATTCTAGGTTGGTTCTCTCCTTGATGAGTTTCCATCCATTGCTTCTTGTCCTGCCTTCAGATGCTTTGGAGAATAGGTTGACCCCCCTCTTCTTTGGGGCAGCCCCTCAAATATTGGATCACAACTATCATGTCGTTGTCCCCCTAGTCCTTCTTTTCATTAAACTAGACATACCTAATTCCTGCAACCTTCATATGTTTTATCCTCCAGTCCCCTAACCATTTTTGTTCCTCTTTTCTGCGCTCTTTCTGGAGTCTCTACATCTTTTTCATATATTGTGGCGACCAAAACTGGGTGCAACCAATCTACATAGACTTTTTTAAGCTTCCCATTCCTCACTTTTCTGTCCTTCTCTGTACTTTGTGACGTTCTTCCTCAAAGCACATAAAGACACCCCCCCTCCAAAGGGCTGACTCTTGTCTCCTTAAGAGAGGCCCTCGCTAGGCATGATGAGATGCTGACAAGACACTTTATTCCGTCTCTCCCCCCTCACCCCGCAACATTTGTCTGAAGAGCGAAGAGACTTGGTGAAAAAGAACCGAGCCAGCGTGTAAATGAGATTAGCCAAGCTGGATCCCAAAAACTTTGCTGTGGGTTTTGACAAGTGCCCCGCGGCCCCCCTAAATGCTTTTTCCAAAAGCAAAAAAAAAAAAAAAAAAAGAAAAGAAAAAAAGAAAAAAAGAAAAAAAGAAAAAGAACAATGCCTTCTTGTTTTTCCGGACCGATCTCCACTGAGGGATCACGTCACCAGTTTAGCTCTCGTTTCCTGTCTCTCTCAATTGATAAATTCTGCTGATGTCAGCCACGGGGGAGCCTTACTTTAAGAGAAGTCAAAGGAGGTTTGGAAGGGAGGTTGGGGAGGGAGGAAAAAAAACCCATTTTGGGTTGGTTTGAGTAGAGCTGCCTCCACCAAAAATTAATAATAATAATCCAAAGGGAAACTTCTTCTTGAAGCACCTGAGACTTCTTCCATAAGTGTCTTAGATGGAGGAATGCTCACAACTAGCTGAGCTGAACCTTAGAACATAGAATAATGGGGTTGGAAGTGATCTAGTGATCACTTGAATCATAGAAATCATAGCATAGAATCAAAATCACGTGAAATATTTAGTATCGCTTTATAAAGCCTTAGTAAGATCACACCTAGAATACTGCATCTAGTTTTGGTTGCCACACTACCAAAAAAAAAAAGATGTTGAGACTTTGGAAAAAGTTCAGAGAAGAGCAACTAAGAGGATCAAAGGCCTGGAGATTAAAACATATGAATAGTTGCAAGATTTGGGTTTGGCTAGTCTGGAGAAAAGAAGGGACTAGGGAGGACATGATAGCAGTGTTTCAGTATTTGAGGGGCTGCCACAAAGAAGAGGGGGGCAAATTATTCTCCAAAGCACCAGAAGGAAAGACAAGAAGCAATGGATGGAAACCAGGGGTGAAATTCAAAATTTTTCCCTACCGGTTCTGTGGGCGTGGCTTGGTGGGCATGGTAGGGGAAGGATACTGCAAAATCTCCATTCCCACCCCACTCTGGGGCCAGCCAGAGGTGGTATTTGCCGGTTCTCCAAACTACTCAAAATTTCCGCTACCAGGTTCTCCAGAACCTGTCAGAACCTGCTGGATTTCACCCCTGATGGAAACACAGGATGGATGGAAGCTTAACGAAGAGAGAAGCAACCTGGAATTAAGGAGAAACTTCCTAACAGTGAGAACAATTAACCAGTGGAACAGCTTGCCTTGTGGGTGCTCCATCACTGGAGGCTTTTAAGAAGAGATGGACAGCCACTTGTCTCAAATTCTATAGTGTCTCCTGCTTGAGCATGGGGTTGGACTAGAAGACCTCCATGGTCCCTGCCAATCTGAATCTGTGGACATCTGGGCACGTTAAAAGCTGCTTCTTCTCAGGCAGAACGGACAGCTGTGATGTGCTTAGCAACCTTATCTGACTTGTTTACATCAGAAAGATTTCCCTCCGGGAGACCCTAGAGAGGGAATTCCACACCGGATAGAACTGAATTACCCAGAAGAGGGAATTTGCTCCAGGCTGCCTTCAGTAAAGACGGACAAGGCCTCTTTTGGGGAGGGGTGGGTGGGTTTCCGTGCACCAGAAAGGAAGGAGAGTTGCTGTGAGGTCAGGTTATCTCACAAACGTGCCCCCCCTCCTCCCCGCAGACCAAGCCAGGGTTTAGTAAGTGGAAAGCAGAAAGGAGGACATGTAATCACCCCAACGCCTACTCAGGCATGGAAAAAAGAAAAAAAACCCCTCCAGTGGGACACTGAGGCAAGAATGCTAAGTGGAGCGGTTGCTAAGAGACCGCCGTACATATACAGGAATGCAAAGGAAATAAATCTAATCAGAGGCATGTGGATGGAGCCAAGGCAGGCCGTTAGCATCTGTTGGTCATTTGGTCAGCTGGAGGGTTGGGGTGGGGGGCTTAGGGGAAAGAGTGGGTGTGTTTAAAAAGCTATAGATTGCTTATCCGAGGCCTCACTTTGTCTCAGACCACCGTCTTAGGGGAGATTTTGCCAATCGGTTGAATCAAAAGCGGAACAAACCAGGGAGTCTGGTTAGCCCCTTGATGCTAAGCTACAAAACACGGTTTATTTGCAAACCACAGCTTTGGGGCAGTGTGCAAACCGAGCCACGGCTTAGTTTTAGCTTTCTGATTCTTTTAGTGACGTGGTTGGAGCCAGGGAAAATTTAAAAGGAGGGGGGGGCACATAATGGTGTTCTTTCTGAAAACCACAGCAGGTTTTCCTCCAGAAAGGAGATAGGCCTAGGGCCAAAAATTGGAAGTGGCCCCTTTTGTTTTAAAACATTTCATATTGCCTAATATTTAATAGTTTTTATTCTGTTTTTTTGCATTCTGAGTCTTTTTAAAATTCTTTCTTTCTTTCTTTCTTTCTTTCTTTCTTTCTTTCTTTCTTTCTTTCTTTCTTTCTTTCTTTCTTTCTTTCTTTCTTTCTTTCTTTCTTTCTTTCTTTT